>CAKNXH010000500.1:209039-308456 GCA_932178445.1 Andricus quercusramuli | reverse complement strand
TACGCTTATTTAGCAAGGTGTTACACAATCAATATTTGAAATAGGAATCTGTATTATCATCGAAGGTTTTAATTATCGATCCGTTGAGAAATCCAATCACACATACTGTGAATAATGCAAATCCACAATATCGATCAGAGATAAATTCCTCTAATACAGAAAAATTATTCCGTCATTACAGACTTGATGGAAATATAAATTAAAATTTATTAAATTCGAATTTATTCAGAAAAAAAGATCTCACTGCTCTCACTCCATTGGGAGTTGATCTGGTGTTCAAATCCCAGTGGAGCGAGAGGAGTGAGATCTTTTTTTCTGAATAAATTTGAATTTAATTAATCTTTTTTGTTGAAATAACATCAGCTATCATATCTTTCGTTGAAAATTCATCGATTCTGGTTGAAAAACTCTTAGAAAATCTATCTTGACTTGAGAATGCAATAATTCAGTGGACATTTTTTTCTTTCTTGTTTCAAAATCCGGTGGAAAAATCTCATTCATTTTGTTAGAAAATTCATCTGTTTCGATATAATAATAATCTGATTTGATTGACGATTCAGCTCGTTTCTTTAAAATTCGTTTTTTCTGGTTGAATTTAACTATATTTGATTTCAAATTGAAATCTTGTTTGATTGAAATAATATCAATTATAATATTTTTCGCTGAGAAATCATCTATTCTAGTTAAAAGTTCATGTATTTTGTTGAAAATTCAACTATTTTATTTGGTTAAAAAGTAACTTTTCAGTTGAAAATTCGTATTTTCCATTAGAAAATACAACTGTTTTGTAGAAAATTCGTCCTCTTGGTTTAAAAATGCATCAATTCAGTGAAAATTTTTTTTCATTCTTGTTTCAAAATTCGACTTTGGTAAAAAGTTCAACTGATCTCTTTTGGTACAAAAATTTCTGAAAAGGCTTTAGCTATTTTGTATAAAATTTTTCTATTCTGGTGAGAAACGTAACTACTTCTTTGAAAGCTATCGATTTTCTTAGGAATAAATTTTTTTGGTTGAAGATTAATAATTTCAGTTGAAAATTCAACTATTTTTTTTTTAAACTCGTTTATTTCTTTTATTTTAGAGGCTAGAAAATTCAACTATTTGATAGAAAATCAACTTTTTTGTTGAAAATTCTGAAAAATATTTAGAACTTGGAGATGTTTGGAAGAAATTCCGAAAATTTTTCAAAGTTGACAAATATTTGTAACCTCTTCAAAAATTCTAAGATTTCAAAATATCTTTCAAACTGAATCAAATTATTCCTTATATCTTGAAGAATATTTTGAAATTGAAAAATTGCCCTGAAACCTTCCCGATTCTTTTTTGACAATTTTTGAAATCTTTAGAAATGTTCTAAAATATTTTGAAATTACCTCTTAACATTGATTTTTTAGCATTCAAAATCATTTTCAATTTTCCCAGGAAATTTCAGAGAAATTTTTTATTGTGAAACCCTTCAAGATTCTCAAAAAGCTTCCACGTTTTTTATTTGAAATCTCTTGATCTTCTCGGAACTTATAAATATCTCTTAAACTGATCGGAATTTTTTCTAAAATTTGGTAATTGTGGAAAATTGAAACATTTTTCTTCCAATTTTTATACATTCTTTTTAGAAATTTCAGGAACTATTTTGAATCTTATCAAAATTCTTAAAAAGCTTTTTTTCTAAATTTTAAGTAAATTTCGCATTGAAAGGTGAATAGTTCAAAAATTTTGTTAAATGTTAGATATAAGGTCAAGAATGTGATTTTTCAATTAAACATAAAAAAGGGATGTCTGAAAAACCCCAACGAATAAAATTTCGGACACTGAAAAATTACTGAAAAAAGAAAATTTTTGAAATAGAAAATTCCCAAAATAATAAAGTTGCCGAAAAACGAAAATCTCATTTTTTTAAATTCCCGGATAATGACATTCCCGAATAGATTCTAATAGTAACGAACTAAAAAAATCCTGAATCATACAATTTCAGACAGTTTATAATATTACCGATTTTGAACATTTCTGACAGAAAATGACCAAATTTAAACAATTAAAGAAACAGTTCCCTAATAACCTTTATTTATTCAAAATAAAATGATGAAATATTTTATAGAGTCGAGTTTATAATTCGGAAATTTTTTGTCGAAAATTTTCGAATTCGTTAATATTATTAAAAGTTTCGGAATTTTATTATTTCGCAATTTTCTCTTTCGAATATTTTTTTTTTCGAGAATATTCATTTATTGAGATTTTTTCAGTTTTCCCAAAAATAAGGTACCATGGTTACATAGAATCAGAAGATTCGAATTTTCGACATGAAAATCTTCATATGCCAACTCTAAATATTATTTAATTATTTGGAAAAATTAGGGGATGATTTGCTCGACAAAAAGGGGAATCGCCGAATCGAGGTTTGGAAAAATCTGAGAAAGGGATTTCCGGAGGCACCCCATTAAACATAAATAAAAATAAGTTATAAAAATAAAATGTGCCTCATAATTTTTAATTCGCGTGCTACTTATTCCTGATTTTACGAACGAACATTACACCCAATTGATCTGGAACGATGCGATGAAGCCTCGGTGGGATAGTTAATTACACCACGCAAGTCCCGAGGGAAGTCAATTTTCTTCGCGTGCTACTTCTGATGAGAAGTGACCCTTGAAGGCAATAAATAAAATCAAATGAGGTTTCAGTAAATCCGTGTGAGAGCTTGTTCGAAACGTGAAACAGAAATGTACGAAAAATCCTTCTAGATTGAGTTATCAGATAGAAAATAAGAAAAACACGAACCTTTTCGTGAAAAAATTTTTTGGTAAAAACGTATTTGATGAAAAGCTTCTCGTTTGAAAAATGACTCTCCGAGTAAAGAAAATAGTATTAATAATAGTCGCTTTTCAATCGATTTTCACCTTATAGAATATTCCACAATATTTTCCTCTTGCGATCATCGCGTGCTGAAGGTAGGTATTTGCATTTACTGCTGGTCTTAAAATGTCAGTTCGCCATAACATTCAGGGTGCAGTCTAAATTTTATTTGAACTTATAGGAAGCAGGCGAAAAAGGCAAGAGAAAAAATGAAAGTAAAAGAACCAGATAAAGGATCTCTCGTGTAGTGCTCCAATTTTCGAACACGATAGCTTGATATTCTTTTAGAAGGGGTTAAATACAGTGAAAAAAACGCATGTTCGTTATTTTTCGAATAAACCATTTTTTTTTAGTGTAATTCAGTTAGCGAAATTTGTTCCGCAGCTGCTCGCCTTTCATCGCAGCTTATTCAGCAATTTCTGGTAAAACGCGACCCTACACAACTTGGACTGTTATGTTAGTTATTCCGGAAGGAGGATTAAAAAGTGGCTTCACGAATTTGAAAAGTTTGACAATACTTTGGAAATTTTCTTAAAGAAAAACCAAAAAACATATATGGTAAATTCGGTATCAGTAAAACTACTTTTTCACGCTGAATTTAAACATGGCTTCCATTTTTTTTAACAGCTCTTCTTCAAAATATATTTGCAACTAAATTTCTTGTATGGAATTTTGTAATCCTTGTGTAAAGTGATATAGATAATTGTTTGAAACATGTAATATATAATTTCGATGTGTTTTTCAATGCAGAATCCAGCGACTGCCTCAATTTTTTGATAGTTCAAATAGTTCTTTTGATAATCAGAAAAAATAAAGAAAAAACGCAATAATTTATAGTTTTACGGAAACTGTGATATTTAAGAAAGTAATAAACTTGTTAGCATAGACTTAGGTGATTTTCGTCACTTTTAAATGCTGAAAAATATTTAAAAATTAATTCATTCTAGAATTCACCGCTTTAGGAATATAGTGAAAATAAGAACTGGGTAGAATGTGAATAAAACATTTTTTACTATTAAAATGCATAAAACTAGAGCAAAATTTTATTGAATATATATATATATATATATATATATATATATACATATATGTATATATATATATATACATATATGTATATATACATATATATACATATATATATGAAAATTTTTGAATCTTTTAAAGAGGAACAATTTTTCTGCGTACCCTGTTTTGTATCTCGCGTATTCAAAAATGAATGAGACTTTTTTAGTTTTAGAAAAATCGCCGTCATTTTGTTAACTTTTAACATTTCAAAATATTTAATTTGGATTTTGAAGAAGTGAAGAATTATTTTCTCTGAATAAGAGTCAAATTTTGGGTTTCAATCTTTTATTTCAATCGTTTCTCGAAAGTTTTAGAATTCTGGTTAGTGTTCTCTGCATTTTCAAAAAGAGGCGAAAAAGTTTTTTTTCTACATCTTACGCCTTTCGGATTTTCACTATATTTCAAAAACGGTGAATACCAGAAAATTTTTTTAAAAGTGAATTTCAGCAATTTCTATGCAATAAAAAATTGGTATTTTTCGTTACCTCCTTCTAATTATGCACTTAAAAGAGATCTACAAATTTGTAATTATTCTTGTTCTTCTAATTATTTGAATTTCTTTTTTATTTTCAAAATTGACATAATTGGTGCTATTTTTGTGAAATTCTTTAAAGTGGATTTGATCAAAAACCCTACTGAATATTTTCTTAACAGATGCAAATATGTACTCGATAGCTCCTAAGTTTCGTTCTTGAGAAATCATTGCTTCACATAGAAAACAATTATTTTGGAAAAATTGATTCTTAGATTCTTTTTCAAATCATTTGTTATCAACTTGAGCTCAACAAATTAAATTCTGAGTTTCAAAGTTTTGGAAACCTCTGCTACATTAATTATTATTATTATTGTACATAGTGTGCATAGTATTTAAATAACATTCCATTGCTCATAAACCTGAAGTTTTCAGAGTTTTTTTTAAACAGCAAAAAATGGCAGCTTCATCCAGTCACGAACACAGGTTTCCCGATAACAGTAGTTACAAGATAGTTTCAAATTTATTAATTTTGTGGATTATCAATAAAACCTTTTACAAATAAAAGATGCCTTGATATTAACCGTTTTATTTTTGGTCACTTATAAAATTTTGAATGAATCGATTAATACCCTGAGATTGGATGAAGCCTAAATTATGGGTAAAAATCCATTAATTACAGAATGTTGAAAAATCACGAAATTTACTTTTTTCTCAATTTTACATTTTCAGCATGGAAAAGTTTCCAAATCGCCAAAGAACTTTCGAGCTAATTTATAGAGGTTCTAAATTAAATTTTGAAAATATATGCACATTGCAGGAATAACGTAACCCTAGAATTTAAATGATATTTTTTCAATTTTATAGAGTATATTACAAATCAATTACACAAATTTACCAAATTTAAAAAATCATAAAAATACAGAATTACCGATTGAACGGAGGTATCAACAATTATTTCTAATGAACATTAATTATTCCGAAATTGCAAGGGAAATATCCGGGGAAGGTACACACACACAAATTTTATTCTCGATTCCTGGGGGTTGAATAAATGCTGTTAATTTGTATATTCAGATTTTCAATTGATTTTATGAATTGAAAAATATGGTTTTCGCGAATGTGTCCTCTGCATGTATGTTTCTGTGTGTGTATGTAGATTTTTATTTCGTGAAAGCTTTTTCAAAATTTTTGACACCAATTGTTTTCCAAATTCAAAAATTCTATGCATGGTAGTCCGCAGTACTCACAAAGACAAACAATTTATCACCATGGCTTTTTTTAATAAAACAAAAATTACTGAAGTGATAGCATACACCAGATTCAAAGAAAAAAAAAACGAAAATTAACATCTTACGTCAAACAACGCGGATATGAAGAAAATTCAGAAGAAGAAAAATGTTTCTTTTCGAACACCCTACCATATTGTTATGAGACAGTTTTAATTTTCTTGAAAAATCGAAAATTGAAATTTTTATCGCACTAAAAACTAATGAGAAATCAAAAATTCCATTTTGTGGTCAAAATATAAAAGATACGAAAAAAGATGAATCGAAAAAAATTGTGCAAAATTTTGCAAAAACGAATGTGTTATTAATCACTTTTAGATGGGATGCATAGTTTTTCTTTCATTTGTAAAAAACTGATTTAAGAATAAAATAAATTAAATTTTTGGACAAACGACACAAACCACGAAAAAAATTAATAGACAATAGTTGTTCATTCAGAAAAGAGCTACATATTTTTTATTAATTATTTTTTGACAAGATGCATAATTATTGTTTCAATCGTGAAAAATAACATTAACAATAAAAAAAAATTGTGGAAAAACGAAGCAAGGTACGAAGAAAGATGAATAGACAAAAGTGGTTCAAACAAAAAAGACCTACAAATTCGTTATAAACTTTTGTTATGATAATACATTTGAAATAAAAAAATTACCTCTTTCGAAAAATGATACGCGCTACAAAAACATTTTATTTAACAAATTTTTTCGCCTAAATTACATTTACAAATTTTCTTAGAACCACTTTACGCTAGGATGCATATTTTTGATTTAAATGATAAAAAATAACATTGAACATGAACAAATTACAATTTATGGAAAAACGACACAAGTTGCAATAATATGCATAATAAAAAAAATGTTTTTTATAGGGTGTGCACTTTTTTCAATTATAAAAACAAGACAAGAAAAGTACGTCTGTTTTTAATATCAATGCATATTATGAATAGTAATAATATGAATTTATTCAAATGATACATTTTTCAGGGTAGTTGAGAATGAAATTCCAATTAAAATTTGAAACAAATATCAAATTAATTATGATCAATACTATTCGTACTTTATATTGCAATATCTAAATTAGAAATCACAGGCCGACCTACAGAAATAAATGTAATATACATTTGATATAATAATGTGCGTGATGAGAATGTATACGTTAAAGCCGAAGGAGCTTTAGCAAAAGAGAATTCACAATCACGAAATTACAGTTGTCGATACTTTGACCTTTAATTTTAAAATATCTGTGCATAAATGCGGGGGAATACAAAGACCGAGCGCGTAGTGCGAGATAAATATAGTATCGAGCGCTTCTTAAAAATTGTTCACTCCTTAAAAAGCTATAAGAATTGGAAAGACTTGATCGTGAATATGATTAAATATGACATATTTGAAGGTTTATTTCATAAACTGTATTTTTACGTCTGTTGAGTTATATAAAAAATGTCTAATTTTTACGAAAAATAGATTGTAAATTAAGTGCATGCAATTATACATAAAAACGTTATATCCAAGGTTAAAGTGTCTTTTCTTAATTTCCAGTATCTTCAAATCTAGGAAAAATTAATTTTTGATAAATAAAATCACTAGTAACTATTAGGTTTCTTCATTCGAGGCTAAAGTTTGATCTTAAAACAAAAATTCAATTGATTGAATAAAAATTCTATTTGAGTAAAAAATTACATATATATTTTGGGTGCTGACATATTTTGATTGTTATTCCTTTTTATAATGTTGTAATAGTTTATCCAGTAACTTGGATTTTCGCTTAAAAATTCAAATAAATTGAGAAGCTTTTTATTTCAAAAGTTTTGAAGAAACTTTACACAGATATCTACTTAAAAGTAAAAGAAATCTCTCTGGCCTCTGAAATCTATTACCAGAAGTTTTTGAGCTGAAACTTCACAGTAAAAAATTTATTAAATCTAAGAATTCTTCATCACGAATATTCTAAAAGATATATTCTTAATTATAAATATTGAAAATGCAGTTTCAAAATTCTGCAATAAAAATTTTTTAAATCTTCTTATAGAAGCTTTTTATATTTCCACTCAGAGCAGAAATATAAGGCTAAATATTTTTGAAAAATGTTGATATCTAATTTGTCATTCGTTTTGAAAAATTTGAAATAGTTTAACCAGTAACTTGAAATTTTGTCAAATCTAGAATATTAGAATAAGTTAAAAAACCTTGTTATTTTGAAAATTTAGAATAAAATTTTACATTATTTTCAGATTTTTCGATTGAATTAGGAGTGAAGAAAGTGTCTTTTTAGATATCTACTCAAAAGTTGAAAAACGTCTTTGGCCCTAAACATTATTACCTAAAGTTTTAGAGCTAAAATTTGCTAGTTTTAAAAAATCTATAAAAATTGAAAAGTCTTAATTAATAAGAAGAATATCTCATTTTCAACACTTACTCTAGTTTCAAATTTTAATGAAGATTATGAAAAAATATTTTTTATAAACAAGCGAACTTCAGAAATTGATTAGCATTTTGAAAAACTAGAAATTTTATGTTTTTGAGGAAATATAATATTCTATCTTCTTTTTTAAGATTACAGTTGAAAAAAAAAGTATTTTAACTAACTTTTTCTACTTGAATTCTATGTTATGTTTCCCAAACGGAAAATATAAAATTTTAAGTCTTCGAAGTTCCATTGATTATTATTAATATTAAATTATTGTCTATATTATTTAGATAATATAAATGACATTTCAGCCAAAAAATATTTCACTTTTAAATAAAAAAACAGTTGAATTCATACAAAAAAAATTACAAAGTAGCTGAATCATCAAGAAAAAAATTAATTCTCATCAGTTGCATTTTTAACAACAACAAAAAATGACATTTTTTCAAAGGTAACAAAGAAATTTTCTACAAAAAAATTCAATTTTTTAACACAGCAATATGAATTTTCAACCAAATAGATGAATTCTGTATAAAAAAGACGAATTATTGACGAAATAGGGACATTGTCAACTGATGAGATGAATTTTTAACTAAAATGATGAATCTGCTACAAAAAACAATAGATTTTCAACAGAGTATTTGAATCTTTGACAAAAAAGATCAATTTTCAATCAATATAATTTTTAACCGAAAAAGATGAATTTCAATAAAATAATGAAATTCTCAACAAGGATAGATTAATTTCCAACCCAGAAAGACGAATTTTCAGCCAAATAGTTCAATTTTTTACCAAAAAAGTTTCTCATACAAGAAAAAAAATAATTTCCACCCCAATTTTAATTTGAGGGGATAAATAATTTTGAATACAAAATAAAAATTTCCGATAAATATTTTCATTCTGTTTTGAAGATTTTAGATATGTCGCAAAAGTATTCTTATTTTTATTTCTAAAATAAATATATTTTGAACTGACTCGAATTATTCCTAAAATTTCGAAAAATCTTTGAAGAATAACAAAAATTGCCCTTAATTCTTCCAAATTTTTTTGACATTTATAAGGCACCAATTCTTGGCACCCCCTCCCCCCCCCCTCCAACTGTTAGCATGTTTTTTAGCATGTTTTGACTGAATTAATGTAATTCTACTCTCATTTTTACACATAAATCATAATAATTTTTCAGTGCAATGAAGTTTGTGTGCAAAATAAAATAAATACATGCTTCGATTTTTGATATGCCGATAATAGGGTTAAGGTGCCAAGAATTGGTACCCTCATCCTAAAAATCTTTTAATATATTTCAAAAACATATTAAATTTTCTTTTAAAATTAATTTTTCAACAAAAAAATAAAACATTTCGAGAATCTCGAGAAAAGTTTTTTATTTTCCTAAAGAATTTCAAACTTCTTGAAGAGATTTTACAATTTTTTCAAAAACTTCACAAATTGACATTTTGTTTCATATTTATTTAAATTTTCTCATATTAGAAATTATTTTTCAATCATTTACAAAACATTTAAACCTCATAAATATATTTCTATATTATCGGAATTTTTCAAAAAAATTTCTTATAATTTTGAGAAATGAAAAATGCTTTCAAATCTTCCAGATTCTGTTTTGACAATTTTGGACATTTTGCGGAATGTTTTAAATTCTTCTTGAATATTATCTTAAATTTAATAATAACTTGAAATTAATTTTTCAAAATGAAGAATCAGTTTGAATTATCTCATAAATTTTAAGAAATATTTTTTGTCTTCGTAAAACCTTTCAAAATTCTTCAGAAGATAAGATTGAAAATTGTGATTTACAAATGTTCCCAAAACATTTTGTTTTAACTTTTTAAGAATAATTTGAAATTCCAAATTAATTTTGAATTATTTTGAAACTTCTGAATATCTTTTATACTCCCTCGAAGTTTTTTCATAAAACTTTATAATCTTGCTAATTGAACATTTTTGCTTTAAAATCGTACACATTTTTTTCGAAATTTTTGAAAATGATTTCCAATATTTTGAGATGTTTGTCAATTTTCTCCTCGAATTTATTCAAATATTACAAAAAATTAGTTTAAATATTGTCTTAGGAATTTTAAGCAATATTTTCATTCTCTTGAAACATTATTAAATTCTTAAAAAGCTTTATCTTTTAGAAATCTTCAAAGTCTTTACATTTTTATATTCTCATCTTATAATGAAAAGATATTAGATTTGTGTAAAATTTAACCCCCCCCCCCCTATTTCTGTTGAATGTTCACGTTTTGAGACCCCTGAATCCTAAAAACAGATTTTTACGAATGTGTCTGTCTGTTTGTCTGTATGTCTGTCTGTAGATTTTTAGTTTGTTAGCAAGATAACTTTCGAAAAAATTAAGAGATTGAATTTGTCTTTGGTATACTCTTTTAGTTACAGCATTTTAAAAATTCCAAAAAGCAAACGAAAATGAACATTTTAAGTCAAAAAAACGCATGGTATGAAAAAAGCCAATGATAATTTCTTGAATTTTCGGAAAAATCAAAATTTCAAATTTTGATCACACAAAACAAAAAAATAATGAAAAATCCCATTTTGCGGTCAAACTATGCAAGATATAAAAAATGAAGAAACAAAAATTGTGCATTTAAAAAATCTGCAAATTTCTGATTGAATACTTTTTGATAGGATAGTTTTTGTTTTATTCGTAAAACGTAGCATCAAAAATAGAGAAATTAAATTAATCTTAGAAAATAAAATTTAAACTGATACAAGAATTAAATTTTTGGACAAACGACACAAGCTATGAAATAATTGTATCGATAAAAGTTCTTCAGAAAAGAAGGCACTATGAAAATTTTCCATTAATATTTTTTTTAAAGAAGCGTAGTTTTCGTTTTAATCGTAAAAAATAGTAATGAGAATAAAAAAAATTAAATTTTTGGAAAAAACACACAAGAGGCAAAAACCATTAATAGACAAATGTTGTTTATCCAAAAATGATCAACAAATTTGTTAAAAACTTTTGTTATAAAATTTGGTTATAAAAATAAAACTGAATAAATTAAATATATGGAAAAACGAAACAAATTGCAATAAAATGTTTAAAAACCATTTTTGTTATAGGTTGCGCACTTTTATCAATTATAAAAACAAGAAAATGCAAATACGTTTGTTTCAATACCCATGCATATTATGAATTTGATTAATATATATTAATTGAAATGATCCATTTTTCAAGAGAGTTGAGGATAATATGTAATGCACAATAAGAAGAAAAATATTAAAGCAATCATGACAACTAAAATTTGTACTTTAGTTTGCAATATCTGAATTAGCAATCCCAGGCTGAGGTAGATAAATAAATAGAATATACATTTGATATAATAGTGTTGAACCTAATGTAGAAAAGTTCGCATTTTTGACAAAATCGACTGCGAAGCACGAGACACGTGATGAGAATGCGTATGTTAAAGCCGAAGGAGCTTTAACAAAAGAGAATTCACAATCACCAAATTACAGTTGTCGATGCTTCGTTCTTTAACTTTAAAAAGTCTGTACACAAATATAGGGTATAAATAAATTAAAATTAGCTATTTTTTTATTCTATTTTGTGTAATTTACCCAAGAACGGTTTATTATCGGTTAGCTACAAATGCAGCTTCTTCATCAGGACGGTAGTATTCAGGCTGATCGATGAAAATTTAGTGAACATCAAAATTCCACGGTATTCAGTCACGTTTCAGAAAATATATGGAAGGCTCGAGGAGTTTTCAAGTGAGAACTTTTCATATAAAAATGCGAAACTCAAAGGAGAGGACTTAAAGGCACTTGCTTTCGACAAGAGAACTTTCCCCTTTATGAACTTTTATATACATGAACTCATAACGAGTAAAGAAGTCTCTTGGGCAGCGAACTTAGCACGAAACTAAATGTCCTCGTGTCATCCAAGTGCGAAAAATAGGTCGATTTTACTCATAAAAATGCAGATAGAAAATGACTTCCTCTTTTTCAATATCGACTAGTGTGCAAAATAAAGTCGATATTACTTTCAATTAGAAGTGGCAAAATCTGATACACACTGAGAAGAGGTGACCCAGTTATGTCGAAAATAAAATGCTAAGAAAGGTGGTTAAGACGGATACAATACTAAATGGGGTTGTTGCATATTTTTAAATGTCTTCTTTTCCTGGTGAAATTGGAAGAGCACTCAAAATAGAATGTGAAGTTTCCTTATTACAGCAAACACATTCCAGTAATTCCAATGTGAATGACACCATTTTCTACACTTGCTTACAATTATTTAAAATTGGCAGTTTATTTTTTTTCATTGACAAAACATTACTTTTAGTGTTAATGACGCCGTACTTTTGAAATTTTTCTTACATGCGAAAAACATGAAAAATACATCCTCAATGTATTTTCAGATGAACTATTCAAGGTAGAATTAAATTTGACTATTTGAATTTGCTTCGAATTTTCTGTTTGCCGCGTTTTCTGGACATATTTGTCACATAAATTCATAGAATTATTTTGTTTTTATAGCAGAATTTCATTTTCAAAGTTCAAGAGTAAGAAAAATGTGACATTTATGTTCATGATGAAATTTGGCACGAATGGCTAAATTTTCAAGATAAATTCCTCATAGAGCGAAGAACGGGAAATCTGGAACTGACAGGGTATTCAAATCAGTTCTTGCTCGAGTCCCAGGATTTTTTTTTCTTATAAAACTGTTGGATTAAATTTTCAAGATTTTCGGTAATCGTGAATAGCGACTGAAAGACCTCTTTCAGTTCAAAATTCAACTAATTTGTTGAAAGTGGTACTACATTGTTCAAAATTAATTTTTTTGCTTGATGATTCATCATTTTGACTGAAAAATTTTTTTTGTGTTCAAAATTTAACTACTTTGTTAACAATTTTTCAAATTATTTTTTGAATGAAAATTTAACTATCATATTTGGTTGAACATTGGACAACATTTGGTTGAACATCATCTTCTACAGTGGAAAGTTGTTTGGTTACAAATGTAACTTTTGCGTTAAAAATTTATTTTATTCAATTGAAAACTTATTTCTTTAATTGAAAAGTAAACTTTTATATATTTTTTTAATTCAACTATTAGGTTCAAAAATTCCATTTAAAATTAAAATATCTGTTTGGCAATTAATGTATTCTTGTTAGAAATTATTCTCATTTGGCAGGAAATTAATCTTTTTGGTTCAAACTTCATGTCTTCGGTCGAAAATTAGTTTTTTTATTAAACTTTAATTTTTTCAACTATATTTTTTGTCCTAACATTTTGTTTATAGATATTTTATCTTTTTGGTAGAAAATACATTTGTTTGGTTGAAAATTTAACTTTTGCTTTAACATGGATTTTATGTAATTGAAAACTTATTTCTCTAACTGAATATTAAACTATTCTCTTTTTTGTTGAAAATTCAAATAATTGGTTGAAAATTCCATTGGAAATCAAAATACTTGGTATAAAATTCATATATTTTGTTTAAAAAAATATTTTTGTTTCTGTCTAGAAAATTAATCTTTTTGTTTAAATATTCATTTCTTCGGTAGAGAATGATTTTTTTTTATTGGAAATTAATTTTTTGTCGAATTTTTTCTTTATATACATTTTATCTTTTTGATAGAAAATTCATTTATTTTGTTACAAATTTATCTTCTTTTTTGTAGAAAATTCACCTTCTTCGTTGAAAATTCAACTATTAGGTTGAAAATTTCAGTGATTTAAAAATAAAAATTAATTTTTTAAACTAACAATTGAACTATTCCATTCTTTGTCGACATTTTTTTTCTCAGAGACAATTAATCTTTTTGATTGAAAGTTCATGTGTTTGGTTGAAGATTCAACTATTTCGCTGAAAACACATTTTATTTGGTTGAAATATATTTTTTCTAACCTGAAATTAAACTATTAAATTTTTTTTAATTATCGTTCTTAGTTGGAAATTCATCTATTTTGTTGAAAATTTTTCTTTATTTTGGTAGAAAATTCATCTTCTGGGTTGCAAATTTAAATATTGGGCTAAAAATGGATTTTTTTTGTTAAGGATGCATAATTTCAGTTTAAAGATTATTTCTTTTGTTGAAAATTCAACATATTTCGTTGAAAAAAAATTTTTTTTCTTGTTAAAAATGAATTTTTGTACTAAAAACATAGCTATTTCATTCTCGCTAGACAATTGATCATCTTCAGTTGAAAATTCACTTATTTTGTTAACAACTCGTCTTCTCTAATCGAAAGTGCAATTAATTTGGTAGAAAATTTCATATTTTTGGATTGTAAATTCAACTCTTTTGCAAAAATTCGTCCTTATATCTTGGAAACTCAACATTTTGGATGAGATTTTTTTTCTTCACTGATTAGAAAATCTTTCTGGGTTGAAAATTCAACTCTTTTGTTGGAAATTCATATATTTTGGTTCAATTCAACAGTTTGCCATTAAAAATTAAATTGTTTTACGGTGGAAACATTAACTATTACACGTTTTGTTGAAAATTAATTCTTTTCATCAAAGATTCATCAGTTTGGTTGAAAATTCGACTATTTTGTTGAAAATTCTCTTTTTCTTGATTGAAAATTAATTATTTTGACTAAAAATGTAATAACAAATTTTTATATTAAAGAATCATAAATTGTCAGTTCTATTATTTACACAAATGTGACATTCTTTTTCACTGCCCTTCAACTGAAACTCAATTTTTAATTATGTTTGTGAATTTGTCAACAATCCTTCCTTCGAGTTTTTCAAATTATGCAATCGGTATTGATGAATAGCGGCAATAATGCTTTCAAGATCCCAAACTGTAAGCAACCTCATGAATTACAAGTTACCAAATGTCATAGTTTGACAGCAAAATGGAATTTTTTAATTTTTAATATTTTTTTGTGCGATCAAAATTTGAATTTTTTATTCTTCAGAAAGTTTTTCTCTCCCTTACTTTCCTTCATATGATGCATTTTTCGGTTTAAAATGTTCATTTTCGTTTGTTTTTTGGAATTTTGAAACTGTTATAACTTCGGTAATTTTCCTTTATCAGAAAAAGTCATTAGGATATTTTGCTCGTCTTTTTGCGTGCTACTTTTAACTGTAAATAGAATTTTCAAATCTTCGGAAAAAGTTGTTTCAAAAATTTTCAAAATGTGCTCACTTTTTGAATTTTTATCCAAAACAGCTGGTTGACGAACTTGTTCTTTCTTTGTAGGTCATAAAAAAGTGTGCCGAAGCACAATCCAATCTTATCAATCTTTCGAAAGTTATCGTGCCTACACGATACTACAGACTACAGACAGGCAGATCGACAGACAGATAGACGGACAGAAGGACAGACGGACAGACAGACAAACAGACAGACACCTTCGTAAAAATCCTTTTTTTCTGACTTAGGAGGTCTCAAAACGTGGAGATTTGATGAAAACCGACAAAGTCAAATTTTACATAAAACTGATATCTTCTCATTAGAATGAGAATGTAACAATCTTCATTTCCTGTTATTTATACAGATGACTGTGCAAAATTGGTCAAATAAGATTATTCCAAAATAATCTATACTAAGGTGGGAATTCCACCTTAAAAAAATTCCAGAAGAAGATTCAAATTTTTTCAGAAATAATTTAATATTTAGTTTGAAAAAAAATTATATCTATAATTACTTAGGATCAAAATAAAAAAATTCTAGCAAGAAAATTTAAATAAACGTGTTTTTTGATCAAAATTAACCCAAATCTTCTTATGTCTCGTGCAGATGAAGGTAATGCCACAATTATTATAGAAACAGATGATTATAATCAAAAATGTCAAATCTCTTGAATAATCAACAAACTTACGAAGTTATAAAGATTCCTGAAAAACAGATACAGTATGAAGTGAACATAAATGATGATTATGTTAAGATGATTTACCTGTCAGACTTCTCACTTCTTTCATAGTTTCACCCCTATAAAACTTATGACAATATCTAAAAACAATTTTTAACAAAGTTTGTAGTAGCTGACAATACATTATAAAAGACAGCTGGAAGTTAGTGAATAAAATTAAACATCTAAACATCCCAAAAGACTTTACAATTGCATCACTAGATATAGTATCTCTGTTTTCCAATACTGACCCTGATTTAGAATACAAATTGGTAGCAAAGAATTAGGACCAAATTAGAAGTCATACAAAATTAAATTTGAACAATCTGATGAGGCTGTCAGATTTTGCATTAGTAACGCTTATTTCCAATTCAACTATAAAACTTATAAACAGAAATTTGGATCATTCATAGGGTCGCCTATATCATCAATGTTGGAAGAATTGGTCATGCAAGATATGAAAGAGGAAATTATAAAAAATCCGATCTTTAGAGTTCTATTTCATTATCGTTACATAAACGATATCTTAGTATGCCTATGAAAAAATGAGGTTCAACAAATTTTAGAATTGGTAAATTATACAGATGGAACTTAAAAATTTACATTAGAAGAATGCATTGATGAAAGAATCAACTTTTTACATCTATTATTTATCTTTGAGAAGGGATATATTGAAACAGTATGGTACCGAAAATTGATATATTCTGGCTCAATCTTGAATTAACTTTCAAGCCAACATCAAAATTAAAAAAGAGGAATTATTTTCTATCATGGGGATAGAGTAACAAAACGTTCAGAAACTCGCTTCCATGAAAAAAACATTAGCATCATTCATGGTCAAGATTTTTTTTGGCAATAACTATCCCCATAATTTTATTATAAATGATAAAAAAAAGTCTCCAACACTAGAAAATTTTCAAATATTTACAAATTATTATCAAGGACAATAAAAAACCTATCGATTACTCGTGTTTTTACAATTAAAAATAAACCCTATCCTTTTCTATCTGCGACCTACTGTTACATTCCTTGTTAACTATCACGGATAGAATACTTATCCGTGCCAATCATTACTTATTCTCTTCGTTCCTTTCTCCACAGAAAGAATTGGGTATCCGTTCTTATCCATAATTTTCTATTTGTCACCTTATGTTTGTCTATCCGCGATCTATTTTGATTTTTCTCGTTATGTGACACAAATAGAATCTTGATCCGTGCCAATCATGTCCTATCATCTTCAATCCTTGCACCATAAAATGTGTTGCCTATCTGTTCAAATCCATATTTTTCTATCCGTCACCGTATTCTTTTCTATCCGCGTACTACTTCGATTCTATCTCTTCACATATCACGGATTGAAAAGGTATTCGTGACAATCAATGCTTATCCTCATCAATCCTTCTATCGGTCACCTGATCCTTGCCTATCCGCGCACTACTTCGATTCTTATCATTATGTAACACGGATAGAATTTTAATCCGTCCCAATCATTACTTATCCTTTTTCAATTCTTTCTTCGAAAAACTGATTGACTGTTTGTCATAATTTGTAATTTTCTATGAAATATGATTTTTCACTACAGATACATACGAATATAATTGAAATGGATAGATGTGAATAGCATATTTTTATTGAAGACGAATTTAAACGGATAGATATGGACAAATTATTTTTAGTTGAAGATGGATTAAAGAGAATACATAAGGATAGAATATTCTACGTTGAAGATGGATTAAAACGAATGGATAGGATACCATCTCACGGATAGATGGGATAAAAAAGTTGGGACTGAAACGGATATGGGAAAATTCAATTCCACTTCACATATTGAAAATGATTCAAACCGAGAAAGAATTAAAAATCTAACAAAGGATAGAACATGATTGGAAAGGATGCAAAATGCTCATTCAAACGGATGACAAATTTCTATCCGTTTGAATCCGCTAATTCCTATCCATTTATCAAAAGGTGGCCTTACTACTTGAAACTGATGGTTTAAAAACTGCTAGAAAAATCTAAATAATATCTAATTTTTCAATTTATTCTAACTGTTTTTCCGAGTGTGGTTTTTAGAAATTTTTTCTTTGTTTTTGTGATACCCTTAAGTCCGCTTCCAACAATGAAATACAGGTCAAGATTTACCTGGAATTTTTCTGCACTGAAGAATGTTTTCAGTCTTGATTCATTGTATTTTTTAATTTTATAAAATTATTGTCCCTTAACGTGGTTGAAATTATTTGCAACTTTTTTATACGACTTGCCCCATTTTTATCATAAGGTATATTAAATTCCACATTATTTCTGATATGATTTGACCCTTATTCAACGGAAATTATTTCTCGTTGTAGAAATTTCATTTTGTTTTGAAATGTCACTATTGAAATAGATTCTCTTATCGGATTTATTGAAGTCCGCATTCAAATATTGAATCTTGAAATCGCAGCTCTGAATCAAATCGTATATATCTTGAGACAGCTTTCTGATGTATCAGAATATCAATTGAATCGAAGCATTTTTATCCTCTTTACCATCTCATTTTCTTTCAACTGTAAAATAAATAAATTCAATCTAGAATTTAACAATTGTTTCCAGGTTACTTGAACAAAAAAAATTTATGCATTTTTGTTAAAAAAAGTTGACCATTTTGGTTTAAAAAATTACAATTTTTGTTTCAAGATTTAATTATTTTGTTTAGAAATTTATTTTTCTTATGAAAATCAATTTTCTTAACTAGAAATTTAACTATTCTATTTTTGGTTAAAAAATTATCGATTTTAGTTGAAAATTCAAATACTAACTTTTTGATTGAGAATTCATCCCTCTTACTGGAAATTCAACTTCTTGTTTGAAAGTTGACCTACAATGTTGAACATTCATTTCATTGATTAAAGATTCAAATATTTCGTATTAAATTCTTTGTTGGTTGAAAATGAATTGTTTTACTGGAAATTTAACTATTTCATTATTGGTTTCAAATTTATTATTTTTGGTTGAAAATTCAACATTATTGTTGAATATTTATGTATTATGTTGTAAATTTGTCTTATTTGGTAGAAATGAAATCTTTTTGATTGAAAATTTAACTGCTTGCTTGAGAGTTTAACTACTATCATAAAAATTCATTTAGCTTTTTTTGGTTTTTAATTAATTTTCCTAAACTGAAAATTTTACTATGTCATCTTCGGAAGATAATTGATCGTTTTTAGTTTGAAATTGAACTACTTGGTTGAAAATTAACTTTATTGTTCAAAGTTCGTATTCTTGTGTTAAAAATGGAACTGTTTTCTAGAAAATTTGTCTTTTTGAATTGACAGTTCAACTGCTTTGTTGAAAATTCGTCTTTTCTGGTTGAAAATTTGATTATTTCCACAGAAAATTCAACTTTTAAGTTAAAAATTCAATTTTTAAGTTAAAAATTAACTTTTTGGTGAGAAATTCGAATGTTTTGTGAAAAATTGGTCTTTTTGAATTAAAAATTCAACTGCTTTGTTGAAAAGAAACTTTTTGGTTGAAAAGTAATATTTTCGGGTTTAAAATTGAATTGTTTCGTAGAAAGTTGATCCTTCTGGATTAAAAATTTAACTATTTTCTTTCAAATTAATTGTTTTGGGTTTAAAGTTTAAAGTTTTTCTGCAGAATTCGCCTTTTTCATTTGAAATTTTATCAGTTTTGTTGAATTTTTTCTCTTGGCTAAAGAATTTTTGTTGTTGTTGAAAATTCAGCTCTTTTGGTAGAAATCTGATTTTTTGGTTAAAATGCAACTATTTTGTTAAACATTAAAATTTTTGTTGAAAAGTAATCGTCTTTGTTAAAGAATTCAACTGCTTTTTTAATAATCGTCATTTTGTTAAAAAGTCATCTTCTTGATTGAAAATTTAACTGCTTGGTTGAAAGTTGAACTACTTCATTAAAAAATAATTTTGTGAGTTGAAGATCTATCTTTTTGGTCGAAAATTTAAATATTTTTTTTTCATTTCTTTTTTTTTTATTGGAAATTAATTTTTCTCTGGAAACTTGACTATTCCACTTAAAAATCCTATAAATTTGTTAGAAATTCATTCTTTTTGGTTAAAAATTCAACTGTTTTGTTGAAAATTCTAGAAATGTAATACTTTTGCTTAAAAATTCATATTTTCCGTTGTATATGCAACTATTTGGTTGATAATTTATTTATGTTGGTTAAAATTCAACTATTTGTTTGACAATTCATCTTGGTAGGTCAAAAATTAAACTGTATGTTCACAAATTCCACTTTTTATTTTTTTTTTGAAAATTCAACTGCTTTGTTGAAAATTCGCCTTCTCTAATAATAATTCATCTTTTTTGTAAAAAAGTTCTCCTTAAAAAATGTTACTGTTTTTTAACGAACTAGTCTTTTTAGCTTACAGATACGACTATTTGCTTAACAGTGAAACTTTTTGCGGTTGATATTAATTATTTTTTGTTTGAAAATTGGACTATTTTGTTCGAAGTGCAATACATTTTGACTTTTAATCCTAAGCGTTTCATGCTAAGGCCAAGATAATGGTATATATACACTGAAAACGTGGATTCAAGTAAAGTTTCAGCCCACTCTGTCGCTACGCTGCTGTTGGCCACGCATGACTAAGCATCGCCTCTGTTTCAGTTCCACTGTCCCTGCGTCACCAAAATGCCGAGGACTAAAATTCCAGGAACATTTTAAATCCAGGTTTCTTAAATCCAGATTTCAGTGTCCATTAATTTTATTGAAAAGAATTTATTCCTCAATTTTCGTGAAAAATCACCCTATTTCCCTGGTTTTGGAAGAATTTCTGGCTTTGAAGTCTGTTGCAGTATTGCGTTGACATAGATTCCAAAATAGTGTGACATAGTTTTTGAAAAGCCCCTGTCTAAAATACCAGTATTACATGTGTAATTTTGAAAATCGCTGTGGTTAAGTCTTCAAACTATTTAGTATGATAATTCTAGTGGTAAACTAAAGTGGAAACAAGTGAACTCACCAAGTCATGAATATTGATATCACGATCACGTTTAAATCGCATATGCCAGTTTTCGACTAAGCTGAATAACTTAAAGAGGATTAGTAATCTAGAAACTGGAGCATCTCTGAGCAGCTTATTTTTTCAACCTCTATTCATGTACCATATTCGGACCTTTTCCATTGGAATAAATGATAAAAGACGCGAATAAGAGTTATTTATCAGAAAATATTCAATTAATTCATATCTTCTCCATAAGATACGTTACCAATTTTGGGCTATTTTTGTACCCCTACGTGGCCGTGCGGTCAACTATACGCCTCGGCGATGAATCATAAATAAATGAAAATATTAAAATATGATACTTTACACCTCGAAATGCTCTCAAAACAGGAAAATAGGGTAATTTGTCACGAAAATGGGAGAAAATAGGGGCACTATATTGAATTCAATAGAAACGCGTTGAATTTTTGAGATTTCCAGTCAAAATATATTTCGACTTAGAATTTTTAACAAAATAGTTTGATTTTCAAACCAAAGTGATTTTCTACCGTAATAGATAAATTATCATACTAAATGAAAGAATTGTTGCCAAAAAAGAAATTTTCAACAAAATAGTTGCATTAACTATTAAATGGTGGAGGTTTCTATCAGAAAAAATGAATTTGTAACAAAATAGTTTATCTTTCAACCAAACGGTGAAATTTTGAAACCACAATAATGAGTTTTCAACCGTGAAAAATGACTTTTCTGACATAAAAGATGAATTTGCAACCCAAAAGTACAATTTTTTTGGAAAACAATTGTGGTTCAAACGAAAAAGTTGAATTTTCAACAAAATAAGTAGTTCGATTTTTAACCAAATGTTTGCATTCCTCTCTAAAAAAGTTTATATTTTCACCAAGAGAGATGAAATTTCAAACCATGAAGACCAATTTTCAAAACGAGCTGAATTTTCAACAGTTAAAATATGAATTTTAAATCAAAGAGATGAATGTTCAAACTACAATAGTTCAATATTTATTTTAAAATAAAAGACGGGTATTCAATAAAATACATGAATTTTCAACCAAATAGTTGAATTCTCAACACAGAAAGTTAAGTTTTTCAACTAAGGTGAAATTGTTGAATGTTCAGCTTAAAAAATTAATTTTCATATGAAAAGACGAATTTTCGAGGCGTTGAATTCTATATGAAAGACGAATTTTTAACAAAATAATTTTCGTCAAAAAAATGAGAATGAAAAAAAAATGTAAATCTTAAACCATACATGTTTCAAAAAATAATTTTTGAACACAGTAGCTCAACTTTCGAATAAATTATTGGCGAAATATTTCAATTTTAAATCAATAACAATTGAATTTGATAAAAAAGGATGAATAAAAGAAAATTTCGAGTCATCAACCAAAAAAAGATATATTTTGAACCAATCATATAAAATTTTAACAAAAAAGGATTAATTTTCCACAAAAAAGTCAAATTTTCAACAAAAAAAATACATGAATTTTAAACCAAACAATTACTTTCCTATCTAGAAAAGCTGAATTTTCAATTGAAAATATAAATTTTCAACAAAAAATAGAATGTGCTCATATTCCGTTGAAAAATTTTATCAACCAGAAAAAAGTGAATTTTTAACACAATAATTACATTTTCAACCAAAGAGATAAATTCCCGATTAAATTCGTAAATCTTAAAAAAAAAAAGAATTTTCGTGAAGAATTCAACATTCAACAGAATAGTTGAATTTTTCACCAAAAATGCGATTTTCTAACCAGGAATATCCATTTTTCACCATAAAGACGAATTTTCGACAACGAAATAATAGAAGAAAAACTAAATTTTCAAGGAAATAAATGAATTTTTATATGAAAAGATAAATTCTATATTAAAAATTGTGAAGTTAAGTTATCATTTAAAAATGTAATTTCCAGCCGAAAATAAAACGAATCTTCAACAAAATAGTTGAATTTTCAGCGAAAGAGATGAATCTTGAAATAAAGTGATAAATCTTTAGCAATAAAAGGAGTTTTGAACAAGAATTAAACCTTATGTTAGACAAAATATATGAATTTCCCCACAAAAAGACAAGTTTTTAACCAAGGAGATTAATTTCTACAAAATTAGCGAATCTTCAACAACAAATTAAGGGGAGAAAACATAAATCTTCAAGCAAATAGATCAATTTTAATCTGAAAAAGATAAATTTTGTATTGAAAATTCTATAGTAAAATGATCAATTAAAAAGGTAATTTTCAACCGAAAATAAAACGAATTTTCAATAAAATAGTTAAATTTTCATCCAAAGAGATGAATCTTCACAAAAAAAAAATTGTACCAAATTAATTCAATTTTTATCTGAACAGTTGAATTTTTGAGCGAAAAAGATTACCTTTGGTCAAAATTGTTGCATTTTCAACAAAATAATTAAATTTTGTAGTAGAATCTGTAATCGGAAATTAAAATCCGTTTCAAAATTAATTCAATTGTATGGATAGAGTAAGACCGGGCGAGGCATCCAGTGGGGCGAGGCAGCCAATTTCTTCTCATTCCCTCAGCGTTAATTGAAATCGCACGTCATTGTAATTTAAGTTCGGGTAGGTTAGTTTGCTGTACTTGTTGGAAGTTGAGTGTCGTGACTTTCGCAGTTTGCAAAAATCAGCATAATTTGTGAAAAACTACTAGCTGCAGAAGGAACATTTTCGTGATTTACGTTTATTCATCCTTCGTATATAGGTTGTGTAAAAAAAATTCAAGTGAATATTATCCGCAGTGAAATATCGTGCTCAACACGATGGAATGGTTAGTTTTTCGATTTTCAGAATACTTTACTTGTGTGAAATTTTTTTGGAAAAAAGCACGTGCGGTTCGCGGTAGCCAACAAACGGCAGATTATGTTGAAGAGGCTAAAAAGTGAATTGCTTGTGACGGCCCTCGACGATTTTTTACAATTTTTTTTTGTTTTTCTTTTGAGTTGCATTAAATGTTAGAGAAGACATTTGACTTTGTTCTTCATTCTTATATATCATCTTGGATCTAATGATGAAATTATAAATTATTATACGTCTGTATAATACGGTTAGCTGCCTCGCCCCACGTTTTTACAGTTGAGCAGAAAATAGCGTCGTTGGAAAACGGTTGCAGAAACTGTAATTGGCAAGCTAGGCCGAAATGCCACAAGGAAATTTTGTAGCCAAAGAATCAAGATTTCTAATGACACCATACACTTTTTGATATAATTTTAAACAAGTGCTCTGCACGCTAAAATATGACATCTTGGCTGCCTCGCCCCGTTCTACTCTACTCGTTAAACCCAAGGAGGAAATTTTTTTTAGCCATCTTTTTTGATGATTGAATTGATGCTATTCTGAAAATAGAAAAACAATCATGATTTAAATTTTTTTCGAAAAATGGATTCATCAAATCTTGCTGGCTTACTCTTTATTTAATCTTCTTGTAGATTAAACTGGGAACGTCTACTTGGATGAGTGATGCAAGTTTTATTCCGCAGAATCCCCGTTTCCCATCTATCATTTTTCTTCTTCATTCCTCCAGAAAATATTTATACGCGCCCAAAAATAAATTAATCTTTGCAACTTCCCAAGATTTATTCAAATGTTTTATGGTAGCAATGAAGCACTTCAGTACAATTTTAGAATGGACAAAATAATTCGAATAATTTTTCCGAGGATGTTAATTTATAGTTAAAGATATATACTGTTCGGAGTGGATTTTTTTAAAAACCAACTTTCTGAAATGAAAGGGAAAATACTGAATTTCTTTCAGCAAAGGGAACCTCATACATTTTTTATTAATATTATGCATGCGCATTAAAATCCGGACCTTAATGTCATGGAATTGCATAGAATGAATGGAGATAGAAAAAAATATGAATAAAAAGGGAACCTCTATAGTAGCTGCTGTCGTTCCAGTTTCGTTTCAAAAGAAAGTTCTGTAGCTCTTTTTGTCCCAAGTCTTATTTCACTTTTTTATGAAAATAAGTAACAGCTTTACTTTAACCTTCCTGAAATGGATCCAGTCTGACTGCAACTCTCACTTTTTTATGTTAATTTCCCCCCTTTTTGTTTAATATTCTTTAATTTGAACTATATATATTTACAATTGTGAGAGACAAAAAAAATAGTTCAGATTTTTTAACTGAAAAAAATTAATTCTCACCAAAAACTTAGTAGCTGATATAGCAACCAAAAAGGGATTCTTCGTTTTAATAAAAAGCAGTTTAATTAAACTGCGAAAGAAGAATTTTTAACAAAATGATTCTACGAAAAATTGGACTCTCACACACGCAACGAAAAATTTACAACAGAAAATTCAATTTCTAACCAAGAAAGATAAATTTTCAATCAAATAATTGAATTTCAAATACAAATGGGCGAACTTTCTTCAAAAAATACGAACTTTGAACAAAGCATTTTCAGTCCATCCAGAAAAGATTTCTATCCAAAAGACGACTGTATAACAAAACAGTTAAATTCTGAAATAAAATAGATAAATTTGAAAACAAATAAGTGAAATATTAAAAAACGGTTGAATTTCAGACTAAAATGATTATTAAAAAAAAAACAGATAATTTCAGCTTTCAACAAAGTATTTCAATTTTCTATCAGAAAAGATTAATCGGCGTTTGAAAATGTAATATTGACATTTCAACCATTTAGTTCTAAATTTAGTTTTCAAATCAAAAACAGTTTATTTCTACCGAAAAGAAAAGTTTTGAAAGAAATAGTTGAATTCTAAAATAAACCAAATGAAGTTTCAACCAAACAGTTGCATTAAAATAATCTACCAAAAGAGATGAATTTGGAAACCGAAAACTGAATTTTCAAACGAATAGTTTAATTTTCCTATCAAAAAGATAAAATTTCAAAACAGCAGTTGAATTTTAAAGCCAAATAGTACATTTTCAAACTAGAAACGATCAATTTTTATCAAAAAATGGAATAGGTGAATTTTCATTTGAAAAAATTGATTTTCAACAGAAAAAAAATCAAATTTTCAAGTAGAGGTAAATCTTCCAGTGATGAAATATTTTTCAACAAAGCAGTTAAACTTTTTACCGATTAGTTGGATTTTGAATCAAGAACACAGATTAATTGTGTACCAGAAAAAGACGAAATTACAAGAAATACATAAATCAACCAAATAGTTGAAGTTTCAAGTAAAAACGATCAATTTTTAACCAATAATGGAAAAGTTGAATTTTCAGTAGACGACATTGATTTACAATCGAAAAAGAATAGTTTTCCATCAAAATAGTTCATATTTTAATCAAGAATTGTTTTATTTCAATTCAAAAACAGTTGAATTTCACACAAAAAAATGCATTTTTTAGAAAGTAGTTGAATCCTCAACCAAATCAAAATTATTTTGAACAAGACTCCATTTTTAACCAAGAAAGAAAATGCTTTTGCCAAAGAGTTTGAAACTAAAAGGTTAATTTTCCACCAAATAGTTGAATTATTAATTTTTAGTTTTGAATTGTTAACGAAGAACCATTGATTTTTAACCAGAAATATAACAGTAAAATTTGTATGTGAAAAAATTGATTTTCATCCAAAAGGAAAACGAATTTTCAACAAAGTAAATAAATTTTGAATAAAAGAGATGGATCTCTAATTCATAAAATAAATTTTCATCAAAGTAATTCGACTTTCAACAAAAATGTTGAAATTTTATTCAAGAACATTAGTTTTCTACCAAAAAAGACGAATTTACCAAATTTACATAAATTTTAACGCATTTTTTGAATTTTCAACTGAGAACGATCATTTTTCAGCCCATAATGGAACTGTTAAATTTAATTCAACCAAAAACAAAATATCAAAATTTTTAGTCAAACAAAATTTATTATCATCAAAAGGAAAAGGAATTTTCAAAAAAATAATAGAATTCTTAACCAAAGAAGGTGACTTCTGAATTAAAAATATAATTGTAGACTTTATAATCGAAAACAATTAACTTTCAACAAAAAACAGTGGGATTCTCTTATTGGGTACGGACGGCAAAACTCAGAAAAATATTGAGTTTTCAAAATTGAAGTGCTAACTTTACGCTGCGAAACAAATTATTATTTTTTCACACATTTTTTATCGATCGTTTGGATTTCATTAAGATGCGTTTGGAGGCTCACTTTTGACGTTCGGACGATGAAATTGTGTGAGTTATCGAATAAAAAAGTCATTAGCACCATTTTCGCGAGTGGCGTCATCTCAAGTGGTAGTGACCTTCTTTGGTCAGCCGTGTCCTTAAATATAATATGATGTGTCACCGCAAAAACTGTGGTAACGAAACTTTACGAAAATTTCGAACATTTTCGGATTATCTAAATTTCCGTATATTTTCAAAATTTTCAAAATTTCAAAGATATTCAAAATTTTTACAATTTTCAAAATTTCTGAAATTATCAAATTCCTGAAAATAATGTTCAAAATACTCAAACTTCTAACGTTATTTAAATTTCTAAAATTATCAAAACTTCTTGAATGTACGAAATTTCTTAAATTATCAAAATTTCTAAAAATTCTAAAATGTTCCAAACTTACAATATTGTCAAAATGTTTGAAATTATGGAATCGTCTCAAATTTTCAAAATCTCTAAACTTTGAAGAATTTCGAAATTTACCAGAGTTTCTGAAATTTTTAAATCTTCAAAATCTCTGAAACGTCTAAAATTATTAAAAATTATTAAACTCGGTATAATTATAATTAAGTTTTCCAACAAACAAATTGAGAAACAGTTTTAAAATTTCCTTTTGTCAATGTAAATAATAGATATCAAATTAAGTAATGATTTCAAGGGTACATAAATAGATAACAGGCAATAACACAATATATTATCTGTTCGTTATTATCAAAATAAGAAATTTTTTATATCATTGCGACACCGTGGAACTAGGTTTTATCGCAAATTTTATATTATTATTATACAATACGGTATGAATGTGCAGAAGCAAATATATAAAAAATTGTGAGTGAAAATATGAAATAAAAAATAAAATTGAACACATTAATTCGAAATAATCACAAATCTCATTTCGACTGCGTGTCTTGGCCCAATTTTATATTGTATTTTCTGAATTTATTTCTTGTAACACAGGCATGGTTTCTGCTTATATGAAAAAATTTCAGAATCGTTATTTCTATTTTTGTATGAATTTAGAAAATGTTGGAAAGTTCTAAAATTGGTAAAATCTATGGTCAATATAAATAATACGATTTTTTGAAAACAATAGAACTTTTAAAAATTTGAGAGTTTTGTAGAAATTTGAGAAATTACGAAAATGTTAGAATTTTTTAAAATTTAGAAGCTTTGAAAACTAAAAAAAATCGAACAATTATAAGTTGAAAAATTTTCCAGAAAATTTGAACATTTCAAAAATTTGGAAAATTTCATAAATCTTGAACATTCTAGACATTTTGATAATTTTATGAATTTTGCACATTTTGAAAATTGTGATAATTGAATGAATTTTGAACACTTTAGAAATTTGATAATTTCAAAACTTTTCAAAAAATCAAAATTTTTTTAAAAATTGTGAAATGTTGGCGAATTTATAAATTTTCAAAATTTAAGAGTTTTTATGATTTTGGAAATTTTCAACAGTTTTGAAAATTTGATCATTTCACCAGTTTTGATCATTTTTGAAAATTTTAGATATTTTAGACATTTTTGAAATTTTGAAAGATACGGAAATTTAGATAATCCAGAAATTTTCCAAGTTTTTGGAAAGTTTCGGTACCACAGTTTTCGCGGTGACACATCATATTATATTTAAGGACCCGGCTGACCAAAGAAAGTCACTACCACTTGATAAGGCGCCGCTTGCAAGTATGGCGCTAATGACTTTTTTATTCGATAACACACACAATTTCATCGTCCAAACTTCAAAAGTGAGCTTCCAAATGCATCCTAACGACATCCAAACAATTGGTAAAAAAATTTTTTTTTAAATTAAAATTTGTTCCGCAGCGTCAAGTTAGCACTTGAATTTTGAAAACTCAATATCTTTTCGAGTTTTGCTGTCCAGACGAAAAAAATTGGCTTCCAAACGCATCCTAAAAGCATCTAAACGATTCCATTAAACAAAAGTTAACTATTTAATTGTTGGTGTGATAACTTCACGGATAACTTCAATAGTTTATTTGACGCGTCTCAGAGACGCGAACAAATATGACAAATACAGTACTGTAGTATTCCTTATTTGAAGAAAGTCTTTTTCATATAAACAGTTTAAACTATTTATTTTGAACTTCATAAATCGATACTCGTAGTTCATAAAAGGTTCAACAATAGGTTGATCACTGCGTCTTGAAGACACGAACAAATAAATAAGAGATAGCATTGTTGCATTCTGCATATCAAAAAAGTTTTTCTCATATAAATAAAATAAACTTTTTTTTTGAAACTTCATAAATCGGTACTTTTGGGTCAGGAAAGTTTCAAAAATAGGTCTATCCATGCCTCTCAAAGACGCGAACAAATAAACGAGATACCTTATTGAAGTATTTCAAATATAAAAAAAGTTTATTACATAAACAAGGTAAAATTTTTTCATTTTGTTTATATGTGGAAACACTTTTAATATTTGGAATACAACAGTAATGTACACGATAAATTTGTTCGCATCTTCGAGACGCATTGATTGCCCAAATTATAAGAAACTTTCATGACCTACCATAACCTACCATAATTTTCTCTTTCGATAAGAGGATTTCTTTTCATGTAAGGAATATAACAGTACTGAACTTTATGTATAATTGTTGACGTACGTTATAAAGTTGTTCATTGTAACAGAACACTTCGATTGAGATTTTGGTGGGCTCTCTGATTTTCTGAGAATAACATTTTCGATAAGTCAGAAACATAAGCTTGAAAAATATTGAAAGTATCCATTTTTTCATTTTTTTAGAGAATAGCCTCCCTCTGCGAAGAAGCAAATTTATTTGATATCTATGAGGAAGCAAAATGCTCATGAACTGAGCACAAATAAATTTATCAATCCTGAATGCATCCATAGTACTTCGTAACGGTATTTAATTAAAAATTTAACTAAGAACTAAAATAGAATTAATGGAATTGCATTATTCAAAGATACATTAAGATAAAGATGAAGATTTTTATAAAAATTTTTTCTAATTTTAAAATCACCGGATATAATAATATATAATAATTGGTCACGTGACAGAATATTAAATTCCGTTACTGTCTTTCCGTAAGCTTTCTTCAACCCCTGTTACCATTTTTTCACTATACATATGATGATATCGATAGGATTCGTTATCATCGATTAAAGTCTCCCTTCAGTATAAAATGAGCAATGAAGACGTACAGCTAAGAACTTGGACGGTGAAATAATTGATGTTCAAAAAAGTGATTAAACTTTAATAAAAGAAATTTCAGGATGTTCTCCACAACGTCGTAATACTAATTACGTTTCTCACGAGTTCATGAAACTAATCAAGAAAGTATTATTTACGGTATCATAGCACGAACAGTGAAAAGAATATAAAGTTTGAAACGAGAAGGTGCTGCTAGTGAAGTAGAAAATTATCACCCTTTCTTCAGGCTTCAAAAAAAGTTTTCCCGAACAAATTTTTCTTAATAAACTATTTTTTAATCAGGTATTACGAGAATTAATTGTTTATTTACAAATATTGAGAATGCTTTTATACAGATTTCAAATTTTTTATTTGACCAGAAAATTTCTCTCCTACCCGGAAATTTAAAAGCTTCTTAAAAACTTTTTTGTAGGTCTAGAAAGTTGTAAATCTTCCAGGCGTAGGAGTTGGAATTGGGTTAATTTACAAAAAAACTTTAGAAAAAAATTTGATTCCCGAAATTGAATAGTCGTTTTTTATGCTGAAAATTAATGTTTTAAACAGAAAATTTAACTGCAGAATGAAGATTCATAATTTTAGTTGAAAATTGGTCTCTTTATTTGCATATTCCACTATTTTGTTGAAAATTTCTTTCTTCCTGTTAAAAATGAATTTCTTCAACTAAAAATTTGACATATTCCATTTTTTGTTGAAAAATTATCTTTTTCAGTTGAAATTTCAACTATTTAGTTAAAAATGGATAAAATTTGTTGAAAATTCATCTTGTTGTAGAAAGTTTATCTTCTTGGTTCAAAATTCATCATTTTAGAAGAAAAGTCGACTATTTGGCTGAAAATTATAATTTTTTCTTAAAAATTATTTTTTTAGCGCATTCAGGGAACCTATAGCGTGCGAAAATTAATATACTATTTTTTGTTGAATTAACCTGTTTCTTGTTCCAAATTAAACTAATTTTTGGTTAAATCATCATTTATTACATTTTCTGATGAGAATTCATCTTATTTAGTAGAAAATTTAAACATTTTTATAAAAATTCTTTTTCTTTCATGGAAATTAATTTCTTTAAATTGAAATTAAAATTTTCCATTTTTGGTTGAAATTTGATCTCCTTTATTTGAAAATTGACATAAATGGTTGAAACTTCATGTATTCTCGTGTCTATTTTCTTTGAACATTCGTTTTTTTATATAATATCAAACTTAATTTCTTTAATTAAAAATTTGAATATTCTTTTTTGGTTGAAATTGAATCTTCTTGGTTGAAAATTCATCTTTTTTGTTGGAAATTCAAGTGCTTATTCAAAAGTTGAACTCTTTTATTGAAATATGATTTCCTCGTTTAAGATTCATCACATTTCATTGAGATTTTGTTTCTTGTTTTGGGTGAAACATTGATTTATAAACTGAAAATTTAACTGTTCTATTTTTGCTTGCATTTCGGACTTTTTCAGTTTAAAATTTAACTATTTGTTTGAAACTTCATGTGTTTTGATAAATAATCTTCTTGGTTGAATGATGAAATAATTTTTCGAAAATTCATTTTTTTTTCTCAAATATTAACCTTTTTATTTTGAAATTCACCCCTTCGTTTGAAAACTGGAACTATTCTGTTAAATATTCGCTTTTTTTGGTTGAAAATTAAATTTTTTTACCGAAATATAACTATTCTGAATAAAGATTCATCATTTTAGTGGAAAATTTATCGATTTGGTAGGAGCTTCTTCTCTTTGGTTGGAAATTCAACTTTTTTTTATTGTAAAGCTCATTCTTTTTAACATGAAAGTCAATAATTTTGTTAGAAAATCATTCTTCTTGGGTTGAGAATGACCTTTCTTTTCGAAAATTTATATTTTCGAGTTGTGCCTTCAAATATTTTGTCAAAAAATTCTCTTTTTTTATTGAAATTCATCAACTATTCAATTTTTTGTTGAGAATTCATTATTTTTGTTCAAAAATTCAACAACTTGGGGTGGTCTTGAATAGCTTTGTAAAAAATGTTTGTTTTTTTGTTTAAGATACACAATTTTAGTCCGAATATAAATTTTCTGAACTGAGAACTAAGTTATTTCATTTTTTGTTAAAACGTGATCCTTGTTTGGATATTTAACTATTTGCCATTTGGTGGAAAATTAGTCTTTTATGGTAGAAAATTAATCTTCTTGGTTTAAAGGTTCACTTTCTTGGTTCATAATGTAGCTAATTGTTTAAAACTTAAACATCTTCGTTGAAAGTTCAAAATTAATTTTTTAAATGAAAATTCAAATTCAAAATTTTGGAAGATCTGAAAAATAAACACTTTTAGAAGAAAAAAATTAATGTAGAGTCATAGAGATTTATAGCTCAGCAGAGTTAAATTAAAAAATTGTCCTCACTCAGAAATTCGAAATTTTTCAAAATATTCCGAAATCTCGAAAAGTGGATGTGATGTGATCATGAAATTTTGACGAATTGATTGATTGATTGTTCCGATTGATTTCCAGTTCTGATAGAATTTTGAGCAAGATCGTCCATTCAGAAGCAGCTTTTTTTCGTGTACAGATTTCAAGAAAAAATGTTTACCTCATTTATATTAGGAAAACTTTATTGATATCGAAAATACAGTAAAACGATTTCTAGTGTATTTGTTTGCGTTTTCGAGACGCATCGATTAACTTATTGTTGAATCTTTCACGACCCACCTGTACCGATTTATGAAGTTTCAAAAAAATGTCGTGTTTTTTATTCATATGAGAAAAACTTTGTTCGTATTAAAAATACAACAGTAATGTATATTACATATTTGTTCGCGTCTTCGAGACGCATCGATTGCCTAATTGAAGAACGTTTAACTACCTACCATAACCTACCATTATCGTTTTCAAATTTCCAGACAAAATTATTTACCTTGTTTATAAGAGTTTGTTTTATATTGGGAATACAACGGTACTGCATTGGATGTAATTGTTCGCGTCTTCGAGACATGTGGATTGATCTATTGATTAACTTTCGATGATCATTCTTTATTAGTCAATAGCTACTCAGAAAATTTGAAAAAAAAAGTTACATGGTTTTTATAAGGTTTTAATTTGGAATATAAAACTACCGTTAGTTAAAAAGTTGTCCATTATAGCAGATAACATCAATCATTTTGGTGGGCTTTCTGATTTTCTGAAAGTAAGTTTTTCGGTAAGACAAAAATATAAGCTTAATAAATATCAAAAGATTCCATTTTTTTTCAATTTTCAAGGAAAAAACTTCCTCTAGGAGAAAGCAAATTTATTTGAAAACCATGAGGAATGAAAATGTTCATAAAATGTACACAAATAAATACAGCCGTGGTGAATATATCTATAGTACTTCGCAACGGTATTTGTTGGTTTGCTGAAAGTTTCTTTGATCATGTTTCCAATCGTTATTTAGGAAACTCTAACGAATTAAACTGAGTCTAGTCAATTATTTCATGAAATTTAACCTCTTTTGCAGAAAGCGTTTTTCCGTGTAAAATGTCAACAAGTTAGTAGTTAGCTCGTATTCATCTGGGTTAAATGAATTAACTTTCCAAGTGATTTGAATCCTGCTCTCCACTTTTCTATTTCGAACATCCAGGTGATACTTGAGAATAACGTATTTGAAATTTCAATTTAAATTCAGATTAAAAAATATTTATAAACCGAAAATTAAAGTAAAAGCATGAAGATTTTTTGTTGGTGAGAAGAAATTTCAGCTAAGGGCATGCCGTAATGGGGTGCTTTATGTCATCTTTTTTTTGGGTTCCTTAAAACCTTGGTTCGGAGATTTTTTCTTGTGATAAGTAAATGATCCTCTATTTTCAAAACATGTTTAAAAAAAAGAGGTTTTTGAATTTTCATTCCTACAATTTCAATTATTCCATCTTGTATAATTCAGAAAATTACTTACCTTAATTGATGTTACAAGAAAAAGTTAGGAAAAACTTACTCTACATTTGAAAAATAATTTTTTCAAGCATCTATAAATTCTTGTAGAAAAAAATTCTGTTGTAACTTATTTTTTGTTTTTAATTGATAACGAAACATTTTTGAGCCAATAACACATAACGAAGTTTGTAATTTATTTACCTTTTAACACATAGTTTATTTAAATTTCGAAAAAGAAGCTTCTTAAGTATGTTGAAAGTTTTCAGAAGAATGAAAACAATTTCTTGAAATTTCTAAGAAAATCTGAAATAATTATTCTTTTTTTTTTTAATTAATTTTAACAGAAAGTAGAAAAATATTTCAAAATATTTTAAATTATTTCCTAAAGTTTCGAGAAAGAATGTAGAAGATTTTTAAGCCAAATTGGTCAATTTTGCAAAATTACAAAATTTTAGAAAAAATTGGATTAGGTTAAGAGTTGTTTAGAAGTTTTCTAAAGATAAAAAAAATAATTTTCAACTTCAAAAACTTTGAAACAATTTAGAACGTAGATTTTTGAAGATTAAGAAATATAATTTGTTTTTTTTTTGCTGAGATTTGAAAAATTTCAAACAAAATGAAGATTTTTGTATACTTAAAAAAAGCTTTTCGAGAATTTTAGAAGGTTTCCAGATAATAAAAAATTTCCCTTACTTTTCTGGAAAAACATCAAACGATTTTTTATTCTGAAAAATGAATTTTTGGGGAAAATTGGAAAAGATTTCAGAATAATTCTTATGGTTTACTAATGTTGCAAAAATAATTCAGAACATTTTAAAGCAGAATTCTTTTTAAAAAATGTAGAGAAAATTTAACTCACTCCAAAAGATATTTCAAAGACAAAGAAGATTTGAAAGTGTTTTTAAAAAATTCGGATAGAATGCAGATTTTGGAAATGATACAAAAATGTTCTTGAAATTCGTGGGAAAATTCAAACTGAGTTTCCATTAAAAATTTTTTTTCAAACATTCTAAAGATTCCCGAAATTGTTCAATAAAATTCTCGAAGATTTTGAGACAATTTTTTTAATTTTGCAAGCTTGTTCGACAATTTTAGAAAAAGTTTGAATAAATTTAAAAGATATTTGGAAGATTTTGAAACATTTAAAAATAATTTAAATCTTGAGCATATTTTAAAAAAGTTAAAAAATGTAAATTTTTCAAAATTTCAAAATAAAATTTTAAAGCTTTTGAAGAATTTTGGAAAGTTCCTGGGAATATTTGTAATGATTTTTTATGTTGAAAAATAATTTCAAGAGATTATATTAAAATATTTTAAAACATTTCAAAAGATCTCCCAACTTGTCAAAAAATAATCTGCAAAGTTCTAGGGCAATTTTGTCTAATTCTGACAGATTTTTCAAAATTTGAGAAATGATTTTATTAATCTTCAAAAATTTCGAGGATTACTTTTTTTAATTCTTCCAGGCTTCTATAAATCTTGAATATGTTTTAAACTGCCTTGAATTTTTCTTAAATTTTTTAAAAATCCTTTAAAGTAAAAAAACTTTTTAAAAGAATTACTTGATACATTTTCAACATGTCTGAAATCTTCAAAAATATTTCTTAATTATCTTAAGAATCGAAGGAGAATTATATTTTGGTAACCTTAGAGGCATATAAACAGAATAAATTAAAAAAATGTATACTTATTCAAAATTTTTATTTTGTGTTAAAAATTATTTTTCTCTTCGAATTATAACAATGTTGATTTTTTTGTTCTTGGCCAAAAAATATTTTTCGGTCAAAAAATTAACTTGCTTGTTGAAATTTTCATTTGACATACCTGAAATCGTAAAAAATCTCTCTAAATTTTCTCAAGAATGCTAGGAGTATTATATTTACAAAACCTCAAAAACAAATAAACAAATAAGCTTCAAAAATAAATAGGTATCATTTTTTTTTGTATTAACGATTATTTTCCCTCTCCAATCAAAAAAGTGAACTAGTTTGATTCATCGATTTTTTAATTTTTTCAAACAAATATTTTTTAATTGTAGGACAAGAATTTCCTTAATTTGTCATTAGGAAAAGAAATTTTTCCTAGAAGTTACATAATTTAAAGAAATAGAGATGTATTTGACATGTTGATCACAAATCTATCATAAGATTGCAACTTTAAGAATGTTACAAAATTAAAAAAAAAATGTTTGAAGATCTGAAGATTTGAAGATCAGATCGGACCCTGAATAAAAGAATTTCCTCCGTGGTGCCGGATGGGATATTTAAAATTATAAGAATGAAAATTTAAAAAATTGGAAAAAGTCTAATTTGTGGCATCAAAATCTCCATGGAGACCTCTAAATATGTTTTAAAAAATCTGGAAAAAATAGGGGATCAGACTCCTACCAATAGAAAGAAAGTTACCACTTAGCAAAAAAAAAATCTTCAATCCAGAGGAGATTTCTTTGAATTAAAGAAAAATATTCATTGGCTCTTAGTCAAAGAAAAGTTTCGTTGATTCAAAGAAATTTCTTTATGTTAGAAAAAATGTCTTTAGTTCAAAGAAATCTTATTTTGATCCAATGAAAATTTATCTTTAACTTAAAATTATTTTCTTCATTTCAAAGTTATTTTTGTTTAAATAAAAAATGCAAAAGAAAAGGTTTCTTCAATGTAAGACAAATATTGTTTAACCGTTTCAAGGTTTTATAAATTTAAAAAAAGGATTTCATAAAGCACTCTAACGTCGTAAATTCTGATGCACTCTATCAACAATTAGAGTCTGTCTATATGTCTTCGAAAGTGATGACGTTGATCCTAATTGCAATATTTTATTTTTATTTTTGCAGAAAACATAAAATGGAAAAATGATGCTCCATCGCAGCACGTCATCGCGACGTAAACGAACGTCGCGAAATATCGGAAATTCGTCTCAGAGCCAACCATCTACTGTGGGTGGTCGCAGGGCTTCTTTGGCATCTGTTACTTCTGTGATCCCAATCTCGGAAGCATCTTCTGATTCCTTGTCCAATTTAGTAACCATGGAAAGACAGAGGGTTCCAAGAAGAGGCAGCACTGTCCCGAATATTAGTCTCGATCTAGACAACAGTGATTCCCCTGAGGAGGTATATATATTTTTATTATTTTTTATTTATTTTTTAACATACCGTCAGCTGGACCTAAGTGGCACATACGTGTGGAAAAGCGGCGTATATGTGGGTGAGAGCGGTGAATATGCAAAAGAGAGCGGTGAATGTGCGGGAGAAAGCGGTGAATATGCGGGAGAGAGCGGTGAATATGCGGGAGAGAGCGGTGAATAAGCAAAAGAGAGCGGTGAATGTGCGGGAGAAAGCGGTGGATATGCAGAAAAGAGCGGTGAATATGCGGGAGAGAGCGGTGATTTTGCGGGTGAGAGTGGCGTATATGAGGTGAGAGCGGTGCATAAGTTGGTGAAAGCGGTGCGCAGTGGTTCCAAAAATGATAATCACGGGCAAATTAATCTTTTGCTCGCAATTCTCAACTGGTTAACTCTTTTTTTTTAATTGCTCAGTTACTTACATATTAAACTTTAGAAATTAACTGGTATCAAAAGACAAAAGAATTTTTTTCATTATGCTTCTGTTGTTGAAATTTCTAAATCTAAACAATTTTCCCACATTTTTTGCCAATTAAACTGTTTTATTCACAAAGCCGTAACTAGGGTTGTACCGTCGGTGCCTCCGCACTCAGCATATATCCCAAGGGGCGCAATTAGAAGAATGAATTACCCGAAGTTATTTTTTATTTGAAATAAAAATATAATTTCAGGCCTTGGACTCACCACATTAATGACACTTTTTACCACATTTTAAAAGATGCAATTATTTTGGTACTGGTTTGAAAAAAATGAGACTGATGGTTCTATTCTCGCAAATTGCTCTCTAATGCAACAATTTTCTCATTTTTTCTTCGAACATACTTCCAAACTTCTTCGCTGATCCTCCGTAACATGTCCGCCATCTCGAAAATCGAGATTTTAAAAGTTTTCGTGACTCGACTATTTAAAAATATTCCAAAGTTTTCAAAAGTTTTGAGGAAATTTTAAGAGATATGAAAAATTTCAAGATGATTAATGGGGTTTCAAAGTATTCCAGCAGATTTTCTACAGTTGATTTATATGGCTTCAATGGGATTTTATGAGGTTTAGCTAATTCTTAGGGTATGATAGACCCTGCACAGAAAAGGGCGCTCGCTATCAACACATAACATTATGGTTTTTATTATTTTTTGTTTTCAAGATAGTAATGTTTTAAACATAAGTTTAAATATAATAAAATTATAATGATAAAATGAATAAAAATAAGTTTTAAACATAATAAAGTTATAATATTATCAATGGTATATTTTTCACGGGAAGAATGACGATTTTGAGGTTTGCTTATAATATTTGTTTATAAAAGTTATAAATATTTTTATCCTCAAAATCAATCATTTAGATTGGGTAAATATTTCTAAATGAATTTTCCACAATAATTCGAAGTCCATTTGTTGAGTTTTCAATCGATCAGAAAAATAATACTTTGACTTTTTCATTTTTCTCCAATTTACTCATTAATATATATAATTTTTCTTCTAATAAATATTATCAAGAAGCGGCAACCTCACACTTGATAGAAATTTTATACTATGTAAGAAAAAATGGAAACTAAATCGGTGAACTTGGTTAGCATTTCCGGTGATACTTTATCAAACTATAATCCCATTTCATGAAAATTAAATTGTTATAAACAAATTTGATGCCAAGTTTGAGAAATTTTTTCGTGTTTGAGGTACTTTTTCTCAAACACATTTTGTTTTACCTGCTAATTATGTTTTAATCAACAATATTGTAATTTCATAGCTGATTGTTATTAACAAATTTCATAAATAAATGCACAGTTTGACCAATTTCGAAGAGTTTCAGGTAGTTTCTTCTAAATGTGCTCTTTTGCACTAGCCAATTGCATTTGTTTATAAAGGGCCTAGCCGGTTAAGCATGTAAAATCTGCCCCCGCACGTATCAAGTTCAAATTTACGTCATAGTTTCATGCCCATGTGAAGTATAATTTGGCCCAATGATAACCTTAAAATTGCATTTTTGAGTGACTTATAGAGGGGGAAAGAAAATTCAAAAAAGTGATTTTTCTCGAAAACGACTCAACCGATTTTGATGAAGAAAATATATGTTACATACATCAATGACAGTAACGCAAAAAAAAATATGAAAAAATTTTGATGAAAAATATGACAAAAAAAAAATTTTTGAATTTTTCAAAAATTTTTTTTATGTGATATTTTGGAGATACACCTACAATTTTTTCTCAAAAATATCTTCATATTATCAGCTTTAACATATATTTTTGCTGAATTTTTCGTGGAGGTATAACATGGGTAAAAAAAATAAAAACCATGCATGCAGCGCTACGCTCATACGGCACCCTCCCACACGGCTGCGGAATGCTATACCATCAAGCGGCTCAATCTATTTTTATGAAAAAAGTGTCATCAATATCAACGAGACCATTGAAAAAAAATTTTGTTGAAAAATACATATCTTCATTTTCTCGCAGGAAAATCCTTACGTTATCTGCTTTAACATATATTTTTTCCAATTTTTTTGGCGGTATATATCATGACTGAAAAAAATCACATACGCAGCGCTGGCCAGTGCTGCAAAGGACTGAAATCGAGAAAAAAGACAAAAATTACACAGACTTACAATTACTTGCTGTTGTGTGAAGCTGAAAAACAGAAGACGATCATATAGACTGTCATTTGTTTTTGTGTTTTATATAAGACATTGCGTAGGTGATGCTTAGGCATCATTTGATTCAAGATTGCAAAACAGTGAAGACAGTAAACGTGTGCTTGTATTGTAATTGTTCACGATATTGTAGCATTCAGTGTAATTGAACCTATTTCATCTTTCATTTGTATGAAGTTGAGGAAAAAAAGACGATCCCTTCAGACTGTCACTTGTTTCTGAGTTTCACATCAAAAACGTAGGATCGCTTAGACATTATTTGACCAAAATGATGCAGTAATTTTGAAAGATATCATAGAAGATCCAAATGGTTTATGCAAGCTTCTGAAAGATGATGATATTTTTGTTCTCGATCGCGGGTTCCGAGATATAATAGATGACTTAGAGAAAAAAAACTTTAAGGTATTAATGCCTGCTTTGAAAGGTCAAAGAAAACAATTGACGACCGAAGAATCCAATCAATCTCGCTTTGTCACTAAGATTCGCTGGGCAGTTGAATCAGTTCACGGTGTGCTCAAACAAAAATATCGTCTTCTTGACCATAAACTCGATAACAAGCTGATACCAAAAGTTGGAATATATTTCAAAATTGCGTCGTTTTTAAATAACACTTTTGGAAAAAGGCTAGAATCGGATGTAGATACTTTTGACGAAATTGTACAGAGAATGCATGCTCAAAAAGACACCAAAAATACTTTGGCTATTGAGGCGGAAGAAAAGGGATGGTTACGCCGAAAACTTCCTTTTCAAATTATGATGTGCGATGACCTTTTGGATTTTCCGGAAATGACGGAAAGAGATTTGAAGATTCTATTCACTGGATCATACCAACTTTCTCAAGCGGTGTCATATTTGGCAGAAATGCTGGACAAAGATGGCAAACTGAACATTGAGTATGCTAAAGATGAGAAAAATGTACTCAAATTAAAAGTGCAATCCAGACATGTTTCTCGCACAACATATAGATGTTTCTTAAGATACAAACCTCACAGCGTTGGAGTTTCTGGTCTAACAGATTACGCTTGCGAGTGTGCGAATGGTAGACGAACTGTGGGTTGCTGTTCGCACATTGCTGCTATAGTATATTATTTATCCCATGCAAAATATCTATCTAGAATTTTTAAACCAGCTGAAATACTGAGCGATGTATTCAAAAAAAAATCACTTTACTCCAGTGATTGAAGATGATAGCGAGGAAGATTAAAACCCCAGTGATAAAGAGTTCATGTGAGAGGCGCGAGGGGACTCACAATTATAAAGCACCCCGATTTGTGAGAGGCGAGGGGACTCACAAGAATAAAGCACCCCGATTTGTGAGAGGCGAGGGGACTCACAATAATAAAGCACCCCGATTTGTGAGAGGCGAGGGGACTCACATTAAAAAAGCACCCTGATAAGGAGTTTTAAAACGTACTGCAACCGCCTCGTGGTAAACTCTGGAAACTATGATTTATGTAGGCTAACTGCAGACGTCCTTTGTAGCACTGGCCAGCACTACGTGTGTGGTTCTTTTAGTCATGATATACCGCCACAAAAAAATTGGAAAAAATATATGTTAAAGCAGATAACGTAAGGATTTTCCTGCGAGAAAATGAAGATATGTATTTTTCAACAAAATTTTTTTTCAATGGTCTCGTTGATATTGATGACACTTTTTTCATAAAAATAGATTGAGCCGCTTGATGGTATAGCATTCCGCAGCCGTGTGGGAGGGTGTCGTATGAGCGTAGCGCTGCATGCATGGTTTTTATTTTTTTTACCCATGTTATACCTCCACGAAAAATTCAGCAAAAATATATGTTAAAGCTGATAATCTGAAGATATTTTTGAGAAAAAATTGTAGGTGTACCTCCAAAATATCACATAAAAAAAAATTTTGAAAAATCCAAAAATTTTTTTTTGGTCATATTTTTCATCAAAATTTTTTCATATTTTTTTTTTGCGTCACTCTCATTGATGTATATAACATATATTTTGTTCATCAAAATCGGTTGAGTGGTTTCCGAGAAAAATTACTTTTTTGAATTTTCTTTCCCCCTCCATAAGTCACTCAAAAATGCAATTTTAAGATTATCATTGGGCCCTTAAAAAAATTAACTAAAACTATGAAAAAATTTTAAACTGCGCATTTTTTAAATTTTGTTTGTAACAATAAGAAATACATTCATTTCTATTTTTCAATGTTTGTGTATTACTTTAAACTTGGTTGAAAACGAAAATTCCTTCATAAATATCCAAACTCATCAAAAAATCACCTGCCATTTTTATAACACTTCAATTGTTAATAAAAAATTACGTGTTATTAAAGCAGTCATACCTTAAACTTTTTTGAATTTATGTTTAAGTTATGTGAATAAAATAAATTTCTATTCAAAATCGGGAACAAATCGGAAATTATAGGCTACACGTATTTTCCCGATTTGAGAGAAAAAAATTCTGCAAAGTTACGTTTATTTGACACTTGAAGCTTGTTTACAAAAATACGAAACCTTTCTTAAAATCTCTATATCTTTTGACCTAATCCATATATAATACTTTTTCTTTTAGATTCTGGTGACCTTTTCAGTCCTTTTTTAAATATTTCGAAAAATTCAAAAATGGATAAAAATTAAGAAAACGGCATCGATTATTTTGAAAACATAAAAAGCCTTTTTCACAACTTCGTCAATTTATATTTTTCGCTATTTTTTTATTGAATTTTTACTTCTATAAGGATAACATTCTGTGAGTTCTGTGTGAGCCAAATCCTTCAATTGCCACTAGAATTTTTTTCTCAAAAAATTAAATTTCCGCATTTTTCTTATAAACGATAGATAGAACAAAATGTTTCACTCTTTTGTGGTTTGCCCCGTATAAAACTTATAGAATTATTTCTGATGAAAGGACGAAAAAAAAACTAGAATAAAAAAAGTGTTATCTATTAAATTTGACTTTATATTTACAGCTGAATTTTGGAGACGAGAAAAGTTGGTTCTATGCAAAAACAAATTTCACACTTTCCCAGATTTGGCAAAGCCTTAAATTTGACTAAATATAACATGAAAATTTGAAGAACTGCTGCTGTCTCAATAAATGTTAATAAAATTTTATGAATCTAGATTCTACCATTTTTCAAATATCCATTAACAAATTACCCTTCGAATTTTAAAGACAATTTTCAATATTGAAAGCCTTCACAAAAGGTTTCAGTTTTTTTTTTCGTCAAGTTCAACCGTTTGCTAATTTTGTAAAAATTTTCGAAAAAAATATTCTCGTGGCCTCAAAAATTATTTTGCCCTCATGAATCTCATTGGATGTTTTCCTTGTAAATGTTAAAATTTAACAACGAGGAAATGGTAAGAAAAAATTCAAGTTCTTCTGTGAAATTAGTCAATAGAGTCCCAAAATGAAATTGGAATATCTCATTTAGGCCAAAAATTATATTTGTTTAGAAAAAATATTTGTGCTTTTTTTGAAAAGTGAACATCAAAATTCGAATATTCGTAACTTCGTGAAAAAAATATTTGTTTCAAGTCGGAGAAAAACGTGTAGCCTAATTTCCTAAAAAAAAAACATATTTTTTCGTGAAGAGATTGTACTACTAAGAGTCTATCTGCCTGTCTGATTAAAATTGTATCTTCCCTTATAAATTTTCATTTGTACAAATAATCGAAATATTAAAAATTATAAAGCTCACGGTAAATTTTCCATCAAACAGTCAAATGACTTATAAAATCACAGAGGGAAACAGAGGCCACTTTGATAAAAAAAAAACTTGTACGGCAATTCTTCTGGGTTGGTAATTAGACGGAAGCTTTCCTTTCAACTTTTTCAATTAACGAGCAGCATTTAATTTCGGATTCTTTGATCTCTAGAGGACAATGTAATATTTGCACAGATTTTTCTTTATCAAAACATTGGGTTGCAACGTTCTGGAAATTTAATCTTCATAAATGTAGATGAGACATTCTTTTGAAATCACTCTTTTATGAGGAAGCAATCATTGCTCAATGTTCCACACAAAATTCAATAGAAACTTGATTTACCAACCTCACAAACGATTTTTTCAATTCACGCGGGAATAACGTCACCGGTCAAGCGATAATCCTCCTACCAGAACCCCAGATCATACATATACTAACAGAAAACCCAGCGTTGCACAGTGGGACGAAATAAAAAAAATTAGGTTCAAAATAACTTGTAAAAGGCAATTATTGAACGATTTTGGATTTATTTTCTCCAAAACATCATCATTGACAATATAGTTTAAGCAAAACTAAAAGAAGAGACTAGAAAAAAAGATTAATAACAAATATCGAATGACAAATTTTCATCACTAATTATCACTGATGATAGGGGACGGTGGGGAGTTGTGGGCCGTGGGGAGTCGTGGGCCACCTCAATCTCCGCTATGTTGTGGGTGGTAGGACTGCTTTAACCACTGCCAAAAGACCCTTTTTGTGTGAGCTCACTTTGTGAACTCGACTCATAATCTCAACACGCGTATTTAGTATTTTGACATTGTTGATTAAATAAATTAAAATAAAAGTTTGTGTACAACTCAAGTGGTTGATATTCGAAGTCCCGTTGTGCAGCATATTTCAAAGGTAAATTAGTGCAAAATGTTCCTTGAGCAATTGGCTTTAAATTCAATCCAACAATTTCGTTAAAATATTCATTGTGTGTATAGCAATTCGGTCATTTCGTAAATGTCGGCTGTGGGGAGTTATGATCCACCATTAGTGGGGAGTCGTGGGCCAAACGTTCTTAATGCGTATTTCAATTTTTTAAGTGAAATTTCTTTTGTCTTGTTCTGAAAAGTGAGGTTAGAGTGAATTTAGAATGTCAATTGTGTTAGATATCATCGATACCTTTACTTCATACATCAACGAGTTATCCTTTGAACGTATTAAATGTGCCAACATGAGGACCGGATAATACACTTGCATACATTGTGAATCAGAATAATTTTTTTTTCATCTTTTTAAAATCATTAATTTTTATTTACTGCAACTTTAATAAACATAAACTACTGGAATATGCCATTTTCTTTTAGTTTTTGTTATGGCCCACAACTCCCCACCAAAATCACAAATATCGATTTTTATAAGATTTACGTCATCCTAAATATTTCTTGCGCATTAACGAATTTTATTAAGTGTGGTCTCCAGTCGATGTATTGAGACGTTTACTACAAATACCAGTTCATGCATTGACAATTTATCGATGTTCCGAGAAGTTATGTCTTGAAAACAAAGCGTGGCCCACAACTCCCCACTCTCCCCTATTATTGAAGGGAAATTGGGAGAAACACGATTCATTTCTGCCTTCTAATATCCACAGTGGGAATTTATTTATATAATTTGTTTATAAAATTATAAAAAATATACTACTTCTCTCTGCCTTTAAATTTCCACACTGAACATTTGTTTATATAATTTGTTTATAAAATTTATAAAAAGTATCGAATCACATATCCTTATCATTAAACATTACTGACGACATAATTTGAACAAAATGAAGAGAAAATACTATTTCTCTCTGTCTTTAAATATCTGCACTGGGTATTTGTTTATATCATTTATTTATAAAATTAATTAAGAATATCTGATCACATATCTTTCTCATTGACCATTACTAACAACATAATTTCAACAACATCAAGAGAGAAGACTATTTCTCTCTCCTTTTAAATGTCCACACTGGGTATTTGTTTATATAATTTGTTTATAAAACGAATTAAAAAAATGAGACATTTTTATAATCAATTATCATTTATCAATAAAAGCAAGTAACTTGGAGGCAAAAATGTATTTTCGAAACGAAAAATTCAAAATGTGGACTGTTAATTTAATTTTTCATAACAATTACCTTTACCAGATAATTTTTTTTTGCTTTCAAATACCCCTACGTATCTTTTCCAACAATGCTGAAAATAGGAAAGAAATTCTCAAAAAAATAAAAAACAAACGAAAAAATCGACTTCTTTCGCTATTTGCATTAACATTATAGTTTAAACAAATGAAAATTTGAAAATTGGGCCACGTAAATCTTTTCAAAACTGAAAGTATAATTTTTTTGTACAATGAATCCAAAATCGGTCAAAAATTGCCTTCTACAACTTATTTTGAACCTTTTTTTTTTATTTCATACCACACTGTGTGTTGCTCGAACAGTAGCAAATCCCAGCAAATAACCAATTTTTGCAATATTCCAGGGAATTTTTCTTTTTCTCCCATGTGTTCAAAAGTATCAAAAAAAAATGCGACAAAATTTTTTTGAAATCTTCTCAGAAGTTTTGAGAATATTAAAAAATAATCAAGGATTTGAAAAGATTTCAACAAATTTTAAACAAAATGTAGATTTGAAAAAAATTTGTGATACAATTTTGAAGCTTCTTCAGGATTTTGAAAGGTTTTACGATAAAAATTTTTTTTCTGAGATTCCAGGGAGACGTCATATTAATTTTTGATTTTTAAATCTTAATTTGAAAAAATACGTTTATTTAAAAATATTTCACAAAATTTTGAATAATTTTTTAAAAGTTCGAAAAAGACTGTAGAAGATTTTCAACAAATGTAAAACAAAAGGTGATATTTGCAAAAAAATATTCAAGGTTTCAAGGGAATACGAAAATTTTTTTAAGATTTATGGGAAAATTTCAATGGATTTCTTATTTACAAAATTTAGTTTATAAAAAAATTAAAAAAAAAAGTTTAATTTGAGAACATTTCGAAAAGCTTGAAACAAAACGTAGCTTTATGAAGATTTCGAAATGAAATTATTTATTTTCTTAAAGATTGTGAAAGACTTCAAGATTGAAACATCAATTTTAAGGAAATATTTTTAAAGATTTCTAAAGATATTGAATAATTTCTTTAAATTTCAAAAAAGACTGTAGAAGATTTTTAACAAATTTAAACCAAAAGGTAGATTTTTGAAGATTTACAACAAAATATTCAAGGTTTCAAGAAAATAAAAAATTGTCCTTAAGATTTATGGGAAAATTTCAATGGATTTCTTATTTTGCAAAATTTAGTTTATAAAACCATTTAAAAGATATCGAAAAATTACAAAATATTTTCAAAGTTGTAAAAAAAAGAATCTGGAAGGGCTTAGGGCAATTTTTCTCCAAATTTACAGAAATTTTTGAAAATTATAGGGAAAGTTTTAATGATAAAAAAAAAATATATTCCTAAGTTTTGAAAATATTTAACAAAAAAAGAAATTGAATTTGAAAAGATTGCAGAACGTTTGAAACAAAACGTAGCATTCTGAAGATTTCGAAACAAACTTTTCTATTTTTTTGAAGATTGTAAATCATTCCAAGATTGAAACACTAATTTTTAGGAAATATTTTGAAAGATTTTTAAACATTGCTAGAGATTTAAAAAATTTGCAAAAAAGGAAATTTTTGAATTTTTGAAAAAACTTAAAATATTTTAAAGCTTTGAAAGATTTTCAAAAATTTACAAAATATTTCTAAATTTTTTTCTAGGTATAGAAAGTTCCTAAATATCTATGAAACAGACTACAATTTTACCAAAAATTTAAAATTCTGTAAGATAAAGAAAAGTCTCAGAAATTTTCCAGACACTTTTTTCACATTTCTGGAATCTTCGAAAGTCTTTTTGAATTACCTAGGAAAACGTAGAAAAATTATATTCATATAACCCTAAACAAAGTGAACAAAAAAACTTAAAAAATAAATAGTTATTCGACATTTATACTTTGTATTAAAAATTATTTCTCCCTCAAATTATAATTTTTCTAGATTTTGGACTTTTTTTCTCTTTAGATTCATTCAACCCTTTTTAATTAAAAATTAAAATATTTTTCAGTTTTGATGTTAACTATGACATTTATCGTTGAGAATTCATATTCTTTTTTCGAAAATACAACTTATAGGTCAAAATTTAAACTGCTTTGGTAAAAATTCACTTGTTTAGTTAATAATTTATCATTTCAGTTTAAAATTGATCTCTTTGATTGACAATGTAATTATTTTGGTGAAAATTCCTCATTTTTGGCAAGAAATTAATCTTCTTGGTTGAAAATTCATTTTTCCGGTTAAGAATTCAGCTATTCTGATCCATTTTTTGATGCCTGAAACTGTTTTTAATTTGAAACTTAAATTTTGTTTTGATTAAAATATCACATTTTTCGTTAAAAGATAATTTTTTTTTCGGAAATAGGTGAAATTTTTTTTGGAAATTTGGTAACATATGACCTGCAACAAAAACGATCTCGCTGTTTGGCTGTGGTCTCCAAAAAAATTAGAATAAAAGTGAAGCTCCCAGCACAGGTGTCTAAGCAACCAAATTTTCCTACTTTTTTATAATTTTTATCCACTGATATAAAAAATATGCGCATTATCTTGAGCCACCCTCGAAGAAAATCGGACTGAAAGAAAAGATTTTAGCACAGGGGTCTTCTCATCCCTTAATGTTTCAATTTCTTTCCCGCCAAATGATCATTTAACAAAAATGGAAATAGATTTTTTTTGTTTGAAAATGTCCACTATTTTTGTACTTTATTACTTTTGTTACTACTTCGAGCTACTTCGAACTTATCTGTTAGACATTAATTTTATTGGTTGAAAATTTATTTTTTTGTTTGTTTGAAAATGAATTTTTTGAAAATGAAAATTGAACTTTTCCATGTTTGGTTGTTTTGTCACTTTTACTAGAAATTTGTCTCAGTGTATTCTTGTCATGTATGTATTCAAAAAGGAGATGTCGTCTTTTCAACTCAAATTGTTTTCATAAGTAGAAATATTTGGAATTCACACAACTTCACAAAAGAAAGATTGATCGCGAATACTCCTGCTTTGGAACTCAACTGGAAAGTGCATTATTCAACAAATAACATGAGAATACTTTTCCTCTTCTTGCAGGCTTTCAATCGAAGAATGCTGCCACTGGATCCACAGACTATGCTCTCCCGAGGGAACCCATCGCCTGACGGAAATCGAAGTCCCCGGCATTCCCTGATTCCAGATGACTACGGTCGAAGTCCACGAAACTCCTTACTCCCCAATGACTCCATGAGAAGTCCTCGAAACAGCCTCGTTCCAGACATGAATCGTTCTCCACGCAACAGTCTGGTACCAGATGTCTCTCGAAGTCCAAGACACTCTCTGGTCCCGGAAGCAGCCTTGAGTCCTCGGAATTCCCTTGTACCTTCAGATGCAGGATACAACAGAAGTCCCCGAAACAGCCTCGTGCCCCAGAGTTCATCAAGATCGCTCTTATCAGATAACTGCCTAAATGGAGGATCAGCTAATCGAAGTCCAAGACATTCGCTCGTGCCAGAACCTCTCAGAAGTCCTCGAGGAAGTATCGCAAACATCGACTTTGATAGAAGTCCTCGAGGATCCATTTGTCCAGATGTTTCAAGAATGTCAAGAGGGAACATACCAATTGAAATGGACAGAAGTCCAAGAGGATCCATCAGTGGCGAGTGTCATAACCAAAGTCCAAGAGGATCTATAGCACCAGATCCTAATCGATCACCCAGAGGTTCGATAGTACCAGACATAAATCGATCACCGAGAGGATCGATTGCTCCTGACATCAACCGATCCCCAAGAGGATCAATTTGTATGGATGTTAGTCGATCTCCAAGAGGCAGTATAGGGATGTTAGCTGATGCTGAAAGAATTGGTGGTGGGGGACTTGATGCAGAAAGGAGTCCTCGTGGAAGTATTGACAGGGGAGGTGGACAGGAGAGAAGAGCTCTTCCCAGGACTGGATTGAATCCCCAGGACACCAGGAGAGCTTCCGTTGATCAAGGTAACCTTGGTAGAATCTTCCTTGTTGAGATGCAACCCCGCATTTAATTTCCGCCCTCTTGAATCTTGACTCCAGGGAAATATCCCCTTCGTTAATGTCAAGTGTGCTATTATAGATTGGAGGGTGCATGGAAAAGATAGGGGGGCAAATGTTTTCAGATTGAGATTGAGAGGTGTTTTTGATAGGTAGGAGGAGTTTGTTAAATATTTTTCTACTGATTGTTAGGGGCAGAGAGAATTGTTTTATTTATAGCTTATTGTTTATCACTGATGGAGAGAAAATAAAAACAAACTTTATCAACCCCTGGAGACACTCAGAGGGAAATTTATTTCGAAAAAAATACAAAAATTCGAACCAAGAAAATTACAACAGTAATTTAGAATTACTTTGCTCTGAAGCCTATTCGACAAAATTATCAACATTGACTTAATTAATAAAAACGATTATGGGTCCGTTCAAAAACTAGGTCACACCAACATAGGGTGAAGGGTAACATGCCTTGTAATGATTTGTGACGTAGGAGGGGTGAGATTGACGCAGAATGTCAAAATTAACAGAATTACCACATGAAAATATAAATGTGAATAATAATTTTTCGAAATGCTTTAAAAAATAAAAATCTGTGATTTTATTTCATAAGTGCATCTGAGTACAAACTTCAAACTTTTTCCCTATTTCCCTCTTTTCCCCTTTTTTGAAAAATTCTTCTTTTTCCTCCAGTTTCAGCAAATTTCCACTTTTTCTTGTTTTATCGTTCAAATTCTAACTAAATTAATTGAACCCATTAAAGAAATCCAACTATTTTTCGTTGAAAATTAATTATTTTTAAGTGAGAACTCTACTCTTCTTTTTTTCCAACATTCATATGTCTTGGTAAAAACCTCTACAATTTTTCTGAAGATTTAACTATTTGTTGATAATTCGCTTTCTTGGGCCGAAAATGAGTGATCTTGACCAAAAAATGTAACTAATCCATTTCTGGATGAAAATTGATTATTTTTATTTGAAAATTTACGCACTTTTTTTTTCATGGAGAATCCACCTTTTTTGGTTGAAAATTTAATAGTTGGTTGAAAGTTGAACTATTTTTTTCAAGATTGTTAAAAAATCAGTCAATTGTTCAAAGATTCAACTACTGTGTTGAAATTTTTTTTGCGTAAATTTATTTTTTAAGCTGAAAATTCAACTATTACATTTTTGGTGGAAAATTGATCTATTTTAATTGAAAATTTGAATATTAAATTCGTTGTTGAAAATCAATGTTTTTGTTGTTGTCAGTCAATATTTTTGCTGTTGTAAATTCAACTACGTGGTTGATAGTTGAACAACTTTGATAAAAATTAATTCTATTGATTTAAGATTAAAATCTTCTTTTTGAAATTATAGGTTTTGTTTGGCTGAGAATTGATTTTTTAGCTGCAAATTTAACTATTCCATTTTTGGTTAAAAATTGATTGATTTCGGTTGAAAATTCAACTATTGAATTTTTTATTGGCAATTTATCTATTTTGATCGAAAAATTAACTAATTGGATGAAAGTTAAAACTGCTTTTTGAAAAATTCATTTTATTGGTTGAAGATTCAACTGCGATTTGGTTGAAAATTAATGATCTTCACTAAAAAATGTAACTAATCAATTTTTTGTTGAAAATTGGTCAATTTTTGGTTGAGGATGTATGCACTTGATTTTTCATTATGAATCCACTTTTTTGGTTGAAAATTTAATACTTGGTTGAAAGTTGAAATATTTTTCTCAAAACTATTAAAAAATCAGTTCATTGTCCAAAGATTTAACTATTTTGTTAACATTTTTTTTTGTGAAAATTAATTGTTTAAACTGAAAATTCAACTAGTACATTTTTGGTTGAAATTTTTTCGATTTTAATTGAAAATTCGACTATTAAATTTGTCATTGAAAATTGATATTTTATTTGTTGTAAATTCAACTACGCGGTTGACAGTTGAACTTCTTTGTTAAAAATTTATTTTATTGGTTGAAGACTTAACTGTTTGATTGAAAATTAATTTTTCCTTGGCTGAACATTGATTTTATTAAATGGAAATTTTACTATTTCATTTTTCGTTCAAAATTTATCGATGTTGGTTGAAAATTGAAATTCTAAATTTTTAATTAACTATTCATTTTTTTAACTTGAAAATTCAACTATTTTGTTGCAAATTTCTGTATTTTGTTGTGAATTCAGCTTTTTTGGTAGAGAATTAGTCATCTTGATTCTAAATTTAACTAATTGGTTAAAAGACAAACTAATTTGTTCAAACTTCGTTTTATTTGTTGAAGATTCTGTTTTTTTAGTGAAAAGCCCACAATTATATTTCTGGTTCAGAATTCATCTTTTTCGGTTAAACATTCCACTATTTAATAACTTTTTTCTTTTGTTAAAATCAATTTTTTCAACCGAAAATGTAACCTATTCATTTTTAGTTGAAAATGGATCGTATTTAGTTAGAAATTCAACAAATTAATTCTTCACTAAGAATTTATTTTTTTGGTTGAAAATTTAACTAATTTGTTAAAAGCTTTACCACCTTCTCAAAATGTGATTTTATTTGGATAAGATTCCACTGTTTGGTTGAAAATTCATTTTTTTTGTGTGAATGAAAAATTACATTTTTAACTGAAAATTTAATATACAGTTGGTGGAAAATTGTTCATTTCTAGTTAACAATTCTACTTTTAAATTTTTCATTGAGATTTCATATTTTTGGGTACATTATTCAATTATTCTTTGTACAATTAGCCATTTTGACTTGAAAATATTAGAAATTTGGTTGACATTTTTTTCTCTCTTGAAACAAAAATTTTTCGTGTTTCAATTTTGGTAAAAATGTTATATTTTTGTTTGAAAGTGCCACTTTCTCTTAAAAATTAATCTGTTTTATTTCAGGATTTGAATATTTCCTTGAAAATTCGTTTTTTTATTGAGTCTAGTTCAACTGTTTCTCATTCAAAATTTTAATCTTCATTGGTTGAAATATCAACTAATATATTTTTCGCTAAAAATTCATATTTTCTGTTCAAGTTTAAAATTTTTGAATTCAACTCTCCGGTTGAAAATATAGTTGATAATTCAACTATGTCGTTCAAAGTTTAACCATTTTGCTAAAAATTCAACAATTTTGTTAAAAAGTATACAAAACTCGTCCCTGTGGATTGAAAATTCATGTAATTTGGTAGAAAATTTTGTTGTTGAAATTTCATCCTTCTTGGTGAAAAATTCATCTGTCTTCTACAAATCTCATCTTTTTTCGGCTTGAAGGTTCTACTATTTATCTATAAATGAAACTGTTTGTGATAGACGTTTAATCTTTTTTCCCCTAAAACTAAATCATTGGGTTGAAAATTCAACTACTTGATTAAAAAATCAACTATTTTCTTGACAAAAAAATCAGATGTCTACCAACTTTTGATTTTTTTAAATAAAAGAGAAATATATCAATTTTATTTATTTACTACTTTTAATATAATGCAACAATATTTATCGAGTTTATTAGAAAGCTCTGCAAGCTTTGTTGATATGAATTGTAAGATGACAATAAAAGTACACAAAAGAGCCATATATACTAGAATAGAAGTTAAATAAAGGTAGAAGCCTGGGGGTATTTTCTGCGAGAATGTAGGATAGGATATAGGAAATTCAACATCATGTTGTGCAAATTCAAAACCAACTTTCATTTTTACGATCCTCAGAGTCTAGTAGCAAGCTTTATTATCTTTGCGAAAAAGTGCTTTATGGTGTAAACAAGGCACATGCCGTGTGAATACACAGACTTTTATAGTACGTATTAAATCAGACAGTTATAAATTAAAACCATTTTTCAAAAAATTTTACAGTAGTTTCTACTCCTGTTATGAAACTAGTTTGGAAATATTCTCTTTAAAATTTAGGCCTGAAAAATTCAAGTATGAAAATTTAAATTTAAATTACAACTGCAAAGAACTAATTTTGTACATTGACTTTAACTTGTGTCGCCATCTAGAAATATTGTCACAAAAATTTGAAATTCACAGGACATAAGACCTGAAATCTTATCTTTAATTTGAGCCCATAAAAATAAAAAAAGCTTCATGGGTTCCTGAGTTATGACAAAAAATGCGCAAAAATGTCATATTTCAGGAATTCATCAAGAGTTTTCAAGTTTCCTCCACTTTTATTAAAAAAATTTCGTCCTTTTAATTTCAATTTTTAACTTTAAATTTCCTTGGTCACGAAACCTGCTGAATTTGAGGTAAAAAATGCGTTGAACTTTTTTTTTAAACTTCTTACGTGATTCAGGGTATCTAACGTATCTTTAAAAAAATTCCAGGACTTTTCCAGGTTTTCCAGGGCATAACTATAACAACAATTGAATTACATTTTTGAATTCCAGAAATTTTCTGCTGTTGATATTATTAAAGCATATTCGATTTAAGCTAATTTAAGTTTAACTTTCAATACAATAATTAAATTTTCAACAAATAAGTTGAATTTTCAATCAATTGATCGAATTTAAACACAAAATATTGAACTCCAACCAAAAACAAATTTAATTCCATCGGAATAATTACATTTTTCAGGAAAAAGATTAATTTTTACCAAAAAAAGTGAATTTTTCTTTCAAAAACACGAATTTTCTGTCCGAGTAGATGAATGTTCAACAAAAAAGTTGAATTTACAACCAAAAAGGATGATTTTATCAAAATAATAGAATTTTTTAATTACAAAAATGAATTTTCAATCAAATAGTCATATTTTGAAGCAAAAAATATTAAACTTTAGCCAGAACCAGTTGAATCTTCAACAAGAAAATTTCAATTTTCAACAAAAAGATGAATTCTCAACAAAAAAACAGAACAGTTGATATTTCAACAAATAAAATAACGAATTTTCGACAAAATAGTAAAATTTTCAACTTAAGAATTGAATTTTAATGAAAAAAGAATTAAATTTTCAAAACAAAATAGATGAATTTTCAACCACTTAGTTCAAATTTCAACCTACAAAGATGAATTCTTAATCAAAAGGACGAATTTTCAACCATGAAAACTAATTTTCTGAGAAAAAGGAATTTTCAACAAATTACATAAATTTTCAAATAAATAGTAGATTTTTCAACTACAGATGAATTTTCAATTAAAATTACAAATCTGTAATTCTGTAACCAAGAAAATGGAATTTTAATTGAGTAAGTTAACTTTTAACCAAAAAAGACCATTTTTCTACAAAGCAGTTGAATTGCAACTCAAAAATATTAATTTTCTACCAAGATGACGAGTTTTCAACAAAATAATTTAATTTTCAACCAAAGAAATGATTTTTCAATCAAAAATATGAATCTTCAACAACAAAAAAGAATTTTCAACAAAGTAGTTAAACTTTCAATTCAGAATTCAAATCTTGTGATCAAAAAGAAGAATTTCCAACAAATAAAGATTCTTCAGTGAAACACTTACATTTTTAACCCGAAAATATGATTTATCAATAAAAAAGTTAATTTCGAACCAAACTATTTCAGTTTTAACCAAAAAAGAGGAAATTTCCAACGAAAAGATTAGTTTTCTACAAATAAAGACGAATTCTTAACTAAAAAATTTCAATTTTCAAAACAAACAAAAAATGGAAAAGTTACATTTTCAGGTAGAAATTAATTTTAAATAAATAACGAGTTTTCAATATCATAATTAAATTTTCAATGAGAGATGAACCCTTGAACAAAAAAAAATGTTTTCTAACACAGTGTTTCAACTTACCCAAGTAGTTGAATTTATAATTTAAAAAAATCAATTTTGAACCAAAAATGAAATAGTTACATGTTATTAAAAAAAAGTAATTTTTTCACAAAAAGAAATGAACTTTCAGCAAAAGAACAGATTGAAAAAAAGATTATTTCTTTATAAAGTGGTTCAACTATCATCCAAATAATTGAATTTTTTACCAAAAAAGACGAATTCTCAACGAATAATGTAATACTAGATAATTCAAATAAAAAGTGTGACTTTTTAATAAAGATGGTTGGATTTGCAACCGAATACTAAATTTTTTAACTGAAAGTATAATCGTCAGGATGAAGCAAATGAAAAAAGAAATAAAAATGCAAGGCAAATTAATTACTAACAAGAACATTATATCAGGGTAGACCCAAACTTCATTTTCAAAATTCTCTATATTTACACTGTTCAATTTTTCATTTTTTCCTGACCATTAATATTCAAATAAAAAAATCTTATTTGTGTAACATTTTTAATATAGAATCTTCTATACATGGAATAAAACAATTTCAAATTAAAATAAAACATGTATAATTTATTATCCTTGCCAGTTTTTAATTGTCAAATTTTCAACTGAAATATATAACTTTATAGAAATTGCCTTAGTACTGCAAGATTTTTTTTTTTTTAAATCCCTGACTTTGTCCGGCCAATAAAATTCCCTTACATTTTCCTGATTTTCAGGTTTACCCTGACTACGTTTTCCTAGCACAAATATTATATCTTCGCAAATTACACCGTGATGAAATGAAAATCTCCTGTTAAAAACGTAATGATAATTTCAAAAAAATTTGTGCATATTTACTCATTTTTAAAATGTTGCTTCTGTTTTGCGCCAAGTTTGACCCTAGGATAGAGTTGTTCCAATTTTTTGAGCACACTGAAATCTGAAGTTGTTTTGCTACATCTTTTTATGAAATTGGGATTTTTTTCAATTTTGGATTCATTAGACGCACAATTTTATTAATTTTCGCGGTTTTACGAGAAAAAAATAGCAAGTTAATATTTTAAAGTAGCTGTGAATTTGACCTCGAGTGTTTCCACTTTGTTTTTATTTATAATTATATGGTGCTCTTTTCACGAGCACTTTGCTTTCCGTTAGCAAATGTATTTGCCCAAGAAAAACCAAGGTCTTCATTTTGATCAATTCAAAAATATAAATTTATAATAAATGCAAAATTACAAAATAATACCAAGAAGATTAACACAGAGACAAACTAGACAATTCAAATTTTATACTCGGAATGATAATTTTTCGAGCTGAAAAAAGGGATAGAAAAAGTTGTGTCACACCATATCCCTTTCTCAGCTTTATAATTTATTTACCAAAATTTACAGAATTATTCTATTTAAAAATTTATGCAAAATGTCTTTTCTATTCATGCGTCAATTTTGAATTATGTCGATGAAAAAAGTTTTTCCGTTTAAAACAGATGTTTCAAATATTATAAATGAGCATAATATCCTTAATCATCAATGAAGTGTATTAATATTATAGATCAATCGATTTGCCTCGAGTCAATGAATTTTTTCTGTTCTTGCATAAATTTTGAATTATGTTAGTAAAAAATGTTTTACTGTAAAAAAACCATGTTTTCAAATATTATGCATTAGCATAACTTCCTTACTCTTCAATAAAATGTATCAATAGTTATAGGTCAATCGATTCGTCTTGAATCAACGAAGCTTTTCTATTCTCACATCAACTTTTTGAATTACAGAAGGTTTGATTAAATGATTTTAAAAATCTTGGAAAATGTTATAATTACAATGCTTCCTCTTTGCTATGAGGAAGCAAAATCAAGTTGTTATGATCAAAAAATAGACGTGTACATCATTACCGTGTCAAAGTGTGAATTTCTTTATAAAAATAGCTTTACCAATTGCGAAATCACACCTTTTTTTATCTCACCATAATCAAGCATTAATTTGTATACATTTTATACCAAAAATATGGATTGCAATGAGCTAAAAATTGCGAATTACGAAAAATGAAATTTTGTTACCAATTTGTTTATAACATTGTATCTTGAAGACAAAGGCTTCTGTATGAATGGTTCTTTCAATTTTTACATTAGGATTGAGGCTTTTCGACTTTTGATCTTCTCCACTACTATAATAATTTCGAACTTAATCATGTTCACTTTAACAGCATGAAGAGCAGTTGATCAAGCATAAGACACTAAAACTAAACCCGTGATAGCTGCCTATAAAACCGGATTGCACAAATAATATTGAGGCTAGTAGGACATCAAAGTGAAAATGCATATAGAATTATCATGGACTTTATAGGCGCAGCTCATAAAACTATCATTTTCCGTGAATAATAAACGAAATTAATGAAGCTTCTATAAAGTAAAGGTACCTGTCATAAGACAAATTTTGAGAGGGTTTTGAGATTTTAATTAATTTTGGAATTATAGTAGAATATATTTTCAAAATGTTTATATTAATGAATGGGCTGTTCTTTTTTGAATGCGAAACGCCTATTAAAAGTTTCATTTAGTCCTAGCAAAGTTATTATATTTATGAAAAAGCGGAACGACCTATATGGGTGATTCTCCAAATACAGGGCACTTTTGTGTCTCGGATCTCTAGTAACTAAACTAAGTAGTGTTTCTTTATAAGACTTGGCTAACTTTTTCATTTTAGGATGATACGAGACCTCCGTAAAGAAAAATCAAGTCACATCATCAGATGTCTTAGCAAAATGCTCCCAAATACTCGAAAAATGCCTTTTCGGGATGTCTCTACGTACACGGCATCAAGTTTAGAGACGTGTATTTAATACATAGTGAATTATCTTTGAAATTATAATTGATAGTTCGAAAGTTCGACTCAAAATCTATCAAATTCATAACAAATATTTTAATTTATTTGATATATTAGAAGAGAACATTCAATTATACACGTGTCTTCCTAAATGTTTTCGATGGTTACGGTAAACGAATCTCCCATACCTTTCATCAACTTTTGATAATTTTTAAAGTCTTATCTTCTCACAATATCTCGAACAAACGTCACACTACTCATTCGTCGAAACTTCATAACAAAAAAGTAAGAACTTTTTTTGCAAAGTGAAAAAATGTAACCGAAAATGTAGCGTATTTTTATTAGTATCGGATAGCGTACCTGATAAGAACTTTCATATTTCGTAATAAATATCAATGAAAAGATGACAATTCCGTGTAGCAAATAATAAAGGATTTTGTCAGGAGGATTTATTAATTACTTTTGTTTTCAAAGCGTGAAAAGTAATTTTGTATGGTTTTCGGTTACCGTAACATCGGATACCATGACCTGTTTTTCGCTGTCAGGGACGAAATGGAGCTAATCGAACCCCTCTACCAAATAATTTTATTAAAAATTAACGTAAATCGAGAATTAAAATATTTTTACCTACAAGCACTGCACACAAAACTAAAAAAAATATATAATTTGAAAAAATATAAAATTTTGGAAAAACTTTGAATTTTTTAAAGAAAACTATTCTTCCCTGCCATGTTACATTCAATGTGTGAATATTTTACAGTATTGTTTTACTTTACATATAATAAGAGAAAATCATCTGCAAAATCAAAAATTGAAAACGTTTTTATGTGCTACAGGTCCTTTAAGTGAGAATTAAGCGTGAATAATTTATAGGGCCCCTTTCTTAAAGGCCAATGAACCTCACCATTATGAAAAAAAAAATTTTGAAAAATTTTTCCAAAAAAAGTTGCCCTTGCCAAAAGTTCCCTGTCTGTGGAGAATCACCCATATGCATATTATGAAACAACTTTTGGATGCTTGTACCGGTGTTCCATAATGCATGTTCATATTATGGAACAGCAAATAAATGTGTTTTCTTATACTAATATGGCTTATTTTATATTATTTTCTATATGCAATTGAACTGAAGAGTACAAAGAACTGTTATTTTAATCGTTCATAGAGATAAATAATTTGAATACAAGTTTTCGTTAGAATTGACAAACCAAACCTATAAAGGGTAATTTTCGTTAACGAAGTGAAGCTAATTTTATTTTTCCTCGAAAATGTTTCTTATGCAGTATGAATTTTCATTCAGGTGGATAAAAGAAAGAAAAGATCATAAAGGATGAAGTCAAAACTTAAGAAACTTGGTCAAAGTGAAGTACAAATGAAATATTAGGCTATGATGACCCTTTTTTTTTCTCTTACTGCACTTAATAATAAAACTTCATGTTTCTAATAAATATGCGTCCCTTTTGGCAGAAAATTGAACTGCATTGTTGAAAATTCATATTTTTCCTCAAAAATTCAACAGTTTGTTTCAAATTTGTTTTCTTTGTTGACTGGAAAGTATTTTTTGATGAAAAATACAACTATACTTGAAAAATTTGTCTTTTTGTTTCCTCATAGAGGAAGATTTGTGAAGGTAACATTTTCCAAAATTTTTAAATTCATTCAATGAAGCCCTACTTAATTTAAAAATGTCTAATACAATGTTCTAAGCAATTTTCCGGATGTGTGTGTGTTTGTGGATGTCACGCTTTTTTGTGAACACGATAACTAGAAAACTGTGCCAGATAAATTGCTGAAATTTGGAGAGCTTATTTTCCTCACTAATATCTTGAAACTAACCGAAGGATTTCTGAAAATATTTATTGCATTTTTTTTAGCACTCAATAATATTTTAAAAATCGGTTTTTTATAGTGAAACTTTTTTCACTAGCATAATTCAAAGTTTATGCAAGGATATAAAAGATTCCTTGGTTCGAGACGAATTGATTGACCTATATTATCAATACATTTTATTGGAGAGTAGGGAAGTTATGGTAATTTATATATTTTGAAAATCGGTTTTTTATAGCAAACCTTTTTTATTAACATAATTCGAAGTTGATGCAAAAACAGAAAAGATGTGTTGATTCGAGTCGAATCAATTGACATATAATATTATTACATTTTACTGAAGATTTAGGAAGATATGGTAATGCATAATGTTTGAAGACACGATTTTTTATAGTAAAACTTTTTTCACTAACATAATTCAAAATTTATGCGAAAATGGAAAAGATTCCTTGATTTGAGGCAAATCGATTGATCTAAATTATTAATACACTTTTTGAAGATTTAGAAAGTTATGCTCATTTATAATATCTGAATCATCTGTTTCAAACAGAAAAACTTTTTTCATCAACCTAATTCAAAATTGACACATAAATAGAAAAGACTTTTTGATCATGCATTTTCAAATAAAGTAATCCTGACAATTTTTGTAAAGAAATCGTAAGCCTGAAGAAGGGATAGGTTGCGACAGAACTTTTTCCTTCCCTTTTCCAGCTCGAAAAATTATGATTTCGAATACAAAATTTCATTTGTTTGATTTGTCGTTGTATTCACAAACTTTTTTGTATTATTTTGTAATTTTGTATTTTTTCTAAATTTCTATTTTTGAATTGAGCAAAATGGGGACTTTGGTTTGCCTTTTATTGAAAAAAATAACTAATGCTTCCTCTATGAGGAATTAAATACATTTGCTAACGGGAAGCAAAGTTCTCGTAAAATGAACTATTCTTAGAAATTTGTCTTTTTTTTGTTGAATACAACTCTTTTTTGTTCAAAATTAAAGTCTTCTGTTGGTTCAAATTTCAAATATATTAGATTATTCGTTGAAAATTCATCTTTTTTTTTTGCTGGAAATTCAACTACTTGGTTAAAAGTTAAACTCTTGTGTTAAAAATAAATTTTTCTCGTTGAAAATTCATAATTTTTATTGAAAATTCATCTCTGATTGAAAATTTAACTACCTTGTTGAAAATAAATTTTACTAGCTGAAAAATCAACTATTCCAGTTAAATATTTAACTATTCTTTTAAAAATTCGTTTTTTTGTTCGTTAGAAGTTAATTTTTTAATACAGAAAATTTAAATATTGTATTCTTTGGATGAAAGTTTAATTATTTGGTTGATAATTGATCTTTTTTATTTAAAAATTGAACTATTCAGTGGAAAATTTTTGAACATTTTTGGTACAAAGTTGAACTATTCCAGTTGAAGATTCAACATTTTTTAGTTGAAAATTCATCAAATTGGTTGAAAATGGAACTGTTTCGTTGAAAATCCGTTTTTTTAAAAATTAATTTGTTTAGCTAACCATGTAACTATTAAATTTTTTGTTAAAAATTCATCTCTTTTTTTTTGTAAAATTCGAATATTGGTTGAAAATTTCTCGTTTACAGATGTAAATTCAATATCTCAGTTGCAAATTTATATATTGTGTTAAAAATTCGTATTTCTTTGTAGAAAATTTATCACCATGGTTGAATATTCATCTTTTTTTGGTTGCAAATTCGACTCCTTGGTTAAAACTTAAACTCTTGTGTTAAAAATGAATTTTTTGCTTTGAAAATTCATAATTTTTATTGAAAATTCATCTCTGATTGAAAACTAAACTACCTTGTTGTAAATAAATTTTACTAGCTGAAAGTTCAACTATTCCAGTTGAAAATTTAACTATTCTTTTAAATATTCGTTTTTTTGTTTGTTAGAAATTATTTTTCTAGAACAGAAAATTCAAAAATTGCATTTTCTGTTAAAGATGTATCTATTTTTGGATAAAAATTCAATTAGTTGAATGATAATTGATCTTCTTCATTCAAAAATTGAACTATGTAGTGGAAAATTTTTGTGCATTTTGGTATAAAGTTCAACTATTCCAGTTGAAGATTTAGCATTTTAGTTGAAAATTCATCAAATTGGTTGAAAATTGAACTGTTTGGCTGGAAATCCATTTTTTTTGTTTGTTGGAAATTAATTTGTTTAGCTAACCATGTAACTGTTCCATTTTTTGTTAAAAATTCATCTCTTTTTTTTTGTAAAATTCGACTATTGGTTGAAAATTTATCGTTTGCAGTCGTAAATTCAATATCTCTGTTGAAAATTTATATATTGTGTTGAAAATTCCTGTTTCTTTGTGAAAAATTTATCTTCATGGTTGAATAATCATCTTTTTGGTTGAAGTGTCAACTATTCCAGTTAAAGATTCATTATTTTATTTGAAAATGTATCACTTTGGTTGAAAATTAAACTATTTTTTTGAAAATGCTTTTTTTTATTGTTCACAAGTAATTTGTTCCACTCAAAGTTCAACTATTATATAATAATAACATACCATAAGCTAAATTAATATAATATTAAAAACACATTTTATTGGAAACACACGTACCTCTGTTCCATAAGTGGGAGCAAGCGTTGAAAACGTGTCCGTCGATTTAAAACAACCATATTTCTCCATTCCATAAATACAGACCGTGTTAAACAAGATGTATAAATGTGTATCCAAATGAACAAAAAGTAATTAATCTCAAATGTATAAACCTCAAGCTGTCATTTAATCTATTACTCATGTGAAATAATTGAAATTTGTGAATACACTAGTTAAAATAAATTATAGGTATCAAGCCTCTGAAATACTTCTAGTATTCAAAACTTTAGAACAATACTTGCTTTTCATACAGATGAAAAGCCTAACATTCATAATTATTATGATAATAATTTGTACTCAAAAATATAATTTTAAATTATTTATGAAACGAAGTATTTGTCAAACTATTCCATAATTGGGACATGTTTCCTAATAGGTACCTTTACCTTAGGTTTCGGTGGGAAATATTGAAACGAATAATTACTTTCTAGAAGAATATTTCTATTGGCATTAGGGTCTTGTGAGTATATATAATTACATAAAGTAAACATTCCGGCTGCGGACGAGGGCTCTCAATGCGAGAAATTTACTTAATGAATTGAAGAATAGAAATGTTGGTATGAAATATTTGGTATACAACTTATATAATTAAGAATACATTTATCGACTTTTGTATGTCAACGGCGTGCCGCTTCCCTCTCTCTACAAACTCCCCCTCTCGTTGGGTGTTTTTTCGCTCCGCTGGTGGTCACGAGTAATCCGAGAAACACAATAGTCACTGAACCGGAAGAATTTGTTGAAGAGAATATCAATCGCAGATTAAATATCTTGGCCCAAAAAAAAGAACAACATAGAATCGATCAAATAGTTCCAAATGTGGAAAATAGGTCTTCCATTAGTATTCCATACGTGGGAGGATTATCTGAGCGAATCGCGAGAATTTTCTAGTAATACGTCATAAGGGACCTTGCAACGGTCTTGAGACCCAGTAAAGATAAACTGAATATATTGGACAATACCAATAATAAATAAAAATTAATCTTATGTTAGTTTAAGATCTAATTGCGAATCAACAAATAAGTTTTATCAAAATATTTCAAAAGCTACTTCGTTATATCATTTCGGAATTAGGATCATGAGAGTGAAAGTGACTAGTTTGTGTGTACTTTCCAAAAAGGGTTGGGCTAGCCAAAGGGGAGTAGGGTGACCTTCAAGTGACCTCAAGACCCTCAAAAAGCTGCCTTTTGGTTCTTGTCAAATGCGGTTCAAAATATTGTTTACAATCACTTAGGACTTATTTTCTTAATTAATTAATCTGTTGTATACTTCCGATTAATTCAGATGAACTGTGGTCTGCCACAGTGTGGGCTACATTGAATGTGAAGTAACAAAAATAACGTGTAGCGATAATATGGAAAATTTATATTGAATTTTGTATAATTGTAAGTATGTGATAATCCTTTTCGCGATTTTTCTGCTGTTTGGTTTTTCCGTTTCGGTTTACCTGAAGCAGTAACATAACGAAATTTTGTAATATGCGCAGGCAAATGCGGGAATCTATTTGTGAATTATTTGAATACACTCAATTGACTTAACTCGAGTGACTAATTAATGTTGACCTTTCCATTTCGCTCCCCTATCTGTTGGTATCCGGTGAAAATTGGTTTAGATTGGGTCAGATACCTAACAAATATTGGTTGTGGCATTTGGCGCAAAGGCCAAAATTGTAAAGCAGTTTATATCGGTCAAATAAACTGAACTCGTGATGAGGACATAAATAAAAAACATAATAAACAGAGCGCACTCACAAAACATAGAACTCAAAAATACCACCTATTCGATTTTGGAAACGCGAAAATCCGAGCGAACGAATGACATAATCGTAAACTTCTGGTGGTTAAAATGCGCCACATAGCTAGTAATGATCATGCGGTTAATTTGAGAACCGATGTGAAAACCTTCCAAAAATATACCATCCTCTTTTGAAGAGAAATAAATTCGGATTGATAGCCCATCAAAAATTAAAGTATCTTTTTATTTTCAAAAGTTGTTAAACTGCAGGACCTCTGTGAATGCTGTTTCAGTTTTCTTCGCGATTTGAAACAGAGCAGATGTTTACTCTCACGTTGAAAATTAACATCCTGCATTATAGAGAGAATCTTTATCGAATTTATACTCGTTCGTGTTTTTTGGTTCTCATTATTTCTTGACTTCCTTTAAAACTAACCAATTGTATGATTGATATTGTTTAAATTGTCAGTGAATATTGTGTTTGTGAGAATAATCACTAACTTATGTTCCCGCACTTTCCTGTTCTTCTGCAGCGGGGCGAAATACATAAGTCGATGCATACATTAATTATCTTATAAGTTGTATACCAAATATTTTATATCAAATACCTCATTTTTATTCTTTTATTTCTAAGTGAATTCTAGTTGATCAATTTGATCCCGGAATGGGATCCGAATGATATAAAACGGTTTTATAGAGATTTTGGATTTTTTATTTAATCTAAAAATTAGGTATTAGAATTATCCGACACTCAAAGATCAATTGCCCCTCATGAATTCGCATGAGTGACAACTGTCAAGTAACGGTTGTTATGACCGTACTGAAATTTGAAAACTGAGCTATCAAAGAAATTTTCAAAATTAAACAAGCATCATTAAATTCCGAGGAATATTTGAACTACGTAAATGTGAAGAAACACTTTTTAAAGGTAAAAAAAATAATATCCTGAGTTATAGAGATGTATAACCTGATATAAGAAAATTTGAATTTTCTCCAAGCCTGAAATTCGGAATCTTCTCAAACATTTCTTGTTGGGCCCATAAAACTTGAAATCTTCTAGAAATGGGAGTTGGATCCATAGAAAAACTTATGAAAAGAAAAAAAATTAAATTTTGGGCATAACATATTCCTTTTGTTCTTGGAAGTTAATTCTATTAATTGGAAATTTAACTGAAGATTAAAGATTTATAATTTTACTTCATAATGCATCTCCTTACATAAATATTTAACTATTTTGCTGAAATTCCTTTTTGTTGAAAATTAATTTTCTCAATTGTAAATTTAGATATTCAATTTTTGGTTGAATAGTAATCTATTTCAGAAATTTATCCAACCCAGCTGCGCATTCATCATTTTAGTTAAAGATTCATCTCTTTTCGTAGAAATTTCATCTTTTCGGTTGAAAATTCAACTATTTTTGGTTATAAAATTAATTATTTTCAATGGAAAAGTCTATTATTGTATTTCTGGTTGAGCATTCATTTTTCGTTCTTAAAAATTGTATTATTCAGATGAAAATATAATATTTTTGAAGTGAATCAGTGATCAGTTGAAGATTCATTATTTTAGTTGGAACTTCTTTTTTTTTTAGGAATTGCATCTATTTGGTTAACAATCCAAATATTTTTTGTTTTGAAGTGAATTTTGTTTTGTTTGAAAAGTCTACTATTATATTTTTAGTTGAGAATTCATGTTTTTTGTTGTTCAAATTTGTATTATTTAGAGGAAAATCTGATTTTTCACAAAATTCAATCTTTCTTTTATAAACTCGTTTTTTAGGGATGAAAATTAACTTTTTTGATTGAGAATTCATATTTGCGGGTTGAGCATTCAACTATTATGTTTGAAATTCATCTTTCTAAGTTGAATTAAATTGTTTTCTATTGCAAATGGAGATCTTTTTTGGTTTGAAATTCAACTATTTGGTTTGAAATTTAATTTAGTTGTTCAGAATTTTTTTTTCATGCAAGAGTCATAATTTTAGTTTAACAATTAATTTTCTTAACTGTAAATTCAACTTTTGAATTTTTGGTTGAAAATTCATCTTTCTTGTTGAATATTCGACTATTTTGTTAATAATTAGTATTTTTCGTTAGAAAATAATCTTCCTTGTTGATAATTCAACTATTTGGTTGAAATTTGTACTTCATCGTTAAAGGTTTATTTTTTTGGTTGACGAGTCATTATTTAAGTTGAAAACTTATTTCTTTGGTTGAAAATTCAACTTCTTTGTTAAATATTGAAATATTTTATTGAAAATTCGTTATTTTTCAGAAGAAAATTATTATTTTTTCAACTGAAAATGTACCGCTTCTATTTTTGGTTTATTTTTTGTTGTTGAAAATTCAACTATTTGGTTAAGAATTGATCTTCTTTAGTTAAAATTCAAATATTAACACAATGTCTTAAGAACACTTTATGTTGGTCTTAGAAAGCTATTATTCTTCCAGAAGTGGAAGATGTAAAGAAACTCGTTAAAAAAAAAAGAACGTCAATTTCCACTTTCATAGAGATTTATAGCCCAATACAGGAAAATTGGAATTTTTCTTCCACCCTGAAATTAAAAATGTTCTCAAACATTGCCTCTTTTAAAAAACTCAACTTATACGAACGAAGTTGGTAAAAAATTAATTTTGTATCTGTGAAAGTAGATCATGTTTATCAGGTATGTTAATTATTAGAATGATATTCAATTCATAAAATTAGGTTGCTGCAAACGGAATTCAGTAACTTTGATAGTGAATTCACTAAATTTTTATGAACTTTCAGAAACAGTATCTGAAAATTACAGTTTCCTCAAATTCCTGAACGGTATCAGAAATATGAGTTATCGTGACTGAAAGAAGTGTGCAGTTAACAACTGTCATGTTGTGGTCATGGGCGGCAATGCACTTCAAAAGGTTGTTATGAATTATAACGATGCAACGAACCAATTTTTCCGATATTGAATGATCTCACGCGTGAGAAGTATTCGAAATTTGCTCGAGAAGAAGAAACTGAAAAAACTGTTGAAATCGCGAGTAAAGGCAACGACTTAGAACCCCGGTTGATGAGCGAATTATCTTTTCAATAGAATAGTTACAAGATAATGTGATCATCTGCCTCGTAAATGAATTTCTAAAAAGGTACCTTAGGACAGCAAGTGACTAGCAACAGCTGCGTAAATTAATAATTGATCCAGGTTTCAATTGAATAGTGATTCCGCTGTTTACGTCAAATGACGCCCTCTTGGATAGATATGCTACATCAGTAATTTTGAGTCGTTCCGTTGGTTCGCTTGCAATTTTCAGTTACAGTAACTAAAACTTACTCAATTGTAACAGAACATTCTGAAACATGTGACTAAAGCCTTATGCAGTTACCGTTGCTGAAATTTCTGTTCCTCTTCAGAATAATTAAAAAAAGACTTCTTCATGAAGCCTTGGTGACACGTCTCTGAAAATTCCTACGAAAATTTCTAACAATATAGTTGACTGTGTTATTAGGCACATATCTAGTACTGAAGTAGGACGCTAATCATGGTCAAAACGTTCGTTATATTCGTTTTTACAAAAATTTACCTCATGTGATTATATATACTAATAAGACCCATATAACAATCCCAAGATTCTTCTCAACAATTGTAATATTTTTTTTAATGAAGTCAGACATATTTCAAAAATTTAATAGAGATGACACTCAACGACAAAATGATTATTTTCTCCAACTAAAGGAACAAGAAAAAACTAAAGAAAGTAGAACAAAAGCGGAAACTCGTATCACATTCCGATGCTTAGAAAGATAAGAGATAGATTAAAGTTTCCCACACGTACGAGAAAAGCAAGAAAGAGACAAACTGCTGATGACGAGAAATGCAATGCATCGAGAAATGGAAAAAATATCCAGGACACACGGAATTGAGATGTGTCTTCTTGATAGCTATGTCACAATCAGAGGGATTTTCTTCTTCCCTTAATCTTTTTATTCCTCTTTCCCACCATGGAAGAAAACTTCTCCAACAAATCCTTTCTAATTTATCTGTATGAATGTCCCCTACAGGGTCGTCGAAGAATCGAAGTACTTCACCCTATCGTCAGAGGGAAGTGAATTCCGGAAGTATCAGATCCGGCGGAAGTGGAGGAGCTCAAGTGAACCTTGGATATGGGACAAATGCGTGGGCTGATTCCAGAAGAGCCAGCAGTTCCGTTTCTCAGGTAATAAAATATCACTCACTTCTTTTTCAATTTTATTTCCGGAACATTAAATATGGGTCTTAAATCACGGAGTTATAGGTCTAGTTTTTATTGTCCTCATTCACAAGTTGAAACAGGTGTATATGTTCCCTTTTTTTATTTGTTAACTCTATAAACGTGTTCATTTTTTATTTGCAATAACAATAAACGCTCGCGCTTTGCGCGAGATTATTGAATATTGTCATATTTTAAGTACTAAGTTGTATCAAAATGAAAATGGCTCATTTAGTGAAAAGTGCGTATATTTAATTAATTAGGGGGATGCGTAGGTAAAATTTTAGATTTTTTGCATTTTTTTTTATTCCACAATCCTTTACAAGTGTTTTGAGCCACATCCCATTCAAAAATCTTAAAAATTACGGAAAACATAGGTAAATTTCAATTCCATCAGTTGATGACTTTCTAAACTTCCCGAAACTCAAAAGAAAAAATATAAACTACAAAAAAAAGTTTAACTGGGCTATTTTTCTAAACTTTTATCATTGGTCTTAATTGTTCATAAAGTGAGTCAATATTTCCTCAAATTGCACATTGATATTTTCTTTTGGTGACTGTTAATATACTCATAAATTTCGCCTACCTTTTTGAGATTTACCTATGTAACCCCTTAAGGCGCTTCATACGAGTCTCGGTTTGGCTTGATCCACTATACGCCTAAAAGGATGAATTGTTTAACGTATTATTATTACCACATAATATTAAGGCAATTACACCGGTTTGGACAGAGAGATTTTTCCGGAAAACGTTCTTTTTTTTTTTAATTGAAAATTAAGTGTTATTGCGCCTAAAACCGGCAAAAGTCTGACTATTGCGTCCATTGGGCTACCACAGTTGCAAATTTAAGACGCAAAAACACATTCCATTTTCAATTACAAGAAAAAAACAAGAGCATTTACCAGAAAAAGCTTTCTGTCCAAAACGGTATAATTGCCTTTAGATTATGTGGTGAAAATATCACGTTGAACAATCGACCCTTTTAGACGTATAAGTGGATCAACTGAAACCGAGACTCATTTGAAGCGCCTTAAGCACAACCCTGCAAGCAATAAAAATAACTATTTTCGTATCTGAAAATTCTTATCACTCAGTATTGAATGAGGGTTTGACCACAGAATGACCAAACCAATTTTTTCTCGAATTTTCATGCATATCATTCCTAAATTTTTTAGAATCCACAAAAGCTAAATGCGGTTTTTTAATGATATTTCGAGGTAACGGAAGCCCAATGAAGTTCAACACGTGGTTCCCTAGGGTGGTCCAAATTTATACCTGTAAAAATTCTACTTCGATTTTTGGTGATAACCCCCTCCTCCCCCCCCCCCATTTTTTTCGTTTTCCAGAAAAAGAAATTCCGTAACTTTATTTTTTCGACTTCAACCCGTGCCCCCGGGCTTTTGAAATTAACATGGGGTTTTAAATGGGAAAAGCTCGATTTTCAAAAAAATGGGAAAAAGAAGTACTGCTTATACATTTTTTGTCAATTAAAGTATTGTCGCCTCTTGAGGAGTATTTAAGGAATAATTTCCACCCAATAGCTTTCAATTTTGACACACCTGAACCCCTTCAATTGTGCCCGGAAAATGCCCCAAAAAATGCATAATAGCAGTTTTCTATCAAATTCATGCTAAAGACGGTATTTTTAAAAAATGTTTCAATATGAATTATTGTTATTCGATAAGTGACGAGTTTTAAAGTATATTTTGAATAATTGTACATTGTTTAAACAATTAATCTTTGTTTAAACAATTTGTTGTCTCCTGCAAATCGTGAAAAGTTATTATCTTTCGGAATAAATCGTACAAAGTTGATGAGTGTCAAGAGTAGTAGTTCTTGTTCAACTTATTTGGTAATTATTCAAACAATTTTCAATTGCTTAGACAATTTTTTCTCCCTAAAATCGTAAAAAGTTATTATTTTCTGAAAATAATGACATAATTAAAGAATGTTGAAAGCAATAAATTTTGAAGGATGTTTGGGAATTATTTAAACAATTTTGAGTTGTTTAAACAATTTTTTCCCTCAGTAAAGCGTAAAAAATTATTACTTTCTGGAATTAATGACACAATTAAAGGAATTTAAGAGTAATATTTTTTTTCTACAGAATATTTAGCAATTTTGAAAATAATTTTTATTTCTATAAACAATTTTTGTTTGTTTAAAAATGCTTGTTGATGCTTATTACCCGAAATTCATTTGAAAATTTATTCACTTTAACGAATATGATCTGAAAAAATAACTACTCATAACAGACTGCAAAAATGCTTTATATTTATGATTATCAATGATTATTAATTGCTTAAATAATTTCAAAGTATCTTAGGCAAAGAAATAAAATTCTTAAATGTCGTTAATTGTGTCATTAATTGCTGAAAAGAATAAATTTTCTCGACTTGCAGAGAAAAAATTTTTTAAACAAACAAAAATTGTTTGAACAAATAAAAGTTATTTTAAAAATTGCTAAATATTCTGTAGAAAAAAAATATTACTCTTAAATTCCTTTAATTGTGTCATTAATTCCAGAAAGTAATAATTTTTCACGCTTTACAGGGGGGAAAATAGTTTCAACAAATCAAAATTGTTTAAATAATTACCAAACATCCTTAAAACACGTATTGTTTTAAACATTCTATAATTGTGTCATTATTTTCAGAAAATAATAACTTTTTACGATTTTAGGGAGGAAAAATTGTTTAAAAAAATAAAAATTGTTTAAATAATTACCAAATAAGTTGAACAAGAACTACTACTCTTGACATTCATCAACTTTGTACGATTTATTCCGAAAGATAATAACTTTTCACGATTTACAGGGGCAAAAAAAATTGTTTAAACAAATATTAATTGTTTAAAGAATGTACAATTATTCAAAATATACTTCAAAACATGTCACTTATCGATTAAAAATAATTCATATTGAAAATTTTCTTTAAAATACCGTCTTTAGCATGAATTTGATAGAAAACTGCTATTTTGCATTTTTTTGGGCATTTTCCGGGCACAATTAAAGGGGTTCAGGTGTGTCAAAATTTAAAGCTATTGGGTGGAAATTATTCCTTAAATACTCCTCAAGAGGTGACAATACTTTAATTTACAAAAAATGTATAACAAGTACTTCTTTTTTCCATTTTTTTGAAAATCGATCTTTCCCCATTTAAAACCCCATGTTAATTTCAAAAGCCCGGGGGCACGGGTTGACGTTGAAAAAAAAAAATTACGGAATTTGTTTTTCCGGAAGACGAACAAAATGAGGGGGTTTCATCACAAAAAATCGAAGGTCGAATTTTTGGACCACCCTAGTGGTTTTCCCATAAGAAACAAATACGTTTTTGCAAATTTTATTTATAATCGTTAATATTAGGTAAATCGAGCTGAAACTCAAATTTTTTCTTTACAATTAACCATAGAATTCAAATCCTCATTTACTATTTAAATATAACCTCCATAAGTTTATTGTGTGGGGTCCCGAAAAAACCCTGTAAGTGAAAAATTGGGTTTTGCGAGTTTTTGGCACTTATAATGATTTTTTTTGCTGTTTTTAATATAAATTGCTTTTAATGCATTGAGTAGTAGTACTTCCTACTAATAATTAGATGTTTGAGGAAAATAATTCAGACAATTTACTATAATTAATAGCAATTTTGTCTTAGAATAAAGTTAAAAAGTCGGGTTTTACTGAATTTTTCAATTTGATTCAAACTTTTTAGTTAGAGCGAGGCAATAATCGATAAAACTTAACAGAAATAATTATCTGAACCATTTATTATTGTTTATAATAATATTTTCATAAAATATCATTTAAAATTTCTAGTTTTTTTTTAAATTTTCAACTTGTCCGCTTGTTACGTTTGGGAAAATTATTAATTGGATAAAATTGGGAATTTTGCTCATTTAATATTTGGCGACATTTCAGAATAATAATACCTGTTAATGATTATTATTAATATTAATAATACTGCTAGAAAGAAAGTATTTGTTCTGAAAATTTTAAATTTTGCCCACTTTTTACTTACTAAGATAATGATTACTGCAAATTAATAAACATAATTGTTCAAACCATTTATTTTTGTTCATAACTATTTTCTCTTAGAGTAATAGTAAAAAGTAAGTGCGGGTTTTTCTGCAATTCTCAGCTTTTCTTTGACAAATAATAAATATTTATATAAATTTGAACGAAAAGGTTCGGAGAAACTACTTAGTTATTACTTATCTGAGAGGAGATATTCATGAACAGTAATAAATTGTTTAAACCATGAAGTTTGTTAAATTACATGAATTATTAGTTATTATGTTAATTATCAGTCATAAACAACAATCATTTGTTTAAACAATTTTCTTGGCTGATTTGCATTAATTTTTACCTCACTATAAGTGTCAAGTGGACAAAAAAGTTGAAAATTTTAGAAAAAACCGAAACTTTGAAGCATTATTGAAAGAGAATATTATCAAAAACCCGTTAAAATCTTTAAAAATAATTTGAAATCTGGTGGAATCCTTTGAAATAATTTGACTTGCTTCGACAATTCCTAAAATATTTAAAAATATGTTGGTGTCTCTAGAAATCTCTTGAAATCATTGAAGCTTGTTATATCCCATGAAATATTTTTGAATTCATCTAAAACTTTTACAAAGCTGTTAAAAACTCTCTAAAAACAATAAAAAATGTTCGAAATCGTTGAAAATCTGAAAATCACTCAAAATCTTTTTCAATCCATTAAATTTCATGAATATTCTGATCAAATTTTCGAAATCTTTTAGAATCTTTCACAATTCTTCACAGAATCTAGAAATGATTTAAAATCGCTTGAAATCTCATTTTTGAATCCCTTGTAATCCCATGAAATTCTTCATAATCTCTTAAATCGGTCTCGAATCCATTGAAATTATTCAAAATTACTGGAGAGAATTATAAAGGCCTTGAAATATTTCAAAATACTTCTGAACCGTTGAAATTTTTTCAAACTTTTGAAAAAACAAATATGTCTTCTGAAATCTTTAAAAATTTTCTGAAACCATTGAAAATCACTGAAATCTTGATATCTAGTTACATACAGAATTGGAATGATCAACCCCTCGGTAGTAAAGAATTGATGGAAATAATTCTTTCAAGTTTGAAATAAAATCTACTTCTTTAAAAACCATTTTATGTATAAAAAAACATAGAAAAGTTCAAAAATCAAAACTATATTTCCAACCACCACTTTTTTATATAGATAAATTTCTGTAATATTTATTTATTTATGACTGATGGTATGAAAATATCTTAGAAAAACTACAGCATTGTCAAAGTTATATATTTTTATTGAAAATTGTAGATTATAGTTATTGTAGAAAAATGCACCAGGGGTGTAATAATGATATGTTGGTTTCCATTACGTAAGTCAGAAAAGATGAGGGAACGGCGATTACTTGGGTGAAACGGTTGACTTCTTATTGCTTCCATTATTTTTTATTATCCTCACAGAAGATATAAAAGCAGGGAACTTCAGGTTCACTGCATTTTGATGGATTCATTGACACAGAAAGGGACTTTTCCATTTTTTTTTTTAATTTTTGTTGTAGATAAAGCTGCAATTATTATCCTATACTAACGATTAGGGCGTAGCGTAAAATACAAAATTAAAAAAAAGTACCTGAGGTCGTATTCTATTTTGTTTAAATATTTGTCATCTCAGGTCAAAAAAATGATGGATTCAAAAATTGTCACTTCTTGTATACTTCCTTTTAGAATATTGAAATTGCAATCGAATACAACTATATACAACAATATACAACGATATAAAAAAATACAAAACTAGCTGTAAATTCGATTTTTGGTGTTTTCAATTTGTATTCACAATTTTTTAGAGATCATTTGATAAGCACTTTGCTTTCTCATTATAATTAATTAGGGAATATATTTGCTTTCTCATAGAGGAGGTTGAAAAAACAAAATACGTATAGGTCAATCAAAACGTCTCAAATCAAGGAGTATTTTCTATTCTTTTATGAACCTTGAATTATGATAGTGGAAAAAAATTCATCTGTAAACAAAAGATTTTTTAAATTATCACTTGCATTAATTTTGAATTATGTTAATGAAAAAAGTTTAACTATAAGAAAACTTTTTTTAGATATTATGCAATATCATAGCTATCTTACTATTCAATAAAAGGTATTTATATTATAGGTCAATCGATAAGTCTCGAATGAACGAATCTTTCCAATTCATGCATCAACTTTGAATTATGCGAATGAGAACATTTTTACTAATAAAATTGATATTTCAACTGATATGAATGACCATAACTTCCTTACAATTTTATAAAATTGATTAGTATTATATGTCAATCGATTCGTCCCAAGTCGAGGTATATTTTATGCTTATGCATCAACTTTAAATTACGACAATGAAAAAAGTTTTTATATTTCAAATCATTTTGAAAATATTATAAGGTACTTAAAAAAACATAATTTATATATTTGGAAATCCTTTGGTCAGTTTTCAGAAATTAGTGGTGAAAATAAGCTCTTCAAATTTCATGAATTTATCTGCAGTCGTCTTCAAGCTATCTTATTTCCAAAAATGAGTGAAACCCACATATATCCACACACACATTCATCCAAACAATTGTTAATATTGTATTTTTTGTAAATTTTATTTCATTTTCTAAATAAATTTGCCAGATTTCTCGATATCACACAAAAACTATCCAATTAGGGTTTTAAGGGTCGAAAATAGTGTCTTATAATTTCCATGGAGTCCAACAGTAAGTAACATTAAAAATGTCCACCAATTTTGAAAAATATCCATAAATTTTGTTTGACTTTTTGCACACTCCTTTGGATGTTTTTCGTGAAGGGTTTTTTTCATTAACAAACATTATTACAATGGAAAAATGCATTTTATAAAGATACATACGTTTTATTCAAATAATTCTTCAATACAATCAATAATTTTGAAGTAAAACAAGAATACATGTTTTTCGGGTTTTCCGGGCAATTTTGGCGAAATTCTTCAAAAAAATTTTGTTTAAACGAGACCATATTTTACACAGTTGATTTTTGAGATTGAATTATAATTAAAGCTTTTACCTGCAATTGAATCTAAAACACATAAATCCGCACAAATGTTAAGTAAATCATTTCAAGCTGAACAATATTTGTTTGGATGAATTTTCAGATTGACTGTATGTAGAGTACATCCCGAAAATCACCCGGAAATTTCAGATTTCAGGAGACGAATCTCGCCGATTGTGTGGAACTGCAAGTGCAAATTCGGCTAAAAAAGGAGCTACGAGTTCAGCACATATGGGAGTGGCAGCCTATGGTTCTCTGGTGTTTCAACTTAAAGACGCTAATATCGAGGCCAATGGTACTTGCGATTTCGTCTTTAGAGCATTGAGAGTCGTGAGCAAAACAATGGTTGTCACTATCTGCCTCGCTTGCCTATCAACTATGCCCATGATCATGCTTATTCTTGGTGAGTAAATACAAAATTATTTCATTTTTTATGGTTTTGTAACCCCGGGTAGAAACTGGACTAGACGAGAAAAGAAGAGACGAGAGAAGAGGAGACTAGACTAGACGAACGTAAAAGATACTTGACGAGACAAGAGTAGAAGAGGCGATACAAGACGAAATGAGACGAGAGGAGATGAGACGATCGTAGAAGAGCAAGAATGAGACAACAGGAGAGAAGACTAGATTAGCCGAGGAGAGAAGGGACGAGACAAGAGTAGAAGAGACGAGAAGTGACTAGAGGAGAGTGAAAGAGACAATACGAGACGAGTGGACAGAAGATGAGATGAGAATAGAAGAGATAAGAGGGTGGTGGGAGGGAGACTAAACTAGACGAGAAGACAAGAGACGAGAGTAGGAAAAACAAGGCAAACCGAGAGGAGAGAAGACTAGCCTAGACGAGAGGAGAAAAAAAATGACGAGACTGGACTAGACGAGGATAAAAGACATGAGACGATAGTAGAAGAGAGGAGGCGAGACGAGAGGAGAAGAAACTAGAATAGATGAGGATAAATATCACGAAACAAGAGTGGAAGAGACGAGACGAGACGAAATGAGACTAGCGTAGATTGTAGAAGTAAGAGAGACAATATGAGACGAGAGGAGAAAAGACGAGATGAGAGTAGAAGAGATGGGAATGCAGGGGAGTGGACTAATCTGGTCGAGAAGAAATAAGAGTAGCAAAGACAGGGTGAACCGAGAGGAGAGAATAGTAGGCTATATGAGGAGAGAAGAGACGAGACGAGAGGAGTGGAGAGAGAACGAGACTAGATGAAAAGAGGAAAAACAAGAGTAGAAGAGACAAGACGAAGCGAGAGGAGAGAAAATACGACTAGATAAGGAGAGTTAAGTTGAGACAAGAGTAGAAGAGACAATCCAAGACGAGGAAAGAAGACACGAGACAAGAGCAGACGAGGCGATACGAGACGAAACAAGATTAAAAGAGAAGAGATGAGGTGCGACGAGAGTAGAAAACGTGAGACTTATGTGACAAGAGTGGAAGAGACGAGACAAGAGAAGAGAAGAGCAGACGAGACGAGACAAGAGTAAAAGAGGCGAGACGGAGTAAAGAGACGAGAGGAGAGGAAACTAAACTAGACGAGAAGATAAGAGACGAACTGAGAGTGGAAGAGATAAAACAAGAGTATAACCGACAAGAAAAGAGGAGAGGAGACTAGACTAGACGAGGAGAGAAAAGACGAGACAAGAATAGACAAGACAAAATGAGAGTACAATAGACAAGACGAGAGAAGAGGAGTAGAGATGAGATTTGAATAAGACTTTCTGAAATTATGGTGCCCAAAGGATTTTTGGAAATTTTCAAAATTACGGGAGTTACGCCATGTTGAATTTTGGCATCACATTTTTATTAAACTGTAAATATTTTTGAAACTGTAAAACTAATTTTAATGAAAGTTCGAGATGTTGCAGAGAAAAGTATACGCTTTAATATCATGTCACAGATTTTTTTGTTTATTTCGACCGAAAATTCAATTTTTTGTCCATACCTTTCTTGAACAAAACAATTCCGACAGGTCAATTCTTAATTCATTTTGATGTTTTTAGTTAGATACCATTTCTTCTAAGGCTTTGAGATTCATTGAAAAAAATGATAAATCAATTTCATAACTAACTAAAAATAATCTCCAATGGTTTAGAGTAACAATTTTTACATAATCTTATAAACAAATTAATGAACAAAAGTCATTTTTTCCTGATTCGCAATGATGAAATCATTTAGACAATTTTTGTAAATAAATACACATTCCGACCATTTTTTCGTGAAAAACTTTATTTTTTGCGAAAGGAACTTTAAAGCCATTTCATGGAAAAATTTCAAACTTTACATTTGTCTCTAAAATTGTTTGTATAATTAACAGTTTTTTACAATTTTAAGAATGTGACAGCAGCCTATGTTTGGCAGTTATTCCTGAATAATTATAATCACATTTAAATATCTGTCATATTTTATACAAAAACTATGGATTTCAAATAGTTAATCATTGCAAATCACGAAAAAATGACTTTTGTTTATTAATTTCTTTATAACATAATTTGTTTGTTTTTATTCTAAACTATAGTAAATTATTCTTAGTTATTACATCAATCTATAATTGGTTTGAATAAACTTGAAATTCTTGAAAGAAAAGTCATAACTGAAAATTTAAACAAGAGAGTTTAAACATTGTTATTAAATAACAAATGCTTTATTTGAAGTTTATTCGCAGTTACTCGTTATTAGGATGATCAAAAAATTTTTTTCCGAATTTTCATGGGGACACCCCCCAAATTTGTTCGAATCCACCGAAAATTGATCCATTTTTTTTGTTTTGAACAAAAATTATATTTAGGGGTGCCGCAAGCCCCATGAAGTTTAACATGTATTTCCCATAAGAAAAAAAGACGTTTTTGTACATCTTATTCAGAATCCTCAATATTATTCTAATCGAGTTCAAACTCAACATTTCTCTTCACAATTAACCATAGAATATGAATAAAATATCACTTTTCAAAAATCACCCCTATTTAGTCTGTTTTATAGGGTCCCAAAGAAACCCCATAAGTGAAAAAATGGGGTTTGCGAGTTTTTGGCACCAATTATGCTTTTTTTGCGGTTTCTTTAATGCGAATTGTTTCTAATACATGAAATATTACTTTATACTGAAAATTAGATATTTTCATGAATTGTTTAATCAATTTATTATTGTTTTTAACAATTTTCTCATAGAATGAAGTTAGAAGGACGCGGTTGTTTCACAAATTTTCCATTTGTTGTCCGATTTTCAATTACAGGGAAGTGATAGTTCATCAATGTTAACAATACTGATTTTTTAAACAATTTATTATAATTATTAATAATATTATATTTTAATAATGCTAGAAAGATGCGGTTTTTTGTTGAAATTTCTGGCTTTTTGTCAAATTTTCATTTGGAGTGACGTAATAATAAATTAATGTTTACAAAATAATTGTTTAAACAATTTATTATACTTATTAATAATATTATATTTGAATAATGATAGAAAGATACGGTTTTTTGTTTAATTTTTGGCTTTTTGTTTAATTTTCGTTTGGAGTGAAGTAATAATGAATTCAAGTTAACAAAATAATTGTTTGAACAATTTATTATCATTGTTAATAATATTCTCTTTGCTTGATTGGTAGAATTTTGCGTTTTTCCTGAAATTTTCAAATGTTTGTCTTTTTTTATCAGGCGCGACTTCATAATTAATTAGATTTAGCAAATATAATTGTCTAAACAAATTATTATTGTTTATGACTATCTTCATCTATATCAATTGCGCGTGATAGTGCTGTTTTTCGGCAATTTTTACCTTTCTGTCCTTTTTTCCCTTAGTGAGGTAAAAATTGATTAAAGTTAGCAAACAAGTTGTTTAAACAATTTAATATTGTTTATCACTATCTATTTTTATATAAGTGCTAGAGAGTGGCAGTTTGTCCTAAAATCTTTCACTTTGCATTGCCTTTTTATTTATAAACAAATGATAAGTCAACCACAAAGAAAATGATTTTTCGAATGGTATTGTTGTTTTGAGTGAATTCTTTTTGCTCTTTTCCCAATGCTTGGAAAATCAATTTAAAGAAAAAAAGCTATTTTACACAAGAGGCAGAAATAAATATTGAATTATTTAAGCAACTTTCTAACAAAAAACATCGGAATGAATTGATGTCAACGAAGTGTTTACTTTCTTTTGGAAAAAATTTTTTTTTCCTGTATTAAGATATTGAAATGTATAATTTTTCTTGCAATATCTCGAAGTTTCATCAAAATTCGATTAACAATTTCAGAAAGATCTTGCAGATTCTGATATTTCTGTCGTTTCCTGGCCTATATATGGAAAAATAAAACCTCAAAAAAAATATTTCTCAAAATTTAGGGGTTGTTGTTAGGGATCGTACTTAAATTATGTAACCGCCCAAGGGGGGGGGGGGGGGGTCGAGTTATTTTGTTACGATTTGTTACGGAAGGGGGGAGGGCGTCCTTCACTCATGTACGTAATTTTTACAAATTCGCAAAAACTTTCTACTGAAGATTATCTTTCCAGTTATAAATTTTATTATTTGGTTGGAAATTCAACAATTCTCTGGAAAAGACACAATTTTTTTTGGAAATGCAACTGTTTTGTTGAAAATTCGTTTTTTTGGGTTAAAAATTCAACCCTTTTAATATAATATTAACGTGTTCTTTGAAATTAATGTTTTGTTGCTGATTTATTGAAATCCTTTTAGATGAAATACAACTCTTTTGTTGAAAATTGATGTTTTTAATTTGAAAATTCATACTTTTGGTTAAGAATTCGACTATTCAGAAGAAAATTAACCCATAGTTTACAATTCTTATTTTGCTGTTGGAAAGTGAACTGGAATCTTCTTTGAATGAAAACTTGACTATTTTTTTGAAGTTTTTTTTAATTCGTCTGTTTTAAAATAAATATCTCATCTTTCTTGAATAAAAATGCAATTCTTTGATTGAAAATTTAACTCTTCTTTGAAAATTTGTCTTTTTGATTTCAAAATTTATCTGCTTTACCAGAAATTTCACCTTTCTTGAATAAAAATGCAACTGCTTGGTTTAAAATAAAACTATTTTGTTGAAAAATCATACCTTTGGTTGGAAATTCTACTGGTTTGTTGGAAATTTAACTATTTCGTAGAGTCGTAAAGAATTTACTTTTGGTTTTAAATTCATATTTTGGTAGAGAATTCAACTGTTTCGATAAAACTTAATCCCCTTTGGTTGAAAAAATTCGTCCTTTTGGATGAAAAATTCAATTTTGTTCGTAGAAACTTATTTTTTTTTAAATTCATATTTCGATCCTGAGAAGTCTACTGGAATCTTTTCTAAATGGAAATTCAACTATTTTTTCATGATTTTTTTTCTTTTCGAATAAAAATACATCTGTTTCAAGAAACATTTTGTCTTTGTGGATAAGAATGCAACAATTGGGTAGAAAATTCAACAATTTTGTTAAAGCCATCCTTTTTGGGTCAAAATTCGTCTTTTTAGATTGAAAATTCAATTTTTCTTGTGGAAACTTATTCCTTAGTTAAAAATTCATGGTTTGATCCTGAAAAGTCAACTAAAATTTTTTTTAACAGAAAATGCAACTTTTTTCAATTTATCTTTTTGATTTATAAATTGATCCGCTTCGGTAGAAATTTTTTTTTTTTATGAAAATGCAAAGTTTTGGTTGAAACTTATTCATCTTTGCTTGAGTATCCAACTACTTTATTTGAAAGATTTGGTCGAATCACTTTGTTGAGAAATAATTTTTTTTAATTTTTAATGAGTTATATTTTTGGGTGAAAATTCATCTTTTTGGTTGAAAGTTTAACTATTTTGTTGAAAATTAAAATTTTCAAATTGTAAATTCAACTTCTTGGGTAAAATTTCAGTGGAGAAGTCTTTGTTTTTTGGTTAAAATTAATTTTTCAACTGAAAATTTAACTGTTCCAGTTTTTTAAGATTGATCTTTTTTAGTTGAAATCTCTACTCTTTTCGCAAGAAAAAAATGATAATTTTCTTGGTTTAAAATTTCATTTTTGTTGGGTAAAAATGCATCAGTTTCGTGGAAAAATAATTTTCCGATGAAGTCATATTTTTCGTTTGTAAATTCAATTTTTGTAGAGAAAATTCGTCTTTTGGCTTGAAGGTTCAACAATTTAGTTAACATTTTCTTTCTTTGGTAAGAAGTCTTTATTTGTTGAAAATTCGTCTTTTTGAATTTAAAAAACTTCTTTTTCATAAAGTTCATGTTTTTTTATTGAAAATTACGTTAAAAATTTAATTATTTCTTTGAAATTTGAAGCATTTTGTTAAAAAGTCATCTTTTATAGTAGAAAAGAGATTGTTTTTTGTTTAAAATGAATTCATAAATTTGAAAATTTGTATTTAAATACTATTTATTTCCATTCATAAAAGATTCTATGTTAAAAGTATTTCAAAATTGAAATGCTGGTATTTGAATATTAATGATCAAGGAAAATGAAAAATTAAACAAGGAAAAGTAAGGGAATTTTGAAAATGAAGTTCTCAGACACCCTGTCTAATTCTACTAGCAATAACTAGTGAAAAATTGTTGAAAAATAAAAATTACGTACAGAAAGAGTGTGTGGGGGGGGGGTAGAAATATCTTGTTACAGTTTGTTACATGAGGAAGAGGGGGTCTCAGAGAGGGCCTATAATCCGTTACGTAATTTAAGTACGGCCCCTTATAATTACGTATTTTTCAATCCCTGAGACTTTTTGATTTGAAATTTTTAAAAACGCTTAAAACCGTAAAAAAAGTCCTTTTTTGCTTTCTTCTGCAACATTGGGAAAAAAATTTTATCAAAATATGTAGACACTTGGAAGAATAGTCTTCATGGTTTAGGCTTTGGGGTTGAACCTATAATCTTGTCATCTATATGTGTTTGTGACCGCATACATATTCCAAAGTATGATCGTGTTTTTATCTCTCGGGAAGAGAAGGTACTTCCTTCAAAGTTAAGAGAGAAAAAGGGGAAGATTTTATAAGACTTTATCTAGAAAGTGATTTGCAGCACATTGTGCTTGCCTATGTGAAAGCTGTCGATTTCTTTCCCCTCAAGGAGTCCAGTTTATCAAGGATTGTCCGAGGGAACCTCACATCCCAGTTTATATGGTGGTTGGAGGAATTTTGGGAGGCGTACGGATGTTCTGGACACTTTATTCCCAAATCCGCTCGAGAAGGCCGGAAGTCCTGTCTGTTCCTGGCGTCAGATCTCACGTATCACCCATGAAACTGGCTTCCATTCTTCTCTCGTGCTTCCTCGCCGGTTGGTTCGCCTTAGGTAAGATTATCATCAACTTCTTCTTTCTCATATATCAAAATAAATCATGTACACTTTTCTATTAAATAGGGGAGAGTGGGGAGTTGTGGGCCACGCCTTGTTTTCAAGACATAACATCTCTGAACATAGATAAATTGTCAATGTATGAACTGGTGTTTGTAGTAAACTTCTCAATACATCAACTGGAGCCCACAATTATTGAAATTCGTTAATGCACGAGAAATATTTAGGATGACGTAAATCTTATAAAAATCGATATTTGTGATTTTGGTGGGGAGTTGTGGGCCATGACAAAAAATAAAAGAAAATGGAATATCCGAGTAGTTTAGGTTTATTAAAGTTGCAGTAAATAAAAATTAATGATTTTAAAAAGATTAAAAAAAATTATTCTGATTCACAATGTATGCAAGTGTAATATCCGGTCCTCATGTTTGTACATTTCAAGTGCACAGCACGATCGCTCATGTTGCAGTGCACTGTGTTGTTCCGAATTAAAATCTTTGGCATTGTGCCCTTGCAGATAATGCAAACATCTTTTCAGAAAAAGAGAAAAGAAGTTTCACTGCAAAAATTGAAATACGCATTAAGAACGTTTGGCCCACGACTCCTCACTAATGGTGGACCACAACTCCCCACAGCCGACCTTCACGAAATGACCGAATTGCCATACACACAATGAATGTTTTACCGAAATTGTTTTATTGAATTTAAAGCCAATTTCTCAAGGAATATTTTGCAATAACGTGCCTTTGAAATCTGCTGCAGAACGGGACTTCGAATATCAACCACTTGAGTTGTACAAAAACTTTTATTTTGATTTCTTTAATCAACAATGTCAAAATACTAACTACGCGTGTTGAGACTATGAGTCGAGTTCACAAAGTTAGCTCACACAAAGAGAGTCTTTTGGCAGTAGTTAGAGCAGTCCTACCATCCACAACATGGCGGAGATTAAGGTGGCCCACGACTCCCCACGGCCCACAACTCCCCACCGTCCCCTACATATTGTGCAGACGATGAAAATGGTTTGGGAAAAGATCCCGAAATGATTGCGTAAAGCTGGGATGTAGAGGAATTTGGGGAAACTTTCAAATTCAATTAATTAAAACGAATTTTATTGAGAAAAATTAAAGAAGAAACATTTTCCTTCGGTACCAAGACTCGAACCCCATACGCTAAGGATTAAAATTCAACAGCTGGGGCGCTACGAAACGCGAAAGCTGTTTTCGCGTATTTGATTTCAAACCAGTTCGTCCCTCAAGCAACCGCTTGTTTTACTCAAAGTTGAGTATTTTTTCAAAAGTTAATAGGAGACTTCAAAATATTTCACGAAAATAATGTTGAACTTTCCCCAAATGACTTTATGCCCCAGCTATGCCCCCACAACTTAAGAGGAGAATTTTTTCTTTCAAATGTATTGATAAGAGGCTTCACAGGCCAGACAGAAAAAAGCCAGTGTAATCTTTACCCCGACCTCAGAGTAGTTTTTGCCTGCAACAAAAATTACCTTCGAGTAGCAAAATTTTCCTACCATATTAGGTATGGTTACCGTGACAATTTTATTTTATCTACGTTTGTTTCGATGCGGAAAAATCAAATCTTTCCCACTTGAAAAGTACCTGCAACAAAAATAAGTTCTATTTCTTCTGTGTAAAAATATTATACAAAAAAAGAAAAATTAGGAGATTTTTCACGAATATAGGGGAATAAAGGTTTTTAAATCAAAATAATGTGGGTATTCTATTTACTACAATTTGAGACGCTTTAAATTTACAAAATTTTAAGTAAAAATATTGCATTTTCAACCAAATATAATAATTGTAAAACCAACTAATTGAATTTTCAACCAGGATGATGACTTTTCCACCTAGAACATTAATTTTCCACAAACAAAGACGAATTTCTAACAAAGCAGATGGGATTTAGGTAAAAAATTTACATTTTCAACTAGAAAAGATATGTTGTCAATCAAAAATGGAATTGATAAATTTTCAGTTAGAGAAATAATCTTGAACCAAAAAAATGAATTATTAACAAATTATTCAAACTTTAAACCAATTAGTTGAATTTGTATCCAAAAAAGATGAATCTTCAAGAAAACAGTTTAATTTACAACCAACAAGAATAACTTTTTAACAAAATTGTAGAAATTGTAGAATTTCCAACTAAGAAGATTATTTCCTACCAAAAATATGAACATTAAACCAAATACACGAACTTAAACCAAATGTTGAAATTTTCAATTGAAGAGATGAATTTTCAATAAAAATAATTAACTGTCAAACAAAAAAGTTAATTTTTAATTGAGTAATTTAACCTTAAAACAAAAAGAAATGGATTTTAACAACGGAAGATTTTAATTTGAAATTAAAAACTGTTGAATTCAACCAAAAGAAGATGATTATTCAACAAAATGATGAATCTTCAACCAAAAAAAATGAATGTATAAAAAATTGATTTATCTTTCAGCTAAGTAATTTTATTATCAACAGAAAAATATAATTCTCAGCGAAAAATGTAATAGCTTCTATTCCAACTGAAGAAGATTTTTATTTTAAATCAAAAGCAGTTGAATTATCAAAAAAGTGAATATTTAACGAAATAGTTGGAATCTCAACCAAAAACGAATTATTTTCAACCAAGAAATGGTATTCTCAACCTCAAACGATTAAATTTTCAACAAAAGAGATAAATTTTTGAAGAAAAACGACAATCTTTCAACAAAAGAATTGAATCTTTAACCAAAAAGGATTTTTGAGTCAGAAGTGAAAAATCTGACCTCAAAATTATTGAATTTTCATGTCAGAAAGACGAATTTTCTACAAAAATGTTACATTTTCAACCCTAAAATATGAATTTTCAACAAAAAAGTTCATTTTCGAGAAAGAAGTTCCTTTTCAACTATATGTGTACTTGCATTTTCTAACAGAATACTTGTATTTGATTTTTCAACCCAAGAGGCGAATTTTCAGTAAAACGTAAATGGTGCTAAGTTCATTTTTGGACGAAATTGAGTAATCTTCAACAACTATACTTCTTTTTCAGTTAGAAAATTAGGTTTTTGAAAAGTTTTACACTGAAATTTAGTATTTAAGTGTACCAAAATATTCTTAGATTTCAAAGAATTTAAATTAATTGACTGAAATATACTAGAATATTCCAATTTTTCAATAATTCCATCGTTATGATAAGATTTTAACAAGTACATAAGGATCGGAGATATTATTATTAAAATTAAAAAAATGTTGCTAAAAATTGCAATATTTATTCAGTTAATCAATTCACCAACATATAAAAAATTTAATCAATAGGTTATAAATTGTTCCTCTAGAAATGTTTTTTGCTTATTCTGTGAAATATTCAACGAAACAAGAAAACTTCTCACTGAAAAAGATAAATTCTCAACCAAAAATAAAACAGTAGACTTTTCTATCAAAAAGAATTAACTTTTGATTAAAATTACACTGAACTCCCGATATAAGACCAGCTTGAGGAAGGACTTGCCTTGACTATGATCTTAAGGTGAGGAAATCCAAACGTAAGTAGGCAGTGCCGCATGAACCATTTCTGCTCGGTGCCGACGCATGACGCAACCTGATGCAACTAACGCTCTGAGTGCACGGCCCTCGAGCTATACGATTGACTGAGCACATCCACTTTTTCGGCCCCGCGGCTCCTCTCATCGCAAAACTGTGAAGATCATCAGTTCTGGGAATATCGTAAGCCAGAGGGTCTTATATCGGGAGTTAAGTGGAGTTGGATTTTCTTATTGGGTACAGTAAAATCAGTTTAAATTTAAATATATAAAAGAAAAAAGGGCTGAAGAAGAAAAGAGGAAAATAGGAGGAAATATTTTAGACCCTAAGATTGTAAAGGACAAAACTTTGGGAAAACGGCTCACAACTGACTTTCTCTATTCAAAATTAGTGCAAATCGACTGCAATTCCCATAATTTTTCACTGCGAGAATAAGTTTGCTGGTTATTAATCTTTTAGGGTTTCGAAATGAGGGGAGGGGTAATAGGGGAAGTGGCGTATGAAATGAGGATAGGGAAAGTTGGGGAGGGGAAGTAGGGGAAATGAGGGAAGCACAGTGATCGGAAAAAGGGGTGGGTAAGTAGCGGAAGGGATAGGAAATGCGGGGCGGGATAGCGGGAGGGAATTAAGAGAAATTAGAGTAGAGGTAGTGAGGGGAAATGGGAATGAATAAGTGAGATGAAATAAGAAGGGAAGTGGGGAATAAGGGAGAAAGAGGGGCTAAAAGGGTTATGTGAGTAAGTAGGGTGGAAAATTGCTGGCTGGGGAAGTAAGGAGAAGGGAACGTAGAAGAGAAAGAAGTCAAGGAAGGAAGAGAAATCGAAGGTTGAAGTTTGGGAAGGAGAAGTAGGGGGAGTGGGGATGGAAAAGTAAGAAGGTGGAGGTTTGTACGAATTAATTAACCTTTCTGTGAAAATTTAAATCCATTCTGAAATAAATGATTGGGCCATATTTAGACTTATTGACCTCATTGAACCCGATTAAGAACACTATTGTAACTGATTAATTTAATCGTATTCAATCAGGCTTTTTTTTATTAGAATCAATAAACCGGTTTCAATGGTGTTTCCAAATCGGGGACAATAAGTTCAATCAGTTCAATAAGTATTTTTTACAAAAATATGCTGAGATAGAACCTTTGAACATGCATGCACTGAGATAGAACTTTGTAGCGGACCAGTCGAAATGCGCTCCCTGGCGGACCGGCCGAACGCAAACATTACGCTACAGCGTAACGGTAAAGTAACGGTAAAGTAATGGTAAAGTAATGGTAAAGTAATATGGCATTATAATTGATAAAAGAAACAAAATTAATATGTAAACTGTTGCAATTATAATAAAGCGTTAAAATTTACGTTAAATGGTCATGCCGTCATTTCAACAACTTGCTTTCTCATCATTAAAAAATAAAAAAACAAAGTGGCTGTCATTCAAGTCAGGCCCCTGCAGACTGGCAACCGACTTGAAGCCAGTTAACGGGTTGCCAATATGCAGGGGCCCGACTGCAATGACAATCACTATGTTTTTTTATTTTTTAACGCTGCAAAAGCAACTTGTTGCAATTAGGGCATGGCCATTTAACGTAAATTTCAACGTTTTATTATAATTGCAACAGTTTGAATATTAATTTTGTTTCTTTTATCAATTATAATGCCATATTACTTTACCATTACTTTACCATTACTTTACCATTACTTTACCGTTACGCTGTGGCGTAATGTTTGCGTTCGGCCGGTCCGCCAGGGCTATTTTTAAAAAGTCCTGAAAAACTGTTCCATGTATCTTTTTCAAAAATTTGAATCAAATGGAATAGTGATAGATTTTTTTTAATGAAATTTCGTTTCGTCAAAATATTTGACTACGTCTAAAGTGTTATTAAGGAACTGACTATGTCATAAATTCAAATAAATTTGAAAATATTCTCTTATTGCTCCGAAAATGAACACTAAGAAGATTGATAAGCTGTCGTAGCCTTCCAAGCTTTTATACCTTATACATATTCGTGCTTGGGTTGCCATACCCCAGGCGTTTTCCTACTCTACGAATATAAAACCGACAGCTGTTACAAGATGAATTTTATCTACAAAAATTTTCCTCGCATAGAAAAGACCTATCCGCTTGAATAATAATCTCATCTGGTGTAACTATCCATTTTAATCCTTTTGTATCCCTTTTTGTGTATTCCTATCATTGTTTATACATATACGTTTCAGTCCTTCATTTTTTATCTGCGATTCAATCCTGATCTGTCCGCCAACTACTTCTATTTGATCTCCTTATCTATTATGAATAAAACATTTATCGGTTTTAATCAATGCTTATTAGGGTGGTCCAAAAATGCATTGGAAAATTTTATTTAAAATTTTTATCGGGACACCCCCGAAATTTGTTTGAATTCACCCAAAAAGAAGTCCATTTTTTTTTGTTTTGAAAAAAATGATATTTAGGGGTGGCGCGAGCCCCATGAAGTTTAACATGTATTTCCCATAAGAAAAAAAGACGTTTTTGTAAATCTTATTCAAAATCCTCAATATTATCACAATCGAGTTAAAACTAAAAAAAAGTGGCGGTTTTTTCTCAAATATTTTTTCTGCATCGCCTCTTTATTTATGAACAAATAATAAGTCAAACACAACAAGAATTATTTTTCGAATGGTATTTTTGTTTCAAGTAAATTATTTTTGTTCTTTTCCCAATGCTTAAAACAATTAATTCAGATAAAAAAAAGCTATTTTACACAATTAATTATTAATTAATTAATTAATTGATTATTCTATTTTTTGTTTTTGCCTCTTTTGTAAAATAGCTTTTTTTTCTTTAACTGATTTTTTTAAGCATTGGAAAAAGAGCAAAAATAATTCATTCAAAACAACAATACCATTCGAAAAATCATTTTTTTTGTGGTTGACTTACTATTTGTTCATAAATAAAGAGGCGATGCAAAGTGGAAGATTTTAGAAAAAACCGCCATTTTCTAGCACTCATCTAAGAAAAGATAGTTGTAAACAATATTAAATTTTTCAAACAACTTTTTTGTTAACTTTCATTAATTATTACCTCACTACTTCACTCCACATGAAAATTGGACAAAAAGCCAGAAATTAAAAAAAAAATCGCATGTTTCTAGCATTATTCAATTAAAATATTATTAATAAGTGTAATAAATTGTTTAAACAATTATTTTGTTAACATGCATTCATTATTACTTCGCTCCGAATGAAAAGTGGACAAAAAAACATCAATTAAAAAAGCGCATCTTTTCAGCATTATTCAAATATAATATTATTAATAATTATAATGAATTGTTTAAACAATTAATTTATTAACTTGAATTTATTATTACTTCACTACAGATGAAAATTGGACAAGAATCCAGAAATTAAAAAAAAAATCCGCATCTTTCTAGCAATATTCAAATATAAATATAATATTATTAAAATTATGATAAATTGTTTAAGCAATCACTATTGTCAACATTGATGAACCATCACTTCCCTCGAATTAAAAATTGGACAACAAATGGAAAATTTGTGAAAGAACCGTGTCTTTCTGACTCCATTCTATGAGAAAATTGCTAAAAAGAATAATAAATTGTTTAAACAATTCATGAAAATATATAATTTTCAGTATAAAGTCATATTTTATGTATTAGAAACAATTCGCATTAAACAAAACCGCAAAAAAATCAGAATTAGCGCCAAAAACTTGCAAAACTCATTTTTTCACTTATGGGGTTTCTTTGGGACCCTATAAAACAGACTTATGGGAATGATATTCAAAAATTGATATTTTATTCGTATTCTATGGCTAATTGTGAAGAGAAATGTTAAGTTTCAACTCGACTGTGATAATATTGAGGATTCTGAATAAGATTTACAAAAACGTCTTTTTTTCTTATGGGAAATACATGTTAAACTTCATGGGGCTTGCGCCACCCCTAAATATCATTTTTTTTTCAAAACAAAAATAATGGATTCATTTTTGGATGGATTCGAACAAATTTGGGGGGTGTCCCCATAAAAATTCAAAAAAAAATTTTTTGGACCACCCTAATGCTTATCCTCTTCAATCCTTTCGCTAAAAAATGTATTCTCTTCCCGTTCTAATCCAAGAAAATGTATCCACAACCCTATCCTCGTCTATCCGAGACCTACTTTTACATTCTTTAATATCTGTCACGGATACGATACCCATCCGTGCCAATGATTACCTATCCTCTTAAATCCGTTTTCCACAGAGCATATTGCTTATCCGTTCCAATCCATAATTTCCTGTCCACCACCTTATTCTTTTCTATCCGCAACCTACTTTGACATTTCTTGTTAACTAACACGAATAGAATCTTAATTCTACCCGTTTCTATCCATAATTTTCTATTCGGCCACCTATCCTTTTCTATCCGCGGTCTACTTAGATTTTCCTTGTTATCAAGCGCTGATACGATAGATATCAATGCCAGTTAATGATTATATTCATGAATATTTTCTCCACAGAAAGAATTGGCTATCCTTTCTGATCCATAATTTTCTATCCGTCACTATATCTTTGTTTATCCGCTAGCTACTCTGATTTTGCTCGTTATGTAACAAAGATAGAATATTAATTCGTACCAATAATTTCTTATCATCTTCAATCCTTTTACCATAAAATTTATTGCCTATCTGTTAAAATCCATAATTTTTTATACGTCACCGTACTCTTTCCTATCCGCGTACTACTTCGATATTATCTCGTCACCTATCACGGATTAAAAAGGTATCCGTGAGAATCAATGCTTATCCTCTCCAATCCTTCTATCCGTCACATAATCCTTGTCTATACTCTATCCGCGGACTAATTTGATTTTTATAATTATGTAACACGGATAGAATATTAATCCATGCTAATCATTAATTATCCTTCTTTAATCCTTTCTTCAAAGAACTTATTGACTATCCGTTATAATTCGTGATTTCTATCAAATACAAATTAGCATGATAGTTTTCTCTGCAGATACAAATGGATGGAATTTTTTTTATTTAAACTGATACACGAGGATAGAATGTTTTAAGTTCGATACAGATTCAAAAGGATAGACGCGGCTAGAATAATACTAGTTGAAGTCTGATCAAAACGGATAAATATGGATAGCATATTTTTCCTTGAAGACGGATTTAAACGGATAGATATGGATAGGTTATTTTTAGTTAAAGATGGATTGGAAAGGATACATGAGGACAGAATATTTTTCGTTGAAGACGGAATAAAGCGAATAAATAGGATACCATGTCACGGATAGATAAGGATAAAACACTTCGGACTGAAACAGATAGGGGCGGATTAAATTCCATTTCACCTATTGAAAATTATTTAAACGGATCAAGATTTGAAAATCTAAGGAAGGATAGAACATGATTGAAAAAGATGCAAAGTGCTCCCCCAAAACGAATAAAAAATGTCTATCCGTTTGAATCCCCTAATTCATATCCGTTTGAATCTGCTAATTCTTATCCGTTTGAATCCGTTTACTTTCAGCAGGGTAGCGTTCCAGATGACATTGTATTTTCAACACAAGAATAATTATATTTTATTCTAATGATGTTTGTTTAAAATAAGCAAATTCACAAGCCAGATTTCTCTTAAGTGTTTTTTCATCAAACATTGGAATTTTTATTTAAAAAATCAACAGATTTTTAAAAAAATTCATAATTTTTTAACCTTTTTAGGTTAAGTTGTTATTTTAAGCTTTTTAAATAAAAATTATAAGTTATAATGAAAAAAATGAATTTTTAACACAGTAGTTTCACTTTCAACTAAGTAGTTGAATTTTTAACAATAAATCTAATAGTTGATATTTCAACCAGAACAAATTTAAATCCAATGATTTTTGAACCAAAAAGACGAATTTTCAACTAAGGAAGATTTATCAGTCAATAAAGAAAGAAAACTTCATAAAAAAATCTCGATTTTTTATGCCAAAGAGAGGAATTTTCTACAAAACAGTTGAATTCTCAACAAAAAAGTTAATATTCGATCAAATAGTTGAATTGTAACCCAAAAAGACAAATTTTCGCTAAAAGAGTTGAGTTTTCAAAGAAAAAGATTGCGTTTTGGTTTTTAAGAAAATTGTTAAACCTTAAACAAAATAATAAAATTGTATTTTAATTCTCTGAATTTATGATTATAAATTATGAAAAATTTTTTTTTCCAGGGTTCTCATTTTTATTTAAATAATTGAATACAATGTGTAGAATGTTATAATTATTTTGCATACTTTTCATAACTTTCCATTTTTTTAGGCAATTTGATGTTTTCCTCTCTTTTTAAACATTTGTAAAATTTCACACATGCCAAGTACAAACAAAATTTAGGTCCGGTCAATCCAAACCGCGAATTTTTGTGTTCGAGCACCAAAAATCAGGACGCAGCATAAAAAGTCAGAAAATCAGGCCAGCGATAAGAAAATCCGGACGTCTGCTGACAAATCAGGACATTTCATCACTCTAGAAAAAAATTTAAATATTGAAAGAGTTGGTGCAAAAAATACAGAAAGTACAAACGAATTATTCATTTATTTATTTAACATAGGATTTCGACAAATTTTGAAGATTTTCAAGGATTTTCAGAGAAAGATTTTAAGGTATTTTAAGGTATTTTAAGGAATTTCATGAGATTCAAGGATTTTATTAAATCTCAAAGGATGATAAGAAATTTCAAACATTACTAGTGATTTAAACGTTTTTTTTAGAAAACTGACAAAGTTCAATTTAAATTATATCTCAGGGCTTATTCATACTTTTTCAAATGGATTTTTACGTTTTCCAAAGATATCAAGGGATTTTAACGATCTTTAAAGTTCAATTTTAAGGGATTTGTCACGATTCCAGAGATTTGGAAGGATTTAAAGGGATTTCTAAGAATTTCGCAAGATTTAAAGGATTTTATTAAAACTCTGATTTCAAGGGATTGGAAAGATTTCTAGGGATTTTGACGCTTTTTCCAGGGTACTTTGACAAATAAGTTCAATTAAATTTATAGACAAGGGATTTGAAATGATTTAAAATTTAAGGGATAAATTAAATTTCATTTCAAGATATTTTTACAGATTTTGGGAGATTTCACAGATTTTAATGGATTTCGACGGATTTTTACAGATTTTAAGGATTTTTATCGATTTAAAAATATTTGCAAAGGTATCAATATATTCTTAGAGACTCCAAAAGGTTTTTTATCGATTTCTATTGAATTTTAAGCGTTTTTAAAGATATCAAGGGAGTTCACAAATTTTCTATGATGCATTTCCTATTATCCATGGAATCTTTTACAATCTCATTCTATATTTTGCAGCTTTTTTTGCAATTACATGCAATCTTATTATTATTTTCTTGTAAGGCTGTTACATTTATCTTTCATTGTACTATGCCTTTTTATTTTGAAGCCCCGGTGAAACAGAGGTCAACAAACGGATCACCACCTCTGGGAAAGTACCCTGTAAGTCCTTCAGCATGAGTACATATACCGCCAGATAAAACTTCTTCACTGGGTATGGGCCGGTGACAATTTTTTTTACGAAGGTGGGCTTGGAATCACTCTATTAATTTAACCACAACCAGTGATAACTCGCTGCTGCATCCGACTTTATTATAAGAACTTGCATTTGCCTGGACGTTTGACCAGGGGAGAGGAAAAGTGCAGAAAACCGTCTTTCGCGTTCAGCCGGTCTCTCGAAATAACCATTGCACTTTAATAAGAACATCATATTATTATCAGACTCTAATTAAATTTTAAAAGTTGCTCGCTCGTTTAGTGTAGGCAACGGACTAATCGCTCTCTTCAGCTTGCACGTCACATTACATAATTATAATAAGTTATATCATATGAATATGCTAGTCATTTTAAAAGATTTGAAATGATTTCAAGAGATTCTGTTTTAGAAATTGGTGGAAATTTTAATATTTGAAAAACTTTCTTAATGGATTTTCAAATAATTTTTTGTTTTGTTTGTGGATGATTCAAACCAATGTATTTAGATTATTACATTTTCACAAAAAGAAAAAAAAATAATCCAAAATTTTTTATATATTTCTAAAATTGCTATATTTAGTGCATTCTTTTCATAAAAATTTGTAAATAGAAAGATTTCTTTCAAGAAATTGAGGTAACATTATTTAGACTCAATTAAAAGAAATCAGAAAATATTCATAAACAAAACCCTGCAGATTGGAAAGAATCCTTTGTTCAGTGTTTCTATTAAAAAAAATTTTAATTAAGATCGAACAGAAATCTATTTTATCATGAATAATTTTATGCAAAATGAGCATGAAAAAGATTCAAGATTAAAAGCAGACTTCCAAACTACCTCACCTTATTAATTACCTTAAGGATAGAATAACACATCTTGGAAAGAAATATTCAATTATACTAATACGCATCACGATTTAATTATTAAAAAAGAAATTTTTAGAAGAGGAAATATTCTTGATTATCGGAACGTTTTAAGAAATATGGTTAATATTCACGAAACTGTACACCTTAGCGGCTTCGGCTTTTGCACACAAAAAAGTCAAACCACTTCTTAGACTTGTAATATTTTATCGTAAAATAACTTCATCCGATTTTCCACCATGAAATAAGTGTACCTTTTAATAAACATTTACACTATATTGCTTAAAAAATATCCAAAATGTCAGCTCCATAATCGTCCCAAATTAAAATATTTTGCACAAATCCATAACATTTATTTCACCAAGTTGATGTTACCTTCCAGTGTCTATGGTATTTGAATAATTCAAGTATATAGTTGATTTTTAAGTGCGCTACAATTTTATAGAAATGACTTCTACAGTTTCTAAATAAAATGATGCACTTTGTCACATCATATTTTAAATAATTTTGTTTATCATACTTTCTCACGATTTTTAAATCTCGCAGTTCGTTTAAACGCCATCTACTGACATTATTTCGAAAACTGACTCAAACTATCTAATCGATGCTCGATGAAATTTTTTATATTAGAAATCATTCGACAGCTGTGATGGTTTGTTTACAAAACAGTCCGTGCAAAAAAGCCGGTCAGCTCCAAAATGCAATAAATCGTTTAAAGTAAATGAAGTCTATCAGTGATTTTGAGTTCATTTACAGCTATAGTCCAGACACAAGCTGCCGGTGTGCGGAAAAAGGTAGAAATTAAAAAATGCCAGAGAAAAATGTAAGTCTAGTTGTAAATGTCTGCTCCATAATGGTCAGCTCCATAATGAAAATATTATTATATAATGTGAAGTTTTCGAAAAAAATGTCAATAATAAATTTTTTTAAAAGGTTGTACTGAAAATGAAGCCTCATTTTCGTAAATAATGTACTTTTAAAGTAAAAAAGTATGTACTGCGCAAAAAAATGCAGTTAAAAATTTTATGATTTTAGTTGCAAAAGTGTACAGTTTCGTGAATATTACCCATATGCATTTTTTATTCATCTAATTTTACGTTTTATCCGAATTTTTTACATCGCTGTAAACGGATTTTTAACGACCTGAATATATACAATTAAAAAAATATATTCTTCAATGGCCGTAATCATTAAAATACAGTTGCGAAGTACTATAGATGTATTCACTGTGGGTGTATTTATTTGTACTCATTTTATAAGTATTTTATTTCCTCATAGATATAAAATGAATTTGCTTCCTTGTAGAGGTAGATTTTTTTTAACCAAAAATTGACACTCAATATTTTTTAAGTCTGTGTTTCTGTCTCAGCAAAAATCAAAAAATTAATTAATCAAGAATGGTCATCGAAAGTTCGTCACTAGATTAATCCACGCGTTTCGAAGACGCAAACAATTAGATCAAATACAATACCCTGATATTCCCAATCTTAAAAAATCCTCTCAAAAACAAAGTAAATAATTTTGTTAAGAAATTCAAAAACAATATTGGTAGGCTATGGTAGGCCGTGAGAGGTTTTCCAATTGGGCAATCAATGCGTCTCGAAGACGCGAACAAATATATAATTGCATTACTATTGTATTCCCGACATTGAAAAAGTTTTCCTTATATCAACAAGATAAACAATATATTTTTTTTTTAATTTGTGAAGCGGTATTACTAGATGATGAGAGGTCATGAAAGGTTTGTCAATAGGTCATTCGACGTGTCTCGATGATGCGAACAAATATTTCAGATACAGTACTGTAGTGTTCCTAATATCAACCAAATTTTTCCCATATAAAGAGTACACAACATTTTTCGAAAATTCGGTGGGACATAAGAGGTTCAAGATCAGGTTAAACAATGCATCTTAAGGTCGCGAACAAATACACTGCATTTGATATTGTCGTATTTTGAATATCAAAAAAGTTTTTCTACTTTAAACAGAATACAAATGTTTTTGAAAATTTATAAATCTGTACTGGTGGGCCATAAAAGGTTCAATAATAGCTTAATCTATGCGTCTCAAGTTCGCGAACAAATACGCTACATATAGTATTGTCGTATTTTGAATGTCAAAAAAGTCTTTCTCACATAAACAAGATAATTTTTTTTGAATCAACTTGTTTTTGTTTGAATAAAATTGTGCTTGTTTCAAGAAATCATTTCATTCAAAATGAAAAAATCATTCTTTTTAAGAGGGGCCATCCATAAAATACGCTGCCAATTTGGGGGAGGGGGGAGGGTCACTGAAAGTAAAGTTACGAACTTAAATAACAATTATTTTGGGTAAAAATTTTACTACTTGTTTGAAAATTAAATTATTTTGTTGAAAATGCAACTTTTTTGTTGAAAAGTAATCTTTTTTTGTGAAAAATTCTACTACTTGGTTAAAAGTAAACCACTTTATTAAAAATTTATTTTTCGTTGTTGAAAATTCATCTTTCTGGTTAAAAATGTGTGTGTTATCTTGAAAATTCGTTTTTTCTTGTTATTAGGATTGATTTTCTCTGCTTGAAAATTAAACTGTTTTACTGTAAGTTTATGTATTTCGTTGAAAATTCGTCATTTTCGGTTTAACCCAGCAGTTTGAAAATTATTTTTGTTTTAAAAGTAATTTTTGAAGCACAAAATTTTGAAAATTCGTTCTTTGGTTTATAAAAATATTTTTCACTCAAAAATTCTGTTTGATTTGAAATTCATCTTCCTTGTTTGAAACTTCATCTACTTAATCGAAGATTCAAATATTTGTTAAAAATTCATCTTTCTAGTTAAAAATGTGTTTGTTTTCTTGAAAATTCATTTTTTTTTTGTTATTAAGAAATATTTTTTAAACTGACAATGTAACTATTCCATTTTTGTTCGAACATGATATTTTTAATTAAAAATTGATTTTCTCTGCTTGAAAATTAAACTGTTTTACTATAAATTTATGTATTTCGTTGAAAATTCGTCATTTTCGGTTTAACTCAGCAGTTTGTAAATTAGTTTTGTTTTAAAAATAATTTTTTACGCACAAAATTTTGAAAATTCGTTCTTTGGTTTATAAAAATATTTTTTAACTCAAAAATTCTACTGTTTGATTTGAAATTCATCTTTCTTGACAGAAACTTCATCTACTTAATTGAAGATTCAGCTATTTGTTAAAAAAATTCCTTTTCGTAGAAAATTTAGAATTTATGGTGAAGAAGTCATCTTTCTGTGTTAAAAATTAACTTTTTGGTTGAAGATTCAACTTTTTGATATGGAAATTAAACTGCCTTCTGAAAATTTTGTTTTTTTGACTTGAAAACTAAAATGTTTTTATTTGCATTTTAGTATTTTTTGTTCAAAAATTTCGACCATTTGGTTGAAAATACACCTTCGTCTTTTGTGAATTCAACTATTTTGATAGACATCTTTTCTGTTAAAATTTAACTTTTCTGTTAAAAAATGATCTCTTTTGGTTAAAGATTCAACTTTTTTTGAAAATTCGTATTTTTTTGGTGAAAAATCAACTACTTGATTTGAAGTTTAACTAATTTTCAAAAAATTGCCACAATTGATGCATCGTTTTATTTTTAAATTGATCTGTTTTGTAGAAAATTCGTCTTTTTGGTTTGAAAGTTCAACACTTTGGTGTAAAATTAAACTATTTGATTAAAAATTATCCTTTTCGGTTTCATTCAACAGGTTGAAAATTAGTTTTTTTAAGCACAAAATTCTGAAAATTCGATTTTTGGTTAAATAAAAATTTTTTTTAGTCAAAAATTCAACTGTTTGATTTAAAATTAATTTTTCTTGATTGAAACTTCATTTTTTTAGTTGGGGATTCAACTATTTTGTTAAAAATTCATGTTTGGATAGAAAATTCAACATTTATTGTGAAAAAGTCATCTTCCCGAGGGGTACATAACTTCGAATTTTGGTGTACACCGATTGCATGATTGCAAGTGATTACAAGTTATTGCAAGTGATTTCAAGTGATTGTGAGTGATTGCAAGTGATTGTAAGTGATTGCAAGTGTTTGCAAGTGGTTGCACGTGAATGCAGTGAATTCAGGTGACTGCCATTGAATGCAAGTGAATGCAGTGATTTCCAGTGATTGCAGAGTCAATTTTGAGTGACTGCAGTGATTTAGTGGTGAAATCCGAGTGATTGCAGTTATTTCGCGGTGAATTCCGAGTGATTGCAGTGATTTAACAGTGAATTCCGAGTGATTGCAGTCATTGCACGATTAAATGTGAGTGATTGCAATTATTTCTTGGTGAATTATGAGAGATTCTCAGCTTTTTCAAATGAACATAAATCAATTTAAAATCATTGCATGCAAAAGAGCGATTGTAATCAGTTTTGAAAGTACTGCTAGTAGGGCCAGAATGTTAAAAAAAACTCGAAAAGTTGAGTTGGCTTGAAGCTTGATAACTCGAAATTGCTGAAATCGTACGACGAAAATTTTTGAGATCTACTTTCCAGACGATATTAGATATAGTTCGACATCAAGTAATCAAAAATGAAATTTTTAAGAAGCATTTTCAT
>CAKNXH010000500.1:116549-204017 GCA_932178445.1 Andricus quercusramuli | reverse complement strand
GGGACGAATCGATTGACCTATAATATTAATACATTTTATTGAAGAGTGGGGAAGTTATGGTAATTTATATATTTTGAAAATCGGTTTCTTATAGTAAAACTTTTTTCATTAACATAATTTAAAGTTGATGTAAAAACAGAAAAGATGTGTTGATTCGAGTCGAATCGATTGACCTATAATAATAATGAATTTTATTGAACAGTAAGGAAGCTATGGTAATGCATAATATTTGAAAATACGGTTTTTTATAGTAAAACTTTTTTCATTAGCATAATTCAAAGTTGATGCAAGAACGGAAAAAATCTCTTGATTCAAGGCAAATTGATTGAGCTATAATAATAATAATACACTTTATTGAAGATCAGGGAATTTCTGTTCATTTATAATATCTGAATCATCAGGTTCAAACAGAAAAAATTTTTTCATCGACATAATTTAAAGTTGATGCATGAATAGAAAAGACTTTTTGATCATAAATTTTCAAATAGAGTAATATTATGACAAGTTTTGTGAAGAAATCGTAAAGCTGGGAAAGGGATAGGGTGCGACAGAACTTTTCCTTTCCCTTTTCCAGCTCAAAAAATTATTATTTCGAACCCAAGATTTGATTTGTCTGATTTGTCTTGTTATTTAAAACATTTTTGTATTATTCTCTAATTTTTCATTGTTGGTAAATTTCTATTTTTAAATTGAGCAAAATGAAGACTTCGGTTTGCCTATTATTGAAAAAAATAACTGATGCTTCCTCTATGAGGAAGCAAATACATTTGCTATCGGGAAGCAAAGTGCTCGTGAAATGAGCACCATATAATTATAAATACAAACAAAGTGGAAACACTCGAGATCGAATTCACAGCTAGTTTCACTTAGTGAGGTGATAATTAATTAAAGTTATCAGAAAAGTTGTTTAAAGAATATGATGTTGTTTATAACTATCTTTTCTCAGATAAGTGCTAGAAAGTGGCGGTTTTTTCTAAAATTTTTCACTTTGCATCGCCTTTTTATTTATGAACAAGTAATAAGTCAACCACAACAAAAATGATTTTTCGAAAGGTATTGTTGTTTTAAGTAAATTATTTTTGTTCTTTTCCAAATGCTTAAAAGAATTAATTTAAAGAAAAAAAGCCATTCTACACAAGAGGCAAAAGCAAAGAACTTTAAATATCTGTTATATTTCAGAAAAATATATATTCACGGAAATAAAAGAGATTATTTATAATATAGTTTTCTCTAATGTTTATTTATTAATTTTTAGTAATTAAGCAGGCGAAAAGAAGTAAAAGATTTCAGAAAAAACCGCCACTTTCTAGCACTCATATAAGAAAAGATAGTTATAAACAATATTAAATTGTTTGAACCACTTATTTGTTAACTTTATTTTATTATAACCGCAACTATCAGGCGCGATCGATATCGATGAACATAGTCATAAACAATAATAATTTGTTTAAACAATTATTTTTGCTGAATCTGATTAATTATTAAGTCACGCCTGTTGAAAAATAAACAAACAGTTTAAAATTTCAGAAAAAAGCCACAACATTCTACCTAATTAAGCAAATAGAATATTATTCACAATGATAATAAATTGTTTGAACAATTATTTTGTTAACTTCAATTCATTATCACTTCACTCCAAATGAAAATTCGACAAAAAGCCATAAATTGAAAAAAACGCATCTTTCTAGCATTATTCAAATACAATATTATTAATAATTATAATAAATTATTTAAACAATCATTTTGTTAACCTAAATTCATTATTACTGCAATCCAAATGAAAATTGGACAAAAAGCCAGAAATTTCAACAAAAAAAACCGCATCTTTCTAGCATTATTCAAATATAATATTATTAATAATTATAATAAATTGTTTAAACAATTATTTTGTTAACTTGAATTCATTATCACTTCACTCCAAATGAAAATTGGACAAAAAGCCAGCAATTTAAAAAAAACCGCATCTTTCTAGTATTATTCAATTACAATATTATTAATAAGTATAATAAATTGTTTCAACAATTATTTTGTTAACTTGAATTCATTATTACTTCACTCCGAATGGAAAGTGGACAAAAAACCAGAAATTAAAAAAAACCGCATCTTTTCAGCATTATTCAAATATAATATTATTAATAATTATAATAAATTGTTTAAACAATTATTCTGGTAACTTGAATTTATTATTACGTCACTACAGATGAAATTGGACAAAAAGCCAGAAATTTAAAAAAAATCCGCATCTTTCTAGCATTATTCAAATATAATATTATTAATAATTATAATAAATTGTTTAAACAATCTCTTTCGTTAACATTGATGAACTATCACTTCCTTCTCATTGAAAATTGGACAACAAATGGAAAATTTGTGAAAAAACCGCGTCTTTCTAACTCCATTCTATGAGAAAATTGCTGAAAACAGTAATAAATTGTTTAAACAATTCATTGAAATATCTAATTCTCAGTAAAAAGCCATATTTTATGTATTTCAAACAATTCGCATTAAAAAACCCGCAAAAAAATCATAATTAGCGCCAAAAACTCGCAAACCCCATTTTTTCACTTATGGGGCTTCTTTGGGACCCTATGAAGCAGACTTATGGGGGCGATGTTTGAAAAGTGATATTTCATTCGTATTCTATGGCTAATTGTGAAGAGAACTGTTGAGTTGCAACTCGAGTAAGATAATATTGAGGATTCTGAGTAAGATTGACGAAAACGTCTTTTTTTCTTATGGAAAATACATGTTAAACTTCATGAGGCTTGCGCCACCCCTAAATATAATTTTTTTCAAAACAAGAAAAATGGATTTATTTTTGGGTGGATTCGAATAAATTTGGGGGGTGTCCCTATAAAAATTAAAAAAAAAATTTGTTGGACCACCCAATTGTTGATGGGTATGATTTAAAATGATATAGCTTTGAATGTTTTCTTAAAAATAATTGATTAAAATAAATAATATTTGAATAATATTATAATAATATATTATCAATAATAATATTATAATATAATAATATTTAATTAATTGAATTAAATTAATTCTAAATATTTTAAATTGAAGAAATTTTGAATGTATATCACCAAATGTATAGCTTTTCGAATTGCAAAACTTAAACTTTTCATTTACATTAATTTTAAATTGTCAAAATTCGATATTGCTATAGTTTCGAGAAATGACCGAAAATGGCGCTATAGGCTGTGCAATATTTGCATTTTTTAATACAGATTTTTTATATTTTTCTTATCAATTGGTATAATAATCTAGAGTCCAGTACAGTTTTATATAATTGAGAAAAATATATACAATTATACATGGACAATTTCCGATAGAATAGAAAATCCAAGAATTGAATTTCGACTAATAGCATTATGCATAAATCTTTGGTAACAATTTTCTACTGAAATTGTATTACATTATGAAAAAAGTGATAAAAATATACTTTTATTCTCTTCACGCTCGAGAGACTCTTATGCAAATAAGCTGATTGTAACAGAATATGAAAGCAGACTACTCGAAAGGATATGTACTTTAGTTTGAAGAAATATACATTTATATAGTGCAGATCTTCACAGAATAACTTTTGCAAAGTCTCTTGTTCTGAAGGTCTTATTTTAAGTCCTTAATTTACTGAGAAGTTTTAAATTCAGACTGTAATGTAAATTTTAAATTATTTTTTACCTTTAATTTTCGAGTTAACAAAAATTACTTAAATTATATGGACCGCGATGCCAGTCTTTCAACTCACGGTTCGATGAGGGGGTAGCGCTTGGAGTTTGTAATCAGAAAGCCTGGGCTCGATTCCTGCATTTTTTGCGAATTTATTTTTTCATTCAAAATTTTGTATATTTCAATCCACTATTAAATGTATTCAAATCAAGACAAAATATCCACTTTTAACTATATTTTTCATATTGAAAGCTTTTTTTTAACATTCACCACTTATACTTTAAATTTTTTCAAGGAAAATTGTAATTTTTTATTTAATTAAATATTTATATTTTGGCTATTATTTTCATATAGTATATAAATAAGAACAGTGTAATAAAAATAAAACAATAATTGAAATATAGAGAAATAGTAAAATAAGATGATATGAAAGTATATTATAAATAAAAGACATTTTCTATTATGATTCAAATATTCTTATTTTGAAAGTAGAGCATTGCGGTTTGCGTAACGCGCGTTGATTTTTTTAAAGCCATTTTCCAATTTTTCCGTTTTCCAGTCTCGCTTCAAAACATTTTTGAGTAGATTTCACTGATTCTCAAAAAAGTAAAAAATTTAACTCAATTAAGCTTTTTTCTTTTTTTTTTTTTTCGTATTCTTCTCCTAACTTTTTTCAAACTTCACTCAATTTATGAAAAAGTGCGTGTTTATGAAATATTGGAGAATATGTTGCTATCGAATTCAGGTAAACTTATTCTGTATTTATGCTACAATGTGGGCATGAAATCAATAAAAGGTACCTATATAGTCTGGCGATGGGGTGAAGCCTACCCCCCGAGAAAAATTGTGTTAAACGTTAAATTGACACATGGCTCTAATAAAGGCGATGGGGTTGTAGATTGCGAGCTTTTTCAAAGTTTTAAGTACTTTCAGTTATCAGCTTTCAATTTTCGTCAAAACTTAAATTGATAAAATTGTTATCATTTATCTTAAATTCGATTTTCAAATATTCGATGTAACAACAAAGTCGAATTTTTTTTAATTTTTCAGATCTACAATTTTTTTTGTTTTTCAGATTGATCAAAGAAGCTTTTATATCTGTGCTAAAACTATCTAGAAATAATTTCCAGTGGTTAAAAATAATTAAACATAATTGCTTATCACGTTATAAACAAATTAATGAACACAAGTTATTTTTCGGGTAGGCAATGTCTAGCTTATTAAAATCCAGAGTTTTGATAAAAAATATGATAAAAATTAAAGTTTCATTACAATTAATTGAAAATAGATGTTATTTGGCAATTTTTTAAACAATTAATATGTCAACTGAGAATATATTTTTGATGACTCTTTGCCATGATACTTCGCGAGTTTACAAGAATTATTAATTATTAATTTTTTTTTTAAATCCAGAATTTGGCTATTTTTCCACTAATACGCATAATTCTATAACGGATGTAAATAAGAATATCTTTTCGATGATCCCTTGCTATGATTCTTTGTAAATTCACAAGAATTATTTACCATTTTAACCGTTTTTATGAAAACTTCAGTCTCGCTATTTTTCAACGAATAGGTTCAATTTTTTCATCCAATAAACTAAGAATATCTTTCGGATGACTCTCTGCTATGATACTTTGCAAGTTTAGAAAAATTATTAATTATTGTTAAAAAAATTGTCAAAAAAATCAGACTTTGCAAATTTATGCTAAGAATGGGTTTTCGATGGCTCTTCGCTATGATAGTTTCACTTGACAACAATTGACAACAATTAATAATAATTTCAACAATTTTCAGAAACAAGTTTACAGTTTGGCTATTTTTAAACTAATAGGCTTTTTTTTTTACGAATCAGCTAAGAATTTCTACTAGATGACTCTTTACTATGATCTTTTCCAAATTCACAATGAATATTGATTAGTTGAAAAATTTTTATAAACAAATAAAGATTTTGGCTATATTTCAACAAATATGCTAAATTTTTGCTTACTCAGACGACTAAAAATGTATTTTCGATGACAGTTTCCTACAACATTTATAAATTGAGAACAATTATTAACTATTTAAATAACTCATCGTAATTATTTTCTTCATTTTTATTTTATTATATTATTTTTATTTTCTTTCAAATTTTATACAAAAACTCTGTATTTTAATGAGCTAAACGTTTTGGGTCCTGAAAAATAGCTTTTGGTGGTTAGTTTATTTATAACATAATAAACAATTATTTTCAAATGAACTTTTGAAATTTACAGAAAATGTAAATTTTTTTGTGAAATAAAGAATTAACTAAATTTTTCATAGTTAATCGAAACAAATAAATTTAATCTATATTATTATTATTTTTAATTTATTATTTATTTATTCCCTCAAAAATTCGTCTTTGTAGGTTGAAAATTCAACTAATTTAGTAGAAAATTTAACGGTTCGGTTGAAATATTCTTTTTTGTTAAAAATTCATATTTTTAGATTAAACATTCAACCGTTTTATTAAAAACTAGTTTATTTGGGTGGAAGATTCGTCTATTTTAGTGGAAAATGAACTTTTCTGTTTGAAATTAATATTTTTTCTCAAAAATTGAACTGTTCGGGTAAATATTCCTTTACTTATATTGGGAATATAAATAATTTGTAGAAAAATCAACTGTTTTTTTTTTAATTTTGTCCATTTGGGTTATACATTTAAAGAATTTGTCAAAAAATTAAAATCTCTGGTTAAAAATTCACTTTTATCTTATTTGGTTATAAATTTTATTATTTTGTTGAAAACTTGTCTGTTTGGGTTAAAAATACAACTAATTTGGTAGAAAATAAAACCGTTTTGTTGAAAATTCCTCTGTCTGGGATATAAATTCCATTTGTTTGGTAGAAAATTCAACTATTTAGTTTAAAACTAACTTTCATCATATTTGGTTATATATTTTATTATTTTGTTGAAAATTCGTCAGATTAGGCTATAAATTCAACTATTTTGTTGAAAAATTGTTGGTCTGAGTTATAAATTCTGATAATTTGTTAATAAAAATAAACTGTTTGGTTAAAAATTAACTTTTTTGTCCGCAAACAATATTTTTGGGATGAAGAATTGAAGTTATTTGTTTAACAGTTTTATTATTTTGTTAAAAATTCATCCGTCTGGGTATAGGAAATTCAACAAATTTGGTAGAAAAATAACCCGTTTTGTTAGAAATTCCTGTGTGTGGGTCATTACTTTTAATTGGTTTGACAGAAAATTAAACTATTTGATTGAGAATGAACTTTTTTCTTATTTGGTTGAAAATGTTATTATTTTTTTGGAAATTCGTCTGTTTGGGTTATACATTCAAATAATTTGGTACACAATTCAACTAATTGGTTCAAAATTAATTTTTTCGATAGAAAAGCAATATAATTGGGCTTGGAAATCAATGTAATTTAGTTAACATTTTTATGATTTTGTTGAAAATTCGTCTCACTGGGTTGGAAAATGGTAGAAAATGCTAATAATTTGTTAAAAATTAGTCTGTTTGGGTAACAAATCCAACTAATTTGGTACAAAATTCAACTATTTGGTTGAAAATTAACTTTTTTCTTGAGTGTCCATAATTTTGGTTTCAAACATTCATGTTATTCATTCAAAAACTTGTTTATTTTGTTGAAAATTCGTCTTTTCAGGTTAAAAGTTGATCTTTTTTGCGGAAAATTCAACTAATTTAGTTAAAAATTAGATTTGTTGTTATCAATACGGTTTTGGTTTGAAATCAAAATCTCGGTTGGTTAAAATATCAAATGTTACCTTTCTTATTGAGAATCAATTTTTTTCTGGGTCCAAATTGATTTTTTCAACTGAAAGTTTCGCTATTCCATTTTTTTTCGAAAATTGATTATTACAGATAAAAATATTTAACAACTCAGTTGAAAAAATAGTTTGTTGAAAACTCGTCCTTTTGGCAGAGAAATAACCTACTGATTGAACATTTATCTAGTTTGTTAAGAATAAGTTTTTTTTATTAGAAAATAATTGTTTTAACTGCAAATTTAACAATCCCATTTTTTTTTTGAAAATTTACCTTGTTTATTTGAAAATTCGTATTTTTTGTTAGAAAATTAATCTTTTTGGTTGAAAATTTATCTATTTTTGTAAAAATTCATTTTTTTCTGATTAAAATAAATTTTGTTTGTCTGAAAAATTAACTACTTCATTTCTGGTTGAAAATTCATCTTTTTTGGTTGGAAATTCAACTATTTTCGTGAGAAATCTCCTCATTTATCCTGTTTCAGGAAAATTTTGGCCTGTGAAACCTGTTATCGATAGAGCTGAAAAAGTATTTTTTTGACTTCTTCTTTTAAGTGTCTGTGTGTGTGTGTGGGGGGGGGGGGGGGGTGGTATAAAAACCCTAAATTTTTTGAAATTTGTTTTGAATTCATACTATTCCCAGTAATAGATCATCAACAAACTTGACAACAAACAGGCTCGAACCCTGCTGCTGTCAGTTGAAATAATAATTTTCAATCATTTTTCAAATTCAAATATTGTTTTTTCAACCCATACAACTTTTACTTCAGAACATTTTTTTCTTCAAATTCTCATTTTTTTTATTGCATTGAACATTTATATTTTGGTTATTATTTTTTCATATCAATTAAAAATAAAGATAGCAAAACAAGAATAAATTAAATATTCAAGTATGAAGAAATAGTAAAATAAAATGATATAAAACAAGAATATGAATAAGAGTCATGGACTATCATTATTGTAGTTTTGTTGTTCTAAAATTAGAATAATAAGGAATATTTTCCAAGGAAAAATTGTATGAGGCATCAGGATTTTTTAAATATTTTGTCGTACTGATTCAAAAAAAAAAAAAGAAAATAATTAAAAATGAATATTTTGACTTGGTTTGAATAAACTTAAGTCATCGGCAATGAGAAAAAAACTTGAATGACAAAATGAAATTGATAAAAAATGCCGGTAGCAGGAATCGAGCCCGGACTTTTTGGCTACGAATTCGGGGCTCCACCGCCTGATCTATCTGTGAGTTTATAGTCTCTCGCAGCGCGGTCTAACGGCTTGATTTGTTTTATAGCCATTTTTCTCGAGAATGTTTATCAATGTCTGAAAGCTTTGCCAGGTGATTTAAAACTCGTTCAATATTTGTCATTGCAGGAAATTACTGGATCCTACGCATACTGTGGCCGGATTACGCGCCCACGTTGTTTGAACCAAATATGTGGTGCCATAAGACGCTTTACATTTTCTCCCTAGTGCATCTCTGTGTAGTTTACACAGTTCTATCAGCAAGCCTGTTAACAGTCCTGAGTCTCACTGTTTGCAGAATTCTATCCTGCCCATGGCCTGAAAGGTAGGAAGTACAAAATATGATCCTAAGTAAAAAAAAAATAAATAAATATTGACAAGACTGCTATGATAATATCAATCGAGAAAAAGTTCCCTTTAAGTCTGAACTCCTACTAGCATGCTCAAGAAAGTAAATTTCGAGACATAGTAAATATACGATGTACTTTCACCCTTTATTTTTCCAATCAATCATTTCTAGGGTTTCGTAGCTGCGGGCAGAAATTTTTTCGAAGAAGGGGAAGTGACGGGAACTCACAACTCACAACCCACAACTCACAACTCACCTCACACAACACACAAATCACAACTCGCAAGTCACAAATCACAACTCACACTTGAGGGAACTCAGGGATTTGAGGGTATGGGAACTAGGGGCAGTGGGGGGGGGATAAGGGGGTAGATGAAGTGGGGGAAATGAGGCGGAAGTGAGGAAAAATTCGGGGAAGTTAAGGGAAGCAAAGTTTGAAGTGTAAGGAGGGGAAGAAGGGTGGAGAGAAGTAGGGAAATCTAGGGGTAGGGGAAAGGGGAGAAGGGGAGGAAAAGTATAGAAGAAGGAGTTTCGAACGAACCAAAGATTTTTCTAAAATGTTCAAAATAAGAATTTGCAGAGAAACTTAATTTTATTATTATCAACGATTTATCACATTTTTAAATCCTTGAAACAAAGTGATTATATAGCTGAAATGAAAATGTTGGAATTCTTCGTATAGGGCTGATCAAATAGGAATGATTTTGACAGAGGTTTGAAATTTATATCTGATTTCACAGTTTACGATAAAATTATGAATATTACAAAGAATTAATTAAAATAAAACTAAGCGGAATTAATAACAGAAAGAGTTGTCAAATTTTTATACTTTTCTAAAACTTTCCATTTTTCTAACTTAAAATGTGATCAATGTTCTTTTGAATAGAAAAAGAATTCAAAAGGATTCGATAAACAGAATTCTAGAACAAGTCAAGTTAAATTCAAGAGAATCTAAGTGAATTAAAAACAATTCTGTAAATCTAAAAATTTCCATTGATTTCAGTTATTTAATGGAAGTGAGAAGGATCCGATGAAATTAATAAAAATTCAAGTGAATTGATAAGAATTCAAAAATACTAAAAAAATCATTAAATTCAGCAACTTGGAAATAAGTTTAGAAAAAGTCAAGGTTTTAAAAGGATTTATTGAAATATCTAAGAATTTAGGGTGAATTGAGATACTTCATGATGAATTGAAAAAATAATAATGATAAATACTGCATTGTGTAAACTTAGAAGAATTCAAGTGATTCCAAAAAATTCGAGAGAATTCCGAAAAATTGAAAAGAATTAAGGATAAATTAATAAGACTTCATGGTGAATTCAAAATGAGTTCAAATAAATTGCAGAAATATTTGAAAATCTCTTCAAATCTTTGAAACCTTACGAATCCCTCATTTCCTGTGAAAAAATTCTTTGAAATCGATCAAAATATTATAAAATTCTGTGAAATTTGATGAAATCTGATATATTCTAGAACCCTGGAAAATTGATTAAAATACCTTTGAGAGCTTCTAAAATCCCTTTAAATCATCGAAATCCTCGTAAATCTTTTCCAAATCACTTGAAGCTTGTCAAAACTCTGGGAAAATTCCTGAGAATTAAGAAAGATACCCTCAAATTTTTTCAATCCCTCAAAATTATTGAAATCTATCAAAATTTTCGGAATCTTTAGAAATACTCTAAAATATTTTAAAATAATTGACAAAAATAGAAAGTTAGGTATAGAACTGTATTTAAAAGTGGTTCAAGCATTGGTTTATTTATTGAAAAAAGGGTGTAATGTGATATTTTTATTCAAAAAAGTGACTGTAGTGAGTTTATATTTAAAAGGCGACTAAAAAATGATTTCAAGGAAAAATTGCTACAACTAACTGTCTGGAAGTCCTAATTATTCTTATAGTCAACTAATTTTTTGAGAGATCTATCAAGGCTCATTAAAACAAAAATCACTTTATTTATACATAAAGTTGAAAAAATGGTGAAATTAAAAATATTGTTGCTCTAATAACACCTAATTAATTTGAAATGATTGCTAATACTTTGTAATTGATAAATTAACATTCGCGAAGCGTAACTTGATAGTTAATAATAAATGGATAATTTGTTATCAAGAGTGGTATTGTTGTGAACTACAGTAGGTGATTCTGAAATGGTTTTTAATATTTATCAATTGGCTTTCGTTTTCAATTCAAGTTCAAGTAATATACAAGCTTCAGAAAACAAAAATAAATATGTTTCTCATACCTACAAGCAAATTTGAAAAACAAATGCCCAGTTTGAGCAATCTTTGAGTATTCGAGGTCCTTTTTTTGAAACGTGTTCGTCTGACTTGTCAGTTATGCTTCAGTAAATTTCAATGTGATTTCAAAACCGTGAAAATTTGATGATTGTCGTGATTTTTGTTAACAAATGTAAACATATCCGAAGTTTGAGAATTTCAAAGAAATTCAGATCCTTCGCTTTTAATGTGCTTTGTTAGGCTTCTCAATATTCCGGTAATATTGACAAGTCTCACTGAAGAAATTTTAAAGAAAGTACCTGAATCTTTTGAAAATTGCTCAAAATGTGTATATTTGTTTAGAATTTGTTTATAACAATCACAATTGTCATGAAATGGCAAAATAGTTTGATAGAGTATCACAAGTAAGCATGAAAGATTCCTTAAAAAAAATGAATAACTGGAACTCTTTGCGATTCCTGAAATTGCGTGTTTGTTTATAAAATTTGTTTTTAATAGTCATAAAGTTGTCAGGAAATGACAATATAGTTTAATGAAGCATGACTACTAAGTGAGTCAAATAAAGCCAGTTTTAAAAAAATACCTTAGAATCAAAGATTGCTCAAACTGGGCATTTGTTTATAACATAACTTGTCATGAGATGATTATATAATTCACTAAAGCATAATCAGCAAGCCTGATAAAGTACGCTCAAAAAAAGTAACAGAAACTCTTAAAAATTGCTCAAACTACGTATTTGTTGAAAAAATTTTTATAACAATCAGAAAATTGTCATGAAATGATAATATGGTTTAATAAATCTTTACTGCCGAGTCCAACAAAACCAATTTAAAAACAATAGCCTAAAATTTAAAAAATTACTCAAACTATGCATTTGTTTATAACAATCACACTTTTCATAAAATAGCAATATATATAGTTTGATGAAGTATAACTAGCAAGACTAACAGAGGAAGTTAAAAAAAAGGAACTGGAACTCTTAAGAATTCCACGAATAGTGTAATTGTTCATAAAATTTGTTTATAAAAATCACAAAATTGTCACGAAATGACAATATAGTTTAATAAAGCACCACTGTTAACCCAACAAAGCCCGTTCAAAAGAAAGGTACCTTAAACTCTTAAAAATTGCTCAAACTATGTATTTTTTTATAAAATTTGTTCATAACAATCACACTTGTTATGGAATGGCAATTTAGTTTACTAAAGTATCATCAGCCTAATAATTCACTTGAAAAAAGGTAACAGAAACTTAAAAAAATAGCTGAAACTGCGAATTTGTTTATGAAAATTACAAAATTCTCCTGCAAAGACAATATAGTTTACTAAAGAATTACTGATAAGTCAAACGAAGCAATTTGAAAAAAAAATCTCAAACCCTTAAAAATTTCTCGAACTGCGCATTTGTTGATAACAATAATAAATATATTTATTTTTGTTCTTCAATGTTTGTATATTAGTTTGAATTAGGTTGAAAAAGAAAATCACTTCATAAATATCCAAAACCATTCAAAAATCATCCAACATTGTTTATAACAATAAAATTTAAAAAAAGTCATTCATTAAAAATATCAATTTATGCTTCGGGTTTGTTTATTTATCGATCACGCTCTAATATAAATCATTTGGAATTAATTGCAATTGAATTAATTTATTAATATTTCAAATTTTTCCTTCTTTCTTTAAATACATATAGAAGAGAGTGATCCTTAGTCGGCACAGTGAGAATTTTTGTCGAAAACTTAGGGCAAACAGGGTTTAATGGCGCTTTAATGTCTTTGGACAGGTACCACAATCCTTTATCTACAATGGACAAACTATTTATAATGAAAAAACATGAAGAATATTGTCAAACTTTATTTGTAGGGTGAAAACATTACAATAATCTGCAAACATGCAGTCAAAACAGAACAAAAATGAAAAAAAAACAACAAGAGTCGAGTGACATGGAATTAAAACACAATAAAATAACACACAAATAACAAAAAAACAACAAAAAAAGGTGCCAACTCAGGACCACCTATTTGGTGCCGACTCAGGATCGCCAAGAATTTTCACACATTTCATGCTATTACGCTTCTCAATAATGGAAGGAAATGAAATTTCGTTTGCGCATCAAATTTACACCCCGCTCACTCTGTCAAGCGAGAACTAAAGTAACGCCATCTCTGAGAAACGCGGGGGTGCCGGCCTAACACACAGTGCCGACTTAGGACCACTCTCCCCGACATGACACAATTTTTTTTAAATAGTCTAGCAGATTCCCGATTAGGGAAACGCTCTGGATTTTTTGGAAATGTACAAAAAAATAATTGAATGAGATACTTAAAAAACTTGTTGGTATGTCGATTCAGCTAGGACCCAATTAGGGCCCCAAAAGATTGACTAGATGATGATGAAAAAATCTCATTTTTTTAATGTTCACTTTTCATTTTTAATGCTATTATAATTTCAGCCTCTTTTTGGAAATCTACAAACAAATATTAGGATGATACGCTTAGAAAAGTTTTTTATTTTGTCATGACGGGCTACCCAGCACCCGATTGGGACCCTAAAAGACTGACTGGATGATGAAGAAAAAAATTCATTTTTCGTCTCTGGTACTTTTAAACACCCTGGATATTTTTGGAAACATGAAAAGAGATATTTGGGTCTGAAAGTTAGAAATACCTTCTAGATTGGACGGTCTAGACAATCCCCTAACTGGACACAAGTCTGTGCCGATAATTTTCTACACGTGGGCTCCTGAACTAGTTTTCAAGCTCTAATTAATTAGGGTTAGGATTTAAAACTAGTTCTTGGAACAAATAGATGGTGGCATAGAATGAAATGTTCAAAAGGTTGAAAGCTCAGAAGATGAAAACTTGGAGAGACTGATTGTGTAGGAAGCTTTTGAACCTACAAGTATATACTCTAATCTATAGCAATTTCAGTGCTCAGTGCTAACCGACGCGAAGTCCCTCACAGGTCGAGAAACCGCACGAGCTAGGGGCTCTAAAGCTGCGGGGTGAACTTTCAATTCAATAATTAATTGAAACGTGCCTCAGTGCAAAGCTGACTCTGACATTCTCGACCAGAATTTAGGCTTCATCCTGGTTTACGTACTAACTGTTTATCTTCTATTGCACACTTTACGTATCATTGATAAATCGATTTTGTCACTGCAGTATTCTGCTGTCCTGATGAAGAAACTATGTCGAATGTATTTTCATCAAAAATATATTTTTCAGGGTTTCTTAGCATCGGGCAGAAACCCTTATAGTTTCGGTAGTGTTTCCGCTAGGGTGATCTAAATTGACACCTGCAAAAATCTGACTTTACATCTTTGATGATACCCCCCCCCCCCCCCCAATGCCTTCGTTTTCCAGAAAATGGAATTCCGTATTTTTTTTCGAATATTATCCTATACCCGGGCTTTAGAAATTAACGTGGGATCTCAAATGGAGAAAGCTTGATTAAATCAAAATGGAAAAAAGAAGTACTTGTTATAAACTTTTTGCGAATGAAAGTATAGTCAGATCTTGAGAAGTATTCAAGCAATAATATCCACCCAAGAACTTTCAGTTTTGACAACCTCAATCTTATTTTATTGTGCCTGGAAAATGCCCTAAAAAATGCAAAAAAGCATTTTCCTATCAAATTCATGCTAAAGACAGTATTTTTTGGAATGTTTTCAACATGAATTATTTTCAATCGATAAGTTACGAGTTGTCAAGTATTTTTTTGAACACTTCAAATGGTTTGAACAATTATCATTTGTTTAAACATTTTTTTTCTCTTTCTGTTAATCGTGAAAAGTTGTTATATTTCTAGATTCATTACAGAAATTTAATGAATGTCAAGAGTAGTACTTCTTGTTTGGCATATTTGGTAATTTTTTACATTCGCATCTAGAGAAGGTCTTAGATTTGTGTAAAATTTGACCCCCCCGGTTTTTGTCAAATGTCCACGTTTTGAGACCCCTTGGACCCAAAAAACAGGTTTTTACGAATGTGTCTGTCTGTCTGTCCGTCTGTCTGTCCGTCTGTCTGTCTGTAGATTTTTAGTTTGTTAGCACGATAACTTTCGAAAGAATTGATCGATTCGATTGTCCTTTGGTATACTCTTTTAGTCTCCTAAACTAAAGGTCGAGTTCTTTAGCCAGCCATTTTGGATAAGAATTCAGAAAGTGAGAGCATTTTGAAAATTTTTGCGACCATTTTTTTCAAAATTTGAAAACTATATGTTAATCTGCCCATAGTACTCGGAAATTCACATAATTTATTTCCATAACATTTTTCGATAAAATCAAAATTTTCAGAGTTACGGCATTTTCAAAATCCAAAAAAAGAAACGAAAATTAACATTTTCAACCAAACAACGCACGATACGAAAAAAGTCAGGACAAGAAAAGTGTTTCTTTTTCAACGCCCTACATGATTATCATAAAGACTTTTTGAATTTTCTCGAAAAAACGAAAATTCACATATTTATTGCACAACAAATAATTAAAAATCCAAAAATTCAATTTTACGGCCAAACTATGCAAGATACGATAAATGACGATGGAACAAAATTTGTGCGTAAAAAAAAAAAAAAAAAAAGAGTTATTGGCTCGTCGTTTAGAGGTTGGCCGGGAATTAGCGGATCGAAACATGGGAACTTCTACCTAATACGACGGAATCGAAACCGTCTCGGTTTCCATTCCTTGCACCCCCCTCCCCCCCCACCGTAATACAGAAAGGGTGCTAAAAAATTCTGGAGATCCAACAAGAGAAAACTATGACGGGGAAAAGTTAGTTAGCTTATGCTAAGAAAAGAACCTATTTATTACAAATACTTGGTTTATACATACAGGTTGACATAAAATAAGTGTATACAAACTTCCACACACGATTCAAAAAACACAATTACTTCGCACCCATTGTATGAATTTTATTCTTATTCTATGAATATGTGGTACATGAAATTTTGTTGTTTCAATGTGCCAGGTTTCTTTAAATTGCTTACTCCACCATGTCAAATGATCGTATAGTGATTATAGCATTGCATCAGTTGGGCAAACGCAATTGTGAAATCGCACGGGAGCTCGGCATTGCACGTTCACTAGTTTGTCTAGCAGTAAAACGGTTTAAAGAGCTTGGCCATGAAGGTTACCGTCCAGGAAGAGGAAGGAAACGTACCGTCAACACTTCCAGAACCCGTAAAATCATCAAAAAACGAGTAATGCGTAATTCGAATATTTTTATGAGAAAATTAGCTCGCGAGACGGGTATTAATCGTGAGTCGGTGCGTGAAATAGCAAAAAAAGAACTTGGACTCCATCCTTACAAGCTATGAAAAGGCCAGCTCCTGACCGATGAAAAAAGCTTGTACGGCTTCAAAGATGTACCTTGCTTTTGCGCCGAGCCGCAGGTCTGCGCTGGGAAAAAATTGTCCTCTCAGATGAGAAGCTCTTTACTGTTGAGCAAGTGCACAACCGACAAAACGATAGGAATTGGTCCACAGAAGCTCCTGGACCATCATCTGTCATAGAACATCGACAAAATCCTGTATATGTCATGGTGTGGGGTGGGATATGCGCCAGTGGCAAGACACTCCTGATTTTTGTCGAAAAAGGAGTCAAAATCAACAAAGATGTCTATTGCAAAGATATTCTGGAGGATGTAGTAATTCCTTGGGCCCAACAGCACTTTGGCGATGAAGAATGGACGTTTCAACAGGACTAGGCTCCAGCTCACAGGGCAAAAAAGACCCAAGATTGGTGCAAGGCTCATTTTCCAAATTTCATCACACCTCAAGAATGGCCACCGTACTCACCGGATCTCAATCCCATGGACTATAGCATATGGTCAATTTTAGAGGCAAGGGTCTGTGCTACACGGCACAAAACTTTGGAGTCCCTAAAGCAAACGCTGCTTCAAGAGTGGGATCGAATAACAGTGGAGGAGCTGCGGCCCGTAGCAGAGAATTTTGTAAAGCGATTAAGGTTGTGTATTCGTGCTAAAGGTGCTCACTTCGAAACTTAGTTGTTAATAGTATTACTTAGGCATTGTATAATTACATTCTACCGTTTGTTCTTCATTTTCGTTCATTATAAATTTTTCTCACTCAAAAATGTTGAATACACTTATTTTTTGTCACCCTGTAGAATGATCCGTATTTAAAACTGGCGTGAAGAAAAAAGTCGCAGTATAATTGACTTCGTTATTGTGGATGAAAGACTAAGAGAACTGGTCAAAGATACAAGAGTCATGAGGGGCTCTGAATGTAATTCTGATCATTACCTTCTAGTCTTCAAAATGAGCTTAGGGCGGGGATGGAGAAGAAAGAGAACCAAACAAACGAAACAAACGCGAAACAAGATTGGAAATTTACAGAAACCGGAAGTGCTGATAGATTTTTAGAATAAGTAAAACTAACGCATAGATAGGGCTACGGGATATCATTTTTAACACTGCGAAAATTAACGTGAATAAAAAAAAATCATAATGTTTGAAGGAAAAGGTGATAAAACAATTTGCAACATTGTCCTAAGTGATGGGAAATTAGAACAAGTTGATAAGCATATATATCTAGGTAGCCTATTCACTAGTGACGGGAAGATAAATGGGGAGATAGATAGGCGCATAAACGAGGGTCAGAAGGTTATCGGTAGAGCAGGTCCATTCTCAGAAGTAAAAATATATCGAAAAAAGCTAAAATGGCGATACATAATTCTATGCTTGTACCGACTGTGCTATACGGTAGCGAGACATGGACCCGTTAAGAAAAGGATAAGGGAAAAATTAGCGTGATTGGCATGATACCTCTGCGCACAATTTTCGGGAAAAAACTGATGGACAAAGTCCGAAACGAGACAATCCTTCGGTTCGGACATCTTCAAAGAATGAAAGATGAACGACTAACCAAATGAGTGAATGAAGGTGAAGTAAATGGCAGAATGCCCAGGGGTAGACCACCAAAAGAATGGTGAGAATCTGTGAATGAGACATTAATCCGAAGATACATAAGAAGCCATAGAAACACGAGAGCTTGCATGAAAAAATGCATGGACGTGAAGGAAGGTGGAGAAGTATGCCAGGACAGAAAAGTGAGCCGACAAATAGTTTATAAAAAGAATGTGAGTAGAGTGTATGACGCCTGAAACAAAAGACCTTAGATACTAATAGGCCAAAGTGGGGGACCGCACACATAATAATTTTTTGAGGCTCTTTACTTGGGGTGATCACTAGAGAGATTGATCAGCCACCTGCGTCGGAGGAATGTTGCGAGACGAACATTTTATTTAAATAAATAACACGCAAATTCTAGATCAATCTAAAAAATGTATATCTCCTTCCCCACATTACTATTTTCCAACCGAGCGAATCACGCCTACCCCGAAAGGGAAATGGCTTAATGGTATAATAATAATTAATGTTCATGGTACTTGAAAATTCGAACAATTTATTCTATTTTTACACTCTCATCCAGAGAAGGTATTAGATTTGTATAAAATTTGACCCCCCTCCCATTTTTGTCAAATGTCCATTCTTCAATAATTATTTAAAAATGTATCATATATATGTTCCAAAAACAACTTAGATACTTTTTTTCGCCCCTTTTCAGATAGTTAGAAGAAATCTTTCTGATTGTATGATTTATTTTTTATTAGACAGATACGGAAATGTACGCTGAAGTAAAGGAATTTCCTTCTTCATTTTAAAGCAAATACAAATTCAATCATTTTTATCTGAAGAACATAGAACATAACATATTGTCATTGCGAACCGCGACAACCAAATCGCGCGCCGTGATCGCGTTCAAACTTTTGAGTTTACATTAAACGATGAACAGAAACGAGCGTGGCGCAAGGCTTACATGATTTTTAAACGAAATATCGAGCGCGAAGCGCGAGTGTCTTGATGAGAATGTATTCCTTAAGGTCGATTGAACCTTAAGTAAATTAGTTCCTCTTTCTATGTAAAACTTACATCATTAAACCAAAAGCAGGTCATAACGATGAAGCTAACTAAGAGAGCATTAGCCCGCAAGCACATGAAGTGCCAAAACCGAGATGAACCGAGCTTAAAGCGCCAGGCAAATGTGTCCGAGCGCGTAGCGCGAGGTTAATATATTATCGAGCGCGAAGCGCGAGATGAATGCCTTATAGAGCGCAAAGCGCGAGATACAACAGGTGCGCGCCCTAGGCGCGCTCAAACTAGCGAGCGAAGCGAGCCGCGCGCGAAGCGCGCGATGAGAATATGCCCGCCAAGCGGGCAGATTTTTTTATACAATTTTCATTCGATTGATAAATTTGATTACTCAGAATCGTGAAAAACTATTATTTTCTGGAATTAATGAAACAATTAACGGATCTAGAGAGTATTATTTTCTTCTTACGACCGAATCCATTTCAAAACAGGCAGGTTCTACACTTGAAGTTGCAGAATCTCTCGGGGACAAAATATGTTGTTTTTTAGAGGAAATTAGGTGATACGTATTTTTGCGATTTGTGAACACAAATTTTTTTACAGAGTTATGCGTATTTGAATTTTTGGCTTTGTTTTTCAAAAAAAAACCAATTTTTTCTTTAAACTCGTATAACTTTTGACCTAATGGAGGTATTTACAAAACAAATTTATATTTTTTGCCAATTTTATGTTGAATTTTTACTATCATAAGGAAAATACCTTGTGAGTTTAATGCCGGCTAAATAACTTTTGTAGACAGGAGAATTTTCTTTCATAAAATCGAAGTTTCGCATTTTCTTGAAAACAACAACAGATACAAAAACATGTTGAGAAAATGGTTGGCACATTTGAAAAGGTTCTACAAAAAGTTCCCTCACGCATTTATAATATCTTGTACCATTTCCGAGAAAAATTAAAAAATTTAATTTTCATAATCAAAAAATTGTCTTCATTCCTGGCTTATGGAAATACCCACCATTTTTGTTAAATATTAATCCAGGTATTATTTATTTATTTTTTAAACTGAGATTCAGAAAAATTTTTTATACATTGTTGAAAAATACCTGGATAAATGTGAAATATATTTGAATATATTGAATTTAAAAACTTTTCAGTAAAAAATTTCTTTTCTTGACATTCATTTTGTAACTTAAATTGTTTCAGCAAAAAATTACAAAATTCGAATTTATGAAAAATAATTTTCTGATGATAAAAATTGTTCAGCTCACGTAAAATTAACATGGAGTTTTTCTCATATGAACGTATATATTTTTTTAATATTTAACAAAAATGGTGGGTATTTCCATAAGCCAGGAATTGAGACAATTTTTTGTTCACGAAAATTGAATTTCTTCATTTTTCTCGGAAATGGTACAAGATATCATAAATGCGTAAGAGAACTTTTTGCAGAACTTATTCAACTGTGCCAACTATTTCCTCAACATCTTTTCGTATCTGTTGTTGTTTTCAAGAAAAATGCGAAAATTCGATTTTATGAAAAAAAATTCTCCTGCCCACACAAGTTATTCACCCTGCATCGAACTCACAAGGTATTTTCCTTATGATGGTAAAAATTCACCAAAAATTTCGCAAAAAATACAAATGTGTTTCGTACATACCTCCATTAGGTCAAAAGTTATACGAGTTTAAAGAAAAAATTGGGGTTTTTTTGCAAAACAAAGCCAAAAATTCAAATACGCATAACTCTGTCCAAACTTTTTCTTTCACAAATCGCAAAAATATGTATCGCCTAATTTCCTCTAAAAAACAACATATCTTGTCCCCGAGAGATTCTGCAACTTCAAGTGTAGAACCTGCCTGATTTCAAATGGATTCGGTCTACAGGATATTTAGCAATTTTCCAAACAATTTTCATTTGCTTGAACAATTTTTTCTCTGTAAATCCTGAAAAGTTATTCTTTTCTGCAATTAATAACACAGTTAACGAATTCAAATAGTAATACAATTCTGTTCAAGATATTTTGCAATAATTTGAACTCAATTTTCTCGCAAGCTATCATTTCTTTTGTAACTTTTCTCTGTACTAATAATAGAAAAAACGGTATCAAATTTCTTTTAAACAAATTTTCGCAAAATGTTGAATGAATTTGGAAAAATTTTTTAAATTTCAAGATCTGCATTCTGCTATTTTGCATTTGTTCAGAAAGTCCAAGAAGCACACAGAATCACATATAAGATGTTTCTTCAGTGGTTATTCAGATACCTTATTTACTAAACCTGAAGTTTTCAATAGATTTTTATATAATTGTAAAACAGAAATAAGTGAAATTTTGATTTTACTTGCAAGTGTCATATTAGGCGGAATAAGCTACTGCTCTTGGGCGGAATGAGCCACCTCTTCCTGTGCATTAACCTCACCTCTTAGTGCAGCAGTCAGTAGGTTAAGATGCTATATCTCATTGCATCGAATGGTGGAGTGCGTTAATTATGACGCAAACGTATAAAAAACTAATCTTTAAAAAAAAAATGCTCATAAAAAGTTTGACAGCTGCACTGTTATAGGTGTATATTAGAAAATAATATGAGTTGCTGGCAACCAGAAGAGAGCACTGGTTTTCTGGTATATTTCTCAAGTATTAGTTATTTTTATGAACGATAGACAAACCAAAGTCTTCATTTTGATCAAATTTAAAAATGGGAATTTACAAAGAATACAAAATCACAAAATTATGCAAAAATTTTTTAAATACAAAGACGAAACAGACGAATCAAATTTTGCATTCGAAATTATAATTTTTCGAGCTGGAAAAGGGAAGGGAGAAGTTCTGTCGCACCCTATCCCTTTTCCAGCTTAATGATTCCTTTTGAAAATTGTCAGAATTCTCCGTTTGAGAATTCATGATCAGAAAGTCTTTTCTGTTCATGCGTCAACTTTTAATTATGTCGATGAAAAAAGTTTTTCTGTTCAAGACTGATGATTCAGATATTATAAATGAGCATAACTTCCTTAATCTTTAATAAAGTGTATTAATATTATAGATCAATCGATTTTACAAGAATCAAGGAATGTTTTCCGTTCTCGCATCAATTTTGAACTATGTTAGTGAAAGAATTTTTACCAAAAAAAAACCTTATTTTCAAATATTATGCATTTCCATAGCTTCCTCACTCTTCAACAAAATGTAATAATATTACAGATCAGTCGATTCGACTCGAATAAACACATCTTTTCTGTTCTTGCATCAACTTTGAATTATGTTAATAAAAAAAGTTATACTATGAAAACCCGATTTACAAAATACATAAATTACCATAATTTCCCCAATCTTCAATAAAATGTATCAATATTATAGGTCAAACCATTCGTTTCGAACCAAGGAATCTTTCATATCCTTGCATCAACTTTGAATTATGCTAATGAAAAAAGTTTCACTATGAAAAACCGATTCTCAAAATATTATGCATTACCATAGCTTCCTCACTCTTCAATAAAATGTATTAATATTGCAGGTCAATCGATTCGACTCGAATCTACACATCTTTTCTGCCCTTTCGCCAACGTTGAATTATGTTAATGAAAAAAGTTTTACTATGAAAAACCGATTTTCAAAATATATAAATTACCTTAACTTCTCTACTCTTTAATAAAATGTATTGATATTATAGGTCAATCGATTTGTTTTGAACCAAGGTTTCATTTATATTTTAGCATCAACTTTGAATTACGCTGAAGAAAAAAGATTTACTATAAAAACCCGATTTTTAAAATATGTAAATTATCATAACTTCCCTAATGCGCTACAATACTCTTTCTTATAAATAATATATAATGAGTTATTTAATCGAGAGGCTCATCCAATCCCAGGCATGGGGCGACATGAGCCAAGTACACTACATTTTTCTTTTCGTTTATAACTTCGCATATACATTTTTATTTACTTTTATGTTGTCAAAATTATTAAAAAAATGTTTGTAGAATATATATAAAGACTTACTTCCAAGTAATGAATTATCAGATTTTGAATACTGACGTGAAAAAGAAAACTATGCTCATCTTACCCCACCCTACCCTACTACTCTTGAAATTTATTAACTTCATGTAATTTACCCCAAAAGATAATGACTTTTCACGACTTACAGGGTGAAACTTTTCAAAAAGAAATAATAATAATTGTGTAAACAATTTTGAGTTATTGAAAAAATATTCGGAAACTCGTCACTTATCGGCTGAAAGAAAAGTCATGTTGAAAAAATTCCATAAAATACCGTCTCAAGCATGAATTTCATTAAAAAACTGCTATTCTGCATATTTTGGGGCATTTTCCTCAAGTTATTCCTCAAATATTGCTTAAGAGGAAACTATTCTTCAAGTTACAAAAAGTTTATAACAAGTACATTTTTCCCATTTTTTTGAAAATTCAATGTTTCATATTTAAAACACCATGCTAATTTCGAAAGCCCGAGGACACCAAAAACTGAGAGTCGAATTCTTGCATCACCCTAACGTCCGTCTGTCCTTACTTTCAAATCACAAATCACAAATCACAACTCACAACTCATAACTCAAAACTCGCAACTTGAAACTCGCAAATCACAACCCACAATTCGCAACTCACAACTCGTGGAACTCAAGGAAGTGAGGGGAGCGGAACTAGGGGAAGGGAAGGGAAATTAGAGGGTTAGAAGAAGTGAGGGGAAATGTGGGGGAAGTGAGGAAGTAAATATAGGTGGAGCTGGTGAGGGAAGGTATAGGAGGGGAAGGCTGGAAGGACTTATTTACGTCTCAATAGGTTAGGAAACCCTTTTTTGTAGGGGCCAGGAGCCTACTTTGACTCATTTTTATCTTTACCATCCTTGCAGTGATTTCAAGTCCACAATACGTTATATACGCCTAACTCATAACTCACAACTTACAGTTAACAACTCACAGCTCACAGCTCAGAACTTACGACTCGGTGAACTCAGGGAAGTGAGGACAAATGAAGGGGTAGAGGAACTAAGGAGGAATGTGTGGGGAAGTTAGGAAAGGGGCAAGTAGATGAGGAAGAAGTTGGAAAAGGAAGGGGAAGCGAAGGTTAAGGTGTAGGGAGGGGAAATATGACAGGAGAGAGGAAGTAGGAGAATGAAGGAGAAATGAGGGGGTGGAGGAACTTTTCGGGAATGTGCGGGTAAGTGAGGAAAGGAGAAAGTAGAAGAAAGTTGGTTAAAGAAGGGAAAGCGAAGCTCACTATGTAGAGAGGGGAAGTAGAGCAAATAGTGAAATTTAGGGAGAAAAGAGTAGCTACGAAACTAATTCTTATATCGTTGAATTCGTTGTGGAAATACTAATTCAATTATGCCAATAATTTTTGAAAATTTTAATTTAATCTCGAGATAATCACGTCTTGATTAGCTAATCTACAGTGATTTTTTTCCACATTAAAGTTAATTATAGCTGATTATTAATACAGTAATCATTACTAATTACCGTGAGGAATTGAACAAACACAAATAATATATTTTTAACCTTTTAGGAATATTCGCACATTTGGGGCAAAATGACAAAAAATATTGAAAATACGATTCCGACTACAATTTTCGATCGATTAAAATATTTTTTTCAAATTTAGCTAACTTAATTTTTAAAAGATTCTTTGAAGGTTTGAGGCAAATTTGAAAGAATTATTTCAGTTTCTTCATTTAAACATAAAGTTGAAGAAATTTGCGAAATTTAAGAGATTGTTGCTTAAATCACAGGCAGTTAATTCAAAATAAATGGTAATTATGTGTACTCGATGAATGAACATTCTCGAAGTATGAATTGATTGTTTATTATGATAAAATGATTTTTCACCAACCATTGTATTCTTCCAAACAATTAGAGGTGATTTTGCAATAATTTTTGATAGCTTCCAAGTGATTTTGGTTTTCAATCCAATTTAAAGTAATATACAAACTTAAGAAAAAAAAATTAATATTTCTGAATATAATAATAATTTCATAAACAGATGCCCAATTTGAGCAATTTCTGAATGTTTGTGGTCAAACGCGACGTTTGTTTAAAAAATATTTTTAATGACAATCACATTTGTCATGTAATGTCAACAATTTTTACTAAATATAAATAGTGAGCTTAACAAAGATCGATAAGAAAACTTACTGAAACTCTTGAAAATTGGTCTAACTGTGCACTTGTTTGTAAACTTTTGTTTATAAAAATCACAAAATTGTTATAAAATTACAATATAGTTTACTACAGCATCACTGCCAAGTCTAAAAAGCAGGTTGACAAAAAAGGTACAGCAAACTCTCAAAATTGCTCAAACTGCGCATTTACTTATCAAATTTCTTTGTAACAATAAGAGAGACATTAATTTTGGTTTTCTTCTTATTTGTGTATTACTTTAAAATTGAATAGAAAACAAAAATCACTTCATAAATGTCCAAAATCATTTAAAAAATCACCTACCATTGTTTACAGCAGTACATATGTAAATAATAAGTTATTAATTTATAATGTCTATGAACTTATGCTTCGAGGACAATTATTTATAGATTACACAATGATATCAATTATTCTGAATTAATTACCTGTTAGTAAACCAGCCATATCTTAAAATGTTTAGTTTTTTCCCACTTGTTGTTTGAATAAAGAAAAAAAATATTATTTTAAAAATTGGCCTCTAGGGATTGTTTAAGAATTCACTTCGCTTCAATTTTCAAAAAATCCTTAAAATAGATTCAAAATTGTTGCTTAATCCGTATTTTGAACACTTGTTTGTCATTTTCCTCCACTGCACATCGTAAAGGCTTGGTGGTATTAGAAAAATTGTTATTTTTTCAATAACTCCTGAGCTTTTTATTTACAAGTTCTGAAGAAAATGGAAACCTTGGTTCTTCGTATTTTCAAATTTCATAAAATTGAAAAATATTATTGTGACAAATTTGTAAATAATGAGAAATATTTGAAACATTTTATATTTAAAGAGCCTGCCAGCAGGCCCTTTTTTAAATTAATTTTTTTCAATAGAATTTTTCTCTTGAATTCGAATAAGTGAACTGAAAAATAAAATTCAAAACTATTTAAACATTTTATAATAGGTCAAAAATGTCGAGTTACTTTCAGTAAAAGGGAAGTTATGCTCATTTATAATATCTGAATAATCAGTTTTAAACAAGAAACTTTTTTCATCGACATAATTCAAAGTTGACGCATGAATAGAAACGATTTTTCGATCATAAATTTTCAAATAGAGTAATTCTGACAATTTTTGTAAAGAAATCATAAAGCTGGGAAAGGGATAGGGTGCGACAGAACTTTTCCTTTTCCTTTTTCAGCTCGAAAAATTATCATTTCGAATACAAAATTCGATTTGTCTTTGTATTTAAAACATTTTTTGTATTATTTCTTTATTTTTTGTAAATTTCTATTTTAAAATTGAGCTAAATAAAGACTTTGGTTTGTCTATCATTGAAAAAAAAAACTAATGCTTCGTCTATGAGGAAGCAAATACATTTGCTGATGGGAACCAAAGTGCTCGTGAAATAAGAACCATATAATTATAAACACAAACAAAGTGGAAATACTCGAGATCGAATTCACAGCTAGTTATATAAATAATACATTTTGTGTTATCAAAACATAACAGATAATTGTTCTTTAATTATGAATCATTGATTTTATCATAAATTTATTATTCATCAATTGCTAGAAAATTGTGGATTTTAAGTTTCGTAATCAGAAAAGTCGGACTTTTTGGAGACATTATAGATGAAAATAAATAGTCATATTAGTAATTGTTATCGATCCGGCCTGCATTAGTGTGTCGGGTAATTTTCAAAGTAATAATTAAGCGTTATATTTAGGCAATTCAAGACATTAAATAACGTTAATCACTTACAACGGGAACCTACATATTTTGGAATTTAGTTTCGGATTCATACTCGTCCCAAGAATAGATCATTACCAAGCTATTAATATGCTAAGGTAATTTGCAACCAAAGAGTTGGAGCTTGATTTTTGTCGGCATTTTTTGCCCGTTGTTTTAGCTTTTAATGACAATTAAATTTATTTGACAAGGTAAACAAGGAAACCGCCAATTGTGAATTTTTGTTTCGGTTCAAAATGTTATTAGTAGAAGCTCATTACCTGAATAATAATGTTTTAAATCAGTAATATGCAGTAGCGCTTTGGGTTCATAACCTGAAGGTTGCTTTCTCAATTCATGCTGCCTGCACTTTTTTTATTACTTTTAGGATATTTATCCCTTTTAGAATGTTAATAGGTATAATTTTCTCTAATATTATTTCAAAATTATGCAAATAATAATTTTTTGAATGCTTCTTTTTACGGAAAACTGACTTTTATTAGCCCTATTATGTCTTTACAAATTTTTTTATGAATGTGACTTTTTTCATAATATTTACCAATTGTATTTCAAAAAAGAAGTGGAGAGGTGCAGTATAGAGCTGCACAACCAACATTTTTATAGAAAATAGGTTTAGTGAATAACAAATTCTTAAAAAATCAAATACATGTTGTGATGAAAGGACTTTCTCAAAATATTATTTTTTGATACAATAAGTTTTTTTTTAATCATTAAAAATTCAAGTTGCAATTCAGTTGAAATTCAAACGTAGTAAATTATCTAATATGCATTATTGACATATTCTTAAATTATTATTATTTAATAAAAAAATACTGTGATATCGTCACCTTTCACTTTGATTTTTCAAACAAAAAAATACTTTTTTTGAAATCAGCATTTCATATTCTCATTCAGCATCCCGATATCTCCACAGCATGTTTTTATTTTTGCAGAAAATGAACAATTCGTTTTTTAATCTTTATCTAAAGCCGATTTTGAAAACCTATAAATCTTTTATCTCAAAATTCTCTGTCGATTTTTTCGGAATTGTCTAACTTTTGTACATAGAATTTTATTTTTCCGTGTTTGGAAACTATATTTATTTTCATTGTTTATTTCATAATGTTATTTGAATATTGATTTAAATTTCTTTCAAATTTTATTATTGAATATTATTGAATATTTTATTATTTATGATTCATATTTAGATCTATTTTGTTTTAAAAAAAAATTCAATATCTAGAAAGTACGATTTCATTCTATTCTCAAACTGAAAATTGAATTTGATATCTCAATCTGCAGTCAAGCCTGGTCCAATTTTAGGCTAGTGTCACTTTGAGATTGTCCACTTACACATACATTTCCTCCAACGTCGATATTTTTTTGGAATAGAACCTTCCTGGCCTTAATTTCACAGCACATCGGCTCAAGAGAGGACCTTTGTTTTATCTTTAAATAGTGATTTTATTTTACCGGATGTTATTTCGCTCTTTTGAATAATTCCTATTTTGCTGGTTTTCTAGTTTTGCACTACCATTTTCGAATATGCACAAGGCTTTTTAAATGGAAAATTGTTTTTTTTTTTCCGAAAAACATTATAAAGTTAAAAAAGACCGTTCTTTCGTGAAAAAAAGCATTTAAAAAATTATCATTTGCGTAATTTTGGAAGATTATGGAAGTAAAACATATTAATGAACATTTGAATAAACTATAGATTGAGAAAAACTTGGAATAAAAAAGTGCAAGCAGCGGGAATCGAACACGCAATTTTCCGACTGCGAATCCGAACGGGCTGTTCGGGAATATTTTTGCCATACACGACCATGGACGGTTTGTTTTTGTAAATCAAGCCAAAATATACATGTTTCAATAATAATTTTAGCCAGCAGTCACAATATGTATAACTGTTTTCATGATTGTTAAATACTTTCCGCTTAGAGAACGTCCATTAATTACGTAAGGGTGATTTTTTTAAATTTCAGACCTATTTTCTGATGTAAGATTCTATTTTTTTTTTACTGAATATATCGACAATATATCAATAACCTTCAATTTGAACGATATTTCAGAAAGTTTTAAGTAATTCGAAATATTTAAAATATTTCCAGTGATTTACAAGGATTTGAATAAATTTGAAGGAACTTTCAGTTATTTCAAAGGACTAGAAAGTATTTTTTCAATTTACAACATTTTCTTTTAAGAAATAAGGTAGTGGAATTTTAAAGAGAATATCATTTTTTTGAAGGAATTTTACAACATTTTAAGGGACTTCAAGGATTTCAAGGAAGTTTCAAACATTTTAAAATTTCAAAGGAAATTTAGAGAAGCTGAAGTATTTTCATAAATTTTGAAGGATGTCAGGGAATTTTAATGGAATTTCGATGATTTGAAGGGACTCGAAGGGATTTCAGAAGATTTTCAAAGATTTTACAGGATTTTCAGGGATTATAGCGGATTCTCAAATATTTGAAAATAAGGTTTCAATGATTTCATGAGATTTCAAAGGATTTGAGGAAATTTGAAAAGATTTCAAAATTATTAAGAGGAGTTGAAAAAAATTGCTCGTATATCCATGGATTTTAGAGGATTCCGTAAGCTTTCAAAAGATTTAATTGAATTCCAAAGGATTTCCGAATTCTATCAAGGATTTAAAGAAACCTTGAGATATTTTCATTGCTTCAAAAATATTCTTAAGGATTAAAAATTGTTTAGGGACGTTGATTATTTCAAGAGATCTCGTAAAATCTGAAACTATTTGATGGAATCTCAAGAATTTTAACTGACTTTGAAAGATTTCTAAAAATCGCCCCGGCTTTTAAAGGATAATAAGGGGTTTTTTATGGGATTTTGAAAATTTCAAGCGATTTCAAGAATTTTTGAAGATTTCAGCATTTTAAGAAATTTTATGAATTTGCAAAAGAATTCACGGGATTTCAAAGGATTAAGAAGATTTTCAGTGATTCCACGAGATTTCATGAACGGTGTATATTATATATAATAATAGAAAAAAAAGATATAATGTATATGATGCTATGCACTCCCCCTTTTTCCGACGTAAGAATTCGTAAGATTTTTTGGACCCCCCTCCCCAAACTTTTTTTGAATAATGGATGGCCCCTCATAAGAAAATTATTTATATTCATTTCTTTATGCAATTTTATACATTCTGTGTCATTGGATGTTCAAGTTGAGACCCTTGTCAATATTTATCATGATCATGAATATTTTTAAAGCCGCCTGTTTCTGTTCAATTATTTAGTAAAATAAGGTTAAATTTTTTAAGTATAACCACAAAAACAGTATTTTCCAATTTTCTTATTTGTTTATAGATTTAGATGACTCAAGTTTTTAGGTATAGTGTGTTGACATAACTGTTATTTATTACAATTGATTCATTCCAATAGGATTGTTCACAAGAAAAAAAAAACGAATTCAAGACTTTCAAATCGATCAAAAAGCCCTTCGGAATCCGCATTGAAAATATGACGCACCGGATATCGTACTTTTGCGGTCGTTGGCTTTTGGGTGTAATAAATTCATAATTTTAATAGAGTGGAATATTTAAATTCATTTAGTATGGTAAATATTATTTCAGATCTGATATGTTCATTAGACTCGTGAAATCGATGCTATATCCATATATAAAAGGAGAATGATAATTGCTGCTAATTATGTTTGCGCTTACTACCATCCATTAGGACTGAAATTTGCTAACTTTACTAACGCATCCAGAAATTTTGTAAATAATAGCCAGTTGTAAAATCCCTATAATTATACTTTTTACTCACCTAATGATTTTTTGTAAGTTTTTCATCATATGATGAATGTGATGAATATCTTTTAAATAATTATTTATTAATGAAGCTTTTTATTCTTTTTAATGAGAAAAGGTAATTTTAAATTGCATGCATATATGGCACTTCAATATGAAGCCCGCAGGATTTTCTCTTCTAAGCTATAGTTCAAGAAATTTATGGAAATCCATGCATATATATATATATATATATATGGTTTATGACTATATTTATAACCTTGTTCTGATATCGATCACCGGGAGGTAAATGATGCAACATAAATCAAGATAACCCACAGCTTTATGGGGTACAATATTTAGAGAGGTGATGGGTATATATTATAGCATATACTATACATATCCACTTCAAACTTTGTGTATAATCAATCCCTTAGTTGGTTTAGGCATAAATATGAATTGGCAAACGTAATGGAAAATGGTAATGGAGTAATAATGGAATTAACTTTTTCAATTGAACTTATTCTCGATATGCCTATCCACACTCATGGTAATGACACTTCTTCCTATCCTCTTTCACCTCCTTTACCACCTCCCTAATTTCTATGTCCTATTTTAGGGTCATCTCACTTTTCCAATCCTCTTCCCTACTGACAGTTCCCCTACTATAACTTTTTCTACTTCCTCCCCACTCAATTTCCTTACTTCCCCTTACAGCCTACTTAGCCCCTCCTATTACTTACCACATCTACTGCACCATCCCCTGTTCCATTTAGGGCAACCTTATTTTTTCTCATCCCTCACCTAATATTTTTCACATACTATTGCTTATCCTACTTCCTCTTCCCTTACTTTTCCCAAACTCACTTCCCCTACCCTATTCACCCCACTTACCCTCCCGGAAAAAACAAGTACTATGAGGATTTCTGTCCAGACTACAAGACCTGAAAAATACCACTTCTCACTTATTTTGTAGTGAATTCTTCTGACAAATCCTCTCTTTTATGACATTCCAGGTACAAATAACCACGGCATTCAATGCGCCTGAGAGAGGTTCATGAAAAAAAGACGACAACTTCTAGTAGACATCAGGACAAGGCTTTCGAAGGGAAGACCCTCGAAGAGGTCGTGGAGGAGGATGAAGAGGAGGAAAATAGTGACAAAAAGTCAGGAGGTAACGAGCTCGTTCAGGAAGTCAAGTACTGCAGCAAGGTTCAATTTCGGGCTCCAGATATCATTGAATTGTAATGAAGACGATACTGTTGTCGATATTCCAGTTCCGGCCCAGAAATTCGATTTATCAAGAGAAAATAGATGAGCTTGAAGAGATTGCTTCTCGAGAAACGTACCAATCGTCCCAAATCAAATAAAACACCTCGAAATGCAATTCGACTCAACGCCAGGCTAAAATAAAGAAAAATCCGTCACTTCCGGTGCTGCGACTCCCTTTCGCAAACATAAATTTTCAAGAAAGTGAGATGGTGCAGCAAAAAGTATAAAAGACATGGTTCATTCCACTTTAGACATTTAACATATTTACTTGTATGCAACATCATATAGAAGATTTGCCAAATCACAGAAAATCATAGAGTATTACTTTGATCTTGAAGTTGGATCAAAGTCATTTACAGCAGAATGATACGCGTCTGATTAAAATGATCCAGATTCACTATCGAAATTATTTTACAGTAACAAGTAAACAACAGGCCTACATCTTCCAGATCACTTGCTCAGACTCACTATAAACATTTTTATCTTTATATAAATAGTCAACTACATCTTTCAAAATAATGGAAGATATTCTGGCTGACAATGTCACGTTTATCCTCAAAGATGACCAGCTACATCTTCCATATTAATCATGGTTGGTCAGGTTGACTATATCAATTTGTATCCTCATAGATGGTCAGCTACATCCTCCAGATTAATTATAGATGGTGAGGCTGACTATATCAATTTTTGAACTTATAGATGGTCCGCTGCATCTTCCAGATTAATCAGAAATCATAAGGCTGACTATATCAATTTGTATTCTTATGGATGGTCAGCTACTTCTTCGAGATTATTCATAGATGGTCAGGTTCACAATAATAATTTTCATCCATGTAGATGGTCACCTACATCTTCCAGATTAATCACAGTTGGCCAGGTTGACTATATCAATTTTTATTCTCATAGATGGTCAGCTATCATCCTTCACATTAATTATAGATAGTGGGGCTAACTATATCAATTTGCAAACTTATAGATGGTCAGCTACATCTTTCAAATTTATCACAGATGATCAGGCTGACTATATCAATTTGTATCCTTATAATTGTCATCCACATCTCCCAGATTGATCATAGATGGTTAGGCTGACTATATCAGTTTGTATCCTTATCGATGGTCACCTAAATATTTCAGATTAATGATAGATGGTAAGGCTGACTATATCGGTTTGTATCCTTATCGATGGTCATCTAAATATTTCAGATTAATGATAGATAGTAAGGCTGACTATATCAATTTGTATTCTTATAATTAGTCAGCTACATCTTCCGGAATAATCAAAGATGGTTAGGCTCACTATATCATATTCATTTTCATAGAGAATCAATTACATCTTTCAGAATTTATCATGAATGGTCAGGTTGACTATATCAATTTGTATCCTTATTGATGTTCAGCTACATCCTCCAGATGAATCATACAAATCTCTCGCTAATGCAAATATTTTTTCACCTTGCCATTCAACGTATTTTTAAACATCTTTAATAGATTTTCTCTAACAGCATATCCGCGATTTTAAAAATTGCAATTTTGAAAGATTTTAAAAGATTCTAAGTGATTTTAAAGAATATTTATTGGTTTCAGGGATTCTAGGAAATTTTAAAGAATTTTTAGAAAACTTGAGGAAGTAAATGAAATGGGATCAAATTTTAAGGAACCTCTAGGGATTTCACAATATTTGAAGGATTTGAAATATTTTAAAGGATTTTAAAGATTATAGTCTATTTCAAAAGATTCCGACGCATTTCATGAACATTCAAAGAATGTTTGTAGTATTAAAAAATTTCAAATGATTCCGTAAGTGTTCAGAATATTTCAAAAATTTTGAAGATTTCAAGACATTTTTACGGTATTCACACAATTTCAAGGGATTCCAGGGCATTTTTAATACTTTGAGGGATTCATAGGATTTCAAGAGAAATTAGAAGGTTACATAGCATTGTAAAGAATTTTTGTAGACTTGAAGGGATTACATAAATTTCTAAATTCAGAGATGTCAGAGAATTTCAATCGATTTTTGGGGTAGTCAATAAATTCCAATGGATTCTGAATATTTGGAGGGATTTTATAGCTTTTCGAGTGTCTTATAAGGGATCTTATGAGGAATTTAGTGAATTTCAAATATTCAATAATTTTTTCAGGATTTTACTGGATTTTTGTTACCAGGAATTTCCCAAGATTTAAGGGAATTTTCAAAATTTAAGTAATTTTAAAGGATTTTAAACAGCTTAGGTTAATTGAAAATATTTCAGGGAATTCAACAAAATTTCAAAATTATGAAAGGTTTTCAGAGAATTTTGTAGGATTTGAGAAAATTTCAAAGTATTTTAAAAAGGTATCCAGGGTATCAATGACATTCTGAATGACGAATTTTCTAAAAGAACTTTAGGAAATAAATTAAATTTCAAGTGATTTCTAGGTATTCCCAGGGACTTCCACGGATTTCAGTGATTCTGAAAGATTTCAACAGATTTTGAAGCTTTTTGGGTATTTCAAGAGATTCATAAGGAATTATCACGATTTCATGGGAGACGTATACTGTATAATAGATTACAAAAAAAAATTTAACTTCTGGAATTTTGTTTCCGCATTTTTTTTAGTAAGGTCTTTGAAAAACCGAGTGTCGATTTCCAGAAGTGTGAAGTTGGACTCATACATTTTTTGATTCTCGAAACTGGATCATTTTGATATTAAACAGAAGATTCAATGGAGCTTCTGCAATTTCGTTACCTCAGGATTTTCTGTGATTTGCGAACTCATTTAAAATATGAACCAGACAAAAAAATCGCTCTGAGGTGGAATGACCTAAAACTCGAAAAAATCGAAAGAAAAAATCAAATGCAATTATAGTGGTCAAAAATTGTCCAGCAGTGCATCGTGTACTTATGCCACGTCCAGTCTAGCAGTTAAATAAGTGTTAGAAGTGTTTTTGGGTAGACGTGTATTTTTTAACTTTGCCCAATTTCTTTTTTACAGAGGACAATTTAATTATTTTCTAGCTGTAGACGAGTCGAATGGTAAGTACTCGACAATCACCTATAGTAACTCGTCAAACCTTCAATTTCGTTATACACTTTTTCTTACATTTACTATACAGTTTTTCATATTTTGATATATATAATGTATATAGCAACTGATTTCACTATAGCAGTGAACTTTCGTGAAGAATTAAAATATTCCATTGAAATAGCCACTTTTAGAGATGTTGAGCATGTGATTAGAGTATGAAATGTTTTTTGAAATTATTTGCTCGCCTGTTGACAAATTGGCTCTGGGAGAAATGGCAATTGACCAGCTTAAATCGAGGAGACCAATATCATTAGGACCGAGAGTGAATTATTCAAGATAATTATTGAGACTGTAAATTCTCTACTATTTTCAGCTTTCCGATGAATTATCTAGATTTTCACGTTTATAACATTGAAAATTAATGAACATATATGTGGGTGAAAAGCAAAAAGTTGGAATCATTAGATTTTGAGTTGAATAGAAAAAAGTATTTCAGATCAACATGAAACTTTTTTATTTACTTGTATTAATAAATAAATAAACAATAAGTGTAAAAGTAATTATTTGCAGGATAAAGATGTAGGCTCTTATTTGATAATTCTAGTTTTTTATATATAATGATAATCTTTTGATACACCCTGAAAAAATGTCCTAACCCGAAAAAGCGGGTTTCTTGATTATAAATAAAAATTTGGTTGAATTAAACAAAGCCTAAGAATTAATAAATAATTTTCAAAAAATCATTTTTTATTTGTTGTTTATGTATGCAACTATTATTTATAAACCTAATTGATGACGCAGTATGATTAAACAATTATATGTATCTATGTATGTATACCATTAAGCCATTTCCCTTTATTCGGGGTAGGCGTGACACTACCCGATTCGGGTAGTGTTTCTAGGTGGATAGTTTCTTGTAGTAAATAACTACAAGTGTGGGCTCACCACACCCACGACATATATGTATTTTTTTTATTATATATATATATATATATATATATATTATATGTAACAAATTGTTTAAAGCAAAAATTGTCCAATACATGGATTTTATGCGAATTTTTCCGCAGAATCAAATGACGCTAATAGTTTTCCCGTATCTCGTATATTTAATAAAAATTTCCAAACTGATATTTTTCCAACAATTTGAATATTATTCATATTATTGGCATTATTCACAAAACTCTGTGAATCAGGAAATTATTTCTCTGAAACACAAATGTATAATATTCCAAGGACATGAAATTGTCAACTTTTTTCATTTTCACCCATATTAAAATTAATAATTTTCCTCTTCAGGAGTATAAGAAGCGAATAAGGACACTGAAGAAAAAGAGGAATTTTTATCTCAAGAAGTCTCTTCTGCAGTCTCTTTTCTATGAAAGAGAATGTAAATATCTTTTTACATTAATATTTACACACTCAGATCTCATAAGCTGAGGACTTTCGAAAAATCTAATGCACATTTTAAAACATTTTAAAAAATTTTCCAAGTTATAAAAAATTGATGATCCCAAAGATATCCTTCCATTAGCGTAATCGGATTTTCAACAGCGGAAACTATGTTTTTGTGATAATTCATCAGGAGAGCTTAATTATTATTTAAAGATGTTATATTTGATTTTACATTTATAACTGACGTTTGCTGAAATACTCTTCTGAGAAGCGAATCGATAAAGTAGGACGTATTCGAGTATAATAATAAATTTTATGCATAAGAGGTGGAAATAAAAAATGAAAATATATGAAACCACATGGTTTTTACATTTTCCGCAGCACTCACATAAATTCTTTGCTAATAATATTTTGGAAATTTTTCTGAATGTGCATTTGAAGCACACAGTGTGTACTTGGTTATAGAATTCTATACAGCAGAGCGGAGTTAGACGAAAGTCAATTAATTAATCGATAACCAATTACATAACTCATACATAGCGGCTGAAATAAAAATACTCTTATAAGTCTATAAATATTAAGTCTACAAATTAATTCGGTGTCTTTGCTTAGGTGTATTGTAACTGTTGGTCAAACTTGAATTTTTCTTTCTTTAGGGTAGTTTTAAAGGGCGAAACTTTGGCTTTGAACACACAATGTTATAGGTGGCGGCTCTGCGGACCTTACCTCAAGAGTCAATACAATGGCGTCCGACGAGGATCATTTGGCATACTGTATTTTATCCTTGCATTCCAACTGAAAAAAAATGCAGCTAAGGCAACCAAAATTATGTTCTCAGCATTAGGAGAAGGTGCGGTGGAAGCTATAATATGTGAAAAAGTATTCACTAACGGTTTTTGAGGTTAAGTCCGCAGGGACGCCACCTATTATATTGTGTTTTGAAGTTTAAGGTGCTTCGAGCGAAACGGTTTTTAGAATAATACAAAATACGGCTATAAGGATGATTTGTTTGATTTAATATTTTTACGACTCAATCCGAAGGCTTTTACTTGTGCATGACTAGAGCTCTTTTTTTGAAAAATGGTCTGGTTGATTTTTTTTTTAATTGAAACGCACTTTTAAACGATGGGCGCCTATTCTCGGTTCACCGTGGTTACACTCCCAGTGGCGCGTTGCCCGTTTCCAGGAGCTGAAAATTAAGAATATTTTCAATTAACCAACAAAAAAAACAACAAGCCAATTTTTCCAAAAAAGGGCTCCAGTCATCCACATGCCTAAGCCTTCAGATGTTGTGGTAAAAATATTACATAAAACAGTTCATCCTAGTAGCCGCACTTTGTATTATTCTAAAAACCGATTTGTCTGAAACACCTTAAGGTTCGTCGTTTAAGACCACCTTAGGACGGGAAAAAATTCAAGTTTTACCAAGGGCAATGAAACATCAAAATAAAGGCAGCGAATTAATTGGTAGACCTAATAAAAAAAAACTCATCCAATTTTCAACACTTTGCAGACATCAGTTCTGATTCTGGACAGATTTCTGCTTCATTCATTATCATTGCATTTTTACGATTCATTCCATTTTGTAAAATTAAACTCAATTTTAGTAACTGTGAAAAGGTATGCAGAAATTCGCCCAGCAAAAATTTTAGCATGATGTAAAATCTGCACCAAAGTTTTTTTTCAAAGTGAGGAACAGATGTGAGTAATGGTGTAAATATGTAAACGTTGTAAGTAAATGATAATATAATATTATAATGATAATATCATATCTCGTAGGGACCTGACCAAAGCAGTATATCTAAAATGTACCCGCAAAGAAAATATAGACTAGGGGAATGTAGCTCTTTCGTGGTAGAATTATTTCCAATAATCCTACAGCTCGGTTCGTGAATATTTTATTTTTTTCCCCTCAATCGTGCCTGTGCAGTCGTTCGAAAACGGGTCCATCCATATTTATTATACACTCCAACTGGTTTATTTGCATACTAAAGGGATTTTCTTAAAGATAAAATTATGAAAAAACGTGAAATCTTTTTATATTATACTTTTGTTAGAAGCTTCTCAAAAACTACGTCACCCTGCCAGGGGGGTTGGGGGTGACAGTTTTTATGACTATTTGTGACAAACGGGTGGAAAGTTAAGACAAAATATGACATTAAAGATGGAGGATATAAATATGAAGAACAATTTTTGAAAATGCTTGAAAAAATTTAAATTAGTGATATGATTTTGCAGTTATAGCATCCGAAATGCGGACTCCATACGCTTTCCCCTATTTTCCTCTTTTCTCACTTTCGAGAGAATTCCTCTTCCTCCTTCTGTTTTTATAAGGCGTCCCCTTTTTATTGTTGTTTTCGTTGAAAGTTTATTGTTTTTAAATGAATGTTATACTTTATTATTTTTGTTTCAGAATTCATTTATTTTAGTTAGAAATTCCACTATTTGGATGAAAGTTGAATTATTTTGTTGAAAATTCAACCATTTTGTTAAACAAATTAATTTTATGGATGGAAGATTTAAATAGTTTTTTTTTCTCTTGTTCCAGAATTATCATTTTTCAACTGAAAATTTCACTATTCCATTTCTGGCTTAGAATTGATCGCTAATAGTTGAAAATTCAACTATGAGATTTTTTAATATAAATAATTTGTTTGTTAGTTTGAAAATTGATTATTTTCAACTGAAAATTCTACGATTCTATATTTAGATGAAAATTCATTGTTATTATTTGATATTTTGGTTGGAAATTCATAAAGGCAATTATTTTGTTTAAAATTTGTTGTTAAATGTTATTGTTACAATTTAAATGTTATATTTTTGATAATATATCATTATTTTCTCGTTTGAGAATTCATTTTTTCAACTGAAAATTGAAATATTCCATTTTTAGATGAAAATGTATTGTTGTTATTTGACCTTTTGGTTTGGAAATTCATATTTTCGGTTTAAAAATTCAATTGATTTGCTGAAAATTTAAGTGTTCTTTTTTATTGTTAGAAATCAATGTTCTTGAAAATAAAAAAAACTTATTCATTTTCAGCTTTAAATTGATGGATTTTATTTGAATACCATTTTTCATTGAAAATTCATAATTTTTCGTTGAAAATTCATGCTTTTTCGTTAAAAATCCAACAGTTTGGTTGGAAATTGAACTTATTTGTTAAAATTTTATTTCATTGACTTGTAATTTATGTAGTTTGTTGAAAATTTGTCTTCCTATTTGGTTAAAAATTATATTTTTTAACTGAAAATTTAACTATTCCATTTTTGGCTGAAAATTGATCGCTTATAGTTAAAAATTCAACCTATATTTTTCATTTAAAATTATAATTTTCAGGTTTGAAACAAAATGTTTTCAACTAAAAATTAAACAATTTCATTATTAAATGGAAATTCATTGTTGTTGTTTCACCTTCAGGTTGAAAATTCATATTTTCGTGTTAAAAATATATATTTTTTTTATTAAAAATTTGTTGTTTTCATTTGGTTGGAAATTAATTTTCTTTAAAAAAAATTTGAAAAGTCCATTTTTGGCTTGGAATTGATTGATTCTAGTTGAAAAATCATATTAAAACATTTTTTATTTTAAATTCATATTCTTTTGTGGAAAACTCAACTACTTGGTACAAAGTTGAACTTCTTGGTTAAAAACTTTATTTGGTATTTGGTTATAAGTTTTTTTTAATTTGTTCAAAATTATTTGTTCATCAGAAACTTAACCCATGCCATTTTAAATAAAAATTTAAATAATTGTTCGAAAGTTTAACTACTCTGTTACAAATTAATTTCACTGGTAGAAGATTTAAGCACTTTGTTGGAAATTCGTTCTTTACATTCATTTTTTAAACTGAAAATTTAACTATTGGATTTTTGGTTGAAGATTGATCGTTTTTATTTGGAACTTCACCTATTCGGTTGATGGGTGATGTATTTTGTTCTAATTTTATCTTTTTTGTTACAAAATTAATCTTCTTGATTAAAAAGGCAACTAATTGAAAATAAATTTTTGGAACGGCAAATATAATTATTTCATTTACTGTTGAAAATTAGAATTTGGATGAGAATTTATTTATTGAGTCCCTAGGGCTAAACTAACATTTTTCACGGATACATTTTTTCCGTGTAAATAAAATTGTTTGGTTGCTAATTTTTTTTAATTCAACGATTTAGTTTGAAAGTCATATTTTTTCGAAATCTAAACTGTTTTGATGAAAATTCGTTTTCTTGAGTAGACAATTTGTCCCTCTTGATTGGAAATTTATCTTTTTTGATAGATGATTAAACTGACTTTTGAAAAAATGTTCTCTTTGGCTTGAAGATTTAACTATTTGTTTAAAAATGCAACTATTCGTAATTGGATTTCATTCTTTTTGTTTAAAAATTTGATCATTTGGTTGAAAAGTAATTGTTGTGAATTGAAAATTCAACCATTTATTTAACAATTCGAATATTTTATTAAACATTCCTCTCCTTTGCTTGAAAGTAAATTAAAAAAAATAAAGGAAATTTGTAAATGCAACTTTTTGATCTAAAGTGAATTTCTTTGTTTCTTTAGAATTCCCCTATTGTTCCTATTTCTTATATTATTCCCCTATTTTCGTAAAAAGTCATTCTATTTCATATTTTGAGCTGTGAAGTTGGTGAAAATACAATGTTTTTATGCTTTCTATTTTATTTTAGATGTTTATGAAATTGAATCAAAAAAAATACTTGAAGGGAACAAGAAGAGGGATGGAAAAGTTCTCGAAATAGCTTGACGTAGTTTTTGAACAGCTCCTTATAAAATTTTTATTTACCAAATTTACAAACAATTTTGAAAATTTTATCTCAACTTCCGTTTGTAAGTCTTTTGTAGAATGAATTTCTTAACAAGAACATATTTTGCACATGCATCCATCATTCTCTACAATCGATTAATAATTTCTTGCTCGACTATTAACAAATCTCATAAATATGCATCGGTGCGCATAAAGATAAATCACAATGCGGGAAATGATGCACTATCCTTAAATACACCTTGCATCTTTCTACGCTTTCACCTCCTTAACAAAAATCCCTTTTCATAAATAATTATTATCACAGAAATAAGAACACCAGAAAAATTATTTTAATTGTAACGATCGAATTACCTGAAGGGATGGCTTTCAATAATTGAAAATTTATCAATCCTGTAAACTTGTTTCCATTAGAAGAGACTCTATTTATTGTTAAAAACTATACTGCTTTCAAAAGGAAAAATATTTATGAGTAGTAAAAGCTGTTGAATATACTATATATTCTCTATCGAAGTTAAAAATAATATAATGTTATTTCTGAGTTTCTCTATTTAAATATCTTGTATAAAAAATTGTTTTGCAAAGTATATATTTGCATGAGGCATTTATCGTCAATGAAAAATGCGACAAGCATAATTTCTTCTCGGATCGATTTAATCAATTGAGGATGATGATGCACTCTATATTTCTACAAATTAGAATTTAAAATTTCATATCAACCTAGCAGGTTGAATTTCATTTCCTGGTGAATAAATTTACTTGCATAGTATGCATTATAGAGTCGTACCCTCAATTTAACGGTTTTAATAAAATGAAAGATGAAGGTGCTTCAAACGAGTCGGTTTTGAGAATAATACAAAGTGCGGCTACAAGGATGAACTGTTTGATGTAATATTTTTACCACAAAATCTGGAATCCTATATATGTGCATGAATAGAAATTTTTTTTTTTTGTTGAAAAATGGTCTTGTCGTTGTTTTATTTTTCTTAATTGAAACGCACTTTAAAAAAGAAAGAGCGCCTGCTTCCGGTTGACCGTGGGTACAATCGCGCTGGCGAGTTGCCCGTTTCCAGGAGCAGAAATCCCAGCATATTTTTAATTAACAAACAAAAACAAGATCATTTTTCAAGAAAAGGGCTCTAGTCATGCACATGTATAAGCCTTCAGATTACATGGAAAAAATATTACATCAAACAATTCATCCTTGTAGCCGTATTTTGTTTTATTCTAAAAACCTACATGTTTGAAGCACCTTAAATGAAAAAACGTGTCTGAAATAAGAACGGATGAAAATTATGACAATTATTTACTACAACGAAATAGACCAATGGAAGGCAATTTTACTCATTATAATATTTTAGAAAACAGGTCGTCCATCTACTATTATGTGCATGTAAACATATATTTTTATGACGCAGACGTATTTAATGGACGAGTGAAAATAAGAAAATTATATCAAAGGGTCCAATTTTAACTTGAAAAAAATATTGACGTATTGAAAGAAATTCAATTATTGTATTCCGACCAGAGAATTTACAATCAGTCCAAAGTATGATATTTTTCAATTTTTTTTTGTATCACAAACAATATTGTAAAAAAGATATAAAAAAATGCCTCTTTGATAATATAAAATCACCAATGAAATAGAATGTCAGAAGTAAAAAGAGAAATATTTTATCAGGGTTGCTACAGATCAGGGTATTCTGGAAATTCAGGGAATTCAAAATTGATCAGGGAAAGTCAGGGAACGTCAGGAAATACCAGAAAGAGTCAGCGCATTTTTTTTAAATTAAAGATTTTTTTAAAGAACTCATTTTCTTTTCAAAAAACTTCCAATTTTACTATTTGGTTGAAAATTTAATTCTTTTTTTTTTTGAAATTCAAGTATTTTCTTAGCATGCCACATAATTTGTTAAAAATTCATTTTATTCGTCAAAGATTTAACGACTTAACAAAATTCGTTTTTTCGAATAACTTTTCTTAACAGAAAAATGAATCATTCCATTTTTCGCTGAAAATTCATTGTTTTTAGTTAAAAATTCAACTATTGCATTTCTTCGTTAAATATTTGTTTGAAATAATTTTTCAACTGAAAAATTGAACATTTCATTTTTAATTGAAATACATTTTCTTTTCACTTTTGGTTGAAAATTCATATTTTCACGTTAGAAATTCAAAACGTGATGGTTTTTAGTTCAAAATTGAAGTAATGCATTCTTGGTTATAAGCTGTTTTTGTTCTCAATAAAATTAAACTTTTTAAACTGAAAATTTAATTATTCGATTTTTTCTTCAGAATTAGTTTACTTTAAATTGACTTTTTGGTTGAAAATTAATATTTTTTGGTTAAAAATTCACCTTTCTGTGAATAATTCTATTATTCAACTTTTTTATGATTTTGTATGATTGAAAACTTATTTTTTCGCTTGAAAATTAATGTTTTAATTGAAAATCAAACTGTTCCGCTTTTTGTTGAAAATTTATGTTTTTTATTCGAAAATCCATCTCTTTGGTTGAAAGGTTGAATACTTTGTTGAAAACTTGTTTTCTCTTGAACATTATTTTCTTCAAGTGAAAATCAAACTGTTCCATTTTGTGTTAAAAATTTATCTTTTTCATTGAAAAATTTAACTATTTGGTGAAAAATTTACATTTTCTAGTTGAAAGTTCAACAATTTAGTTGAAAATATAACTTTGTTGGTGGAAAGTTAAACTATTTGATTTAAAGTTGAAGTATTCTGTTGAAAATTTAACTATTTCATTTTTGGTTGAAAATTTATCATTTTTATTTGAAACTTCAAGTATTGGATTGAAAATACAACTTTGTAATTTGAACATACAACTATTTGGTTAAAAATTCAACTATTTTATTGGAAATTTAATGAGAATTGTCCTGACTAGTTGAATATTAATCTTTTTGGAAGAAAATTCGTTCTTTAAGATTGAAGATTTATATTTCATGGTAGAATAGTTCTGGGTTGAAAATTCAAGTATCTTCTCAAAAAATTGTCTCTTTGACTTGAAGATACAAGTGTTTGGCTGAAATTTCATCTGTTTCTGTTTGAAGCTGCTTTTTTTCGAAATTCGAACCTTTGTTTGAAAATTCCTCTATGTTAAAAAAATTTATTTATTTGGATAAAAAATAAACTATTTTGTTCAATACTTAACTATTTTGCTCGAAAGTTTAACTATTTGGTTGTCAATGCAAATTTTCGGTATACAATGGAGAAAAAATTCGGTTGAAAATTCATTTATTTGGTTGAAAAATCTTCCTTGAACAAAAATTATATTTTTTTGTTGAAAATTCAACTATTCCATTTTTGGATGAAAATTTATCATTTTTATTTGGAAAATTCAACTATTTTATTGGAACTTATTTGTTCGAGAATTTAGGATCAGAGTTTCAAATATTTTTTCGAAATTGCAATTATTTTTGTTCAAAGTTTAACCTTTTTTGGTTGAAAATTCAACCATTGGGTTAAAAATGTATCTTTATTTGTTAAAAATTCAACTAATTGCATAAAAATTCCATTACTCTTTTTAAATTCGTCTCTTTTGCTTGAAAATTTGACTGATTAGTTGTAAATTCAAGTATTGGGTCCAAATCTATATTTGCAGTTCAAAATTAATCTCTTTGGTTGAAAAATAATCTTTCTTGGATAGAAAATAACTGTTTTTTTTAGCTGTTCCATTTTTAGTGAAAAATTTAACATCCTGGTTTTAAAATTCAACTATTCGGTTAAGAATTCAACTATTTTTTTGGAAATTTGATTATTTTGTTGAAAATTTACCTAATATGTTACAGACTTGTCTTTTTTGGTCGAAAATTTCACATATCATTTCAACATTCGTCTTTTTAGGAAGAAAATTCATTCTTTTGTATTGAAGATTCAGCTTTTTTGGTAGAAAAGTTCTTGATTGAAAATTCATATTTTTATGTTAAAAATTCTACTATTTGGATACAAATTTCAACATTTTGTTAAAATTTTTTCTCTATTGCTTGAAAATTTAACTATTTGGTTATGCATGCAAATCTTTTGTCTGAAATCAATTGTTGCTGTTGTTGAAAATTCAACTATTCGGTTGAAAAATTATCTTTCTTGGTTGAAAATTAAATTTTTTTCGTTGAAAAATCAGCTTTCCGGGTTTAAAAAACAATTAGTTTCTATAACATGCGTTTTTTAAGTCTGAAAATAAAACATTGAAAAGAAAGTTAAAAAAAAAACATTTTTTAAAAACTAATCTTTCTTGGTTTTGAACAAATTTCGTTTGAAATTGTTTAAAATAAATTTGGAAAGAAGCATTTTTTTGCATTAACATTATTCATCTTCTAGGAGTAAGTTTTTTTTCATACCCGAAAAAAAAATGTATAAGGGTGAGGGAAAGTGAAAAATTGGTCAGGGAAAAGTCAAGGAATTTTGAAATTGAGATTTTGTAGCAACCCTGTTTAGAGAGAAAGAAATTTTGATATATTTTTAACATTTTAAAATAATTTTGATTGTCGTAAAAATAAAAAATCGATGAAGCTTTTGGACCATTTGGAATTTCTCTTCATAACATATCTGATACAACCTACACTATCTGACTTTAAAATCAAGTTTACATAGTTTATATGAAAATCCTTCTCTAAAGCCCTCTGGAATCCAAGAAGATTTGAACCCATACAAATATCTCTGATTGGTTTTCATTTATCCAGGAGGCTCTACTTACCCGAATTTGTTGTTTCTTTATGCGTCCAATTGTTGTTAATTTATAACATAAATTAATAATTACACAGAAAAAACAGAAGTGAATTTTTCGCGTGTAATTTTCAAGGGGGTAGAGTTGCATTGAGGATTAAATAATTAATTGAACAAAAGAAGATAAAATATCGTTGACATGAAAATCATAAAGAAAAATACGCTTTGCTTTTTCTGTATATGTTAAGTATAAAATTGATAGATTCTAATCGAAAGATATAGTTTTTAAGGAAATAAAAATGTAAATCAGTTGCCTCTGGATTAAATCACTTTCCGCAAATCGCCTTGGCTTATATTCCCGGTTTATCGTTTTATGCTTGACCAGGTAAGCTCGATCATAAAACATAAAAGTGAAGGAAAATATGGTAAATGCGTGCTGGTGTAAACTTTGAGTTGAGAAACTTGTTTTCTTTGTAAATTAGGGCATTCGACTAACAGTGTTTTCATTATTCTTGCTATCGAACCAGAAATCTTGATTCGCTCTCGGATACTTTTTCACGATATCAGCTTTAAGCGACTTCCATTTGCCCGTTTTCCCCTTTTACCCCACAAAAGTGTAATCGACGCACGCGAAACTGCGAAGGAAATTAGAAGCAGTTGAATAAAACTGTAGCTAATGTTACAAAAATTAGATGTCAGAAGAGATCAGTCACCAGAGACAACGCTTGATAAGGACGTTACCTCTTCTCTCTTGGTGCTACATATTGTAAAAAAATATTTACAAAAATATTTAATAAATTATTCGTAGTGATCGTTAGTGTGCGAGGATGAAAGTGTCGTTACAGCAATCAATTCTTGCTCAGAAACAAAAATGTACGATACGAGTTATTATCGCTTGGTTGTAGCGATTCAATGTAAAACTATTGGAAGCATAATAGGGTGGTCCAAATTTTTATTTTCACCTACTCATTTTGTTGTATTTAAAGAAATATATTCCGAAAGATCTGTAATACAATTTTTAAAGTACCTTTTCTGAATTTTATGAAATTGGAATAAGAATATACAACAATTACACTTTAAGGGGATCAAACGATTGACGTTTTCGCTATATACATAATACGTCTACGAGGATGCATTGTGTAATGTAATATTTTATCTACATAATCTCATAAATATAGACTGTGGAATTTGTACGCTTAGGGATTTGATTGGTTCAGATTTTTTAACGAAGCGGGAGCAGGGTCAACTCCGTCAAAATCACTGGACCGATTAAGCTCAAATTTGAAGAATATATATTCAGCAGATATTTGGCTATAGCCCGAACTAGGATGAATAAAAAATAATGATTTTTGATTTTTCAGCAAGTCAAAAACTACCCCCAAAAAAGTCAGAATTCGCAAACAAAATTTCAAGTGGGCGCCACTTTGTCAATTTTCAACATTTTTTATGTGTCCTAGTCCCGGCTATAGCCGTACTCGTATATTTTAAGAATCTCTTCGATTTTTTTGCTTCAGATGAACTGGAGCAGCTCAATCATGTCAGCCAAGTGAGGGTGTCGTTTCCAAGACACATTTGTTCTAATGCCAGAAAATATGAAAAAACATCTATTCAGAAATATTAACAATTGCGTTTTTTATGAATTTTTGAAAAATGCCCGAAATAAGCTCGGTCAAATAGAAGTACCCCCTTAGCTTACGTAACAGCTCAAGGCGCGGGGGGGGGGGGGGGCGGCCGAGAAAATTTTAACTATTTTTTACGGTGTGGGGAGGGGGTCCTTTACTCATGTACGTAATTTTTGCAAATTCGCAAAAACTTTCTCCTGAAGATTATCTTTTTAGTTATAAATTTTATTATTTGGTTGAAAATTAAAAAATTTTCTTGAGAACTCATAATTTTTTTTTACAAATTCAACTGTTGTGTTAAAAATTCTTCTTTTTTGGTTGAATATTAAACTCTTTTCATATAATATTAACCTTCTGTTTAAAATTCATATTCTTTTGCTGACAAGTCAACTGAAATCTTTTTTGGATGAAAAATATTTTTTCTGAAAATTTGTCTTTTTAATTCAAAAGTTCCTCTTTTTTTAGTAGAATTTTCATTTTTCTCAGACAAAAATGCAACTGCTTGGTTGAAAATTTAACAATCTTGTTAAAGAGCCATACTTTTTGGTTAAAAATTCGACTATATTTAGAAAAAAATCAACTTATAGTTTACAATTCTTAATTTGGTATTGAAAAGTGAACTGAAATCTTCTTTGGATGAACATTTGCATTTAAAAAAAATTTTTTTTTCAATTTTATCTCTTTTGGAAGAAATATTTCATTTTTATTGAATAAAAATGCAACTGTTCGGTTGAAAATTCAAATCTTTTTTGAAAATTTGTATTCTTGATTTAAAAATTCACCTGCTTTAGCAGAAATTACATCTTTCTTGGATAAAAATGCAACGGTTTGGTTCAAAATTCAACAATTTTATTGAAAATTCATACTTTTTGGTTGAAAATTCTGTTGTTTTGATGAAAATTCAACTATTCTGAAGAAAATGTACTTTTTGGTTCAATTTAATATTTTGGTGTTAAAAGAGAACTGAAATCTTCTCTGGAGGAAAATTTAACTATTATTTTGAATTTTTTTTCCAAATTAAAAATTCATCTGTTCGGAGAGAAATTCAATCTTTCTTGGATGAAAATGCAACTGTTCGGTTGAAAATGAAACTATTTTGTTGAGAAGCCATACTTTTGGTTGAAAATTCTACTGTTTTGTTGAAAATTTTACTATTTTGTAGAAAATTTCCTTCTTTTTTTTAAATTTATATTTTGGTGTTAAAAATGAACTAAAAGCTTTTCTGGATAAAATTTCAACAGAAAAAAAAAATCTTCCTTTTTTTATTAAAAATTCATCTGTTTTTGTGCCAATTTCATCTTTCTTGGATGAAAATTCAACTATTTGCTAGATAATTCAACTACTTCATTAAAAATCCATCTCTTTCGGTAGAAAAAGTTCGTCTTTTTGGATAAAAAATTTAATTTTATTCGTAGAAACTTATTTTGTGTTAAAAAATTCATATTTTGATTTCAAAAAGTCAACTGGATTCTCTTCTGAGTGAAAATTCAAATTAAAAAAAAAAATTTGTTTTCTTTTTAAATAAAAATTCAAATGTTTTAAGAGAAGTTTCATCTTTTTTTGGATGAAGATATAACTATTGTATAGAGAATTCAACAATTTTTTCAAAAGTCATCCTTCTTGAGTAAAACTTCGTCTCCTTGAATTGAAAATTCTATTTTTTTTTCGCAGGAACTTAATTCTTAATTTTAAATTCATATTTCGATCGTGAAAAGTCAACTAAAATCTTTTTTGACAGAAAGTTTAACTATTTTTCAATTTATCAGTTTGATTTATAAATTCATCCGTTTTGGTAGAATTTTTTTCATGAAAATAGAACTTTTACGTTAGAAATAATTCTCCTTTGCTTGAGTATTCAACTATTTTGTTTGAATCACTTTATTGAGAAATCATTTTTTCAACGAGTTATATTTTTAGTTGAAAATTTATCTCTTTGGTTGACAGTTCAACTGTTTTGTTGAAAATTAATCTTTTCAAATTGAAAATTCCACTACTCGGCTAAAAGTTAAATGACCTTGTTAAAAATTTCTTCTTTGATATGAGGCTTATGTCTTTGCTTAAAAATCTAACTTTTTAGTAGGAAAATTTGTTTTTGGTTTCAAATTAATTTTTTAACTGAGAATGTAACTTTTCCATTTTTTCAAGATTGATCGTTTCTAGTTCAAAATTCTCCTTTTTTGATAAAAAAATATCATTTTCATGGTTTAAAGTTTAATTTTTGTTAGATAAAAATGCAGAAGTTTCGCTGAAAAATAATTTTTTGCTGATGTTATATTCTTTGTTTGTTAATTCAATTTTTCTAGAGAAAATTCGTCTTTTTGGTTTTAAAAAGCTTTTTTTCTGTATCATTTTTTTGACTGGAATATAAACTATGACAATTTTTGTTAGGAATTTATCTTTTTAGGTTGAAAGTTCAACTATTATTTTAAAAAATTTAATTATTCTGTTGAAAATTCAATTATTTTGTCAAAAAGTCATCTTTAATACTAGAAAACACATCCCTTTGTTCGAAATAAACTAATAAATTTGAAAACTTTTAATTTGTATCTGAAATGCTGTTTTATTCCGTTTATAAAAGCCCCTAATTGAAAATTGAGCGTCCTTTGAGCCTGTAAAATGCAACCCGTGAACTAACACTGTATGCCGGGCTGCAGTCACCCGGTCTAGTTTCAAGTCGAAAAAGAAGGATATATATTTTTTATTTTCCAAAAATTATCATTATATGTTATTATTATTTATTTTTATTATTGTATTATGTATTACTCATTATGAGCGATGAAGACACAGCACTTGCAGATTTTATTCGACTTAAAACTAGACCGGGTGACTGCAGCCCGGCATACATTATTAGTTGGCGCGTTGCATTTTACAGGCGCACAAGAACGCTCAAATAAACAAAAACACACATTTTTCGAAAAATTCGCTTTGCTCCCGCAAGTAAAATTGCCTTCAGAATATGCGGTTCGGAAAACACATTAAACAATACATGCACGTAGACCTATTATGTATATCGCGAAAACCCGAGGCATTTTAATCCCCTTAAGATTCCGTGCCACTTTCATGAAATTCAGAATCTAATTTTTTTGTACCTTTTCCGAATTTTATGAATGGTAAATGAAAATTTTAAGAGCCATATTTACAATTCATTAAAATAAAAATCGATATTGGACTTCCACAAAATTCTGAAAGGATACAAGGGATCTCTAATATTTTTTTTCTAAGCTAACAAAATTAGAAAAACCTTTCTTTCATCAAATACCACAAAATTAGTGGATGAGACTGAAAAAATAAATAAATAAATGTTGTTTGGACCACACTACAGCATATATGACGATTGGTGGGGCCATATTTTACTACACATAACCTAGTTACTGATAATTTTTCTATTATTTATTTAATATAAAAAATGCCTTTTTTTGCAGCCGCATACTCAGAATGTTTACAAAATAGGATCGATAATTCCAGCGTGTGTATATTTGTATTTGCGTAATGAAAATTTCCGCTCTGTTGTACAATGTAAACTGTTACTTTATTTTCTTTACTCTTTTATTGAAAAGTAACATTTGTTTGTTACGTTGGCTATAGATTGTAACATTTGAGTGAACGAGTGACTGACTAAGTGTATATGAAACAGTAAATAAAGTATGTGTTATACACGGCTCTGGATATTTGGTTTCAATTTAATTTATTTTATTTCTCACAAATAATAGAGGGAGGAAATTTCGATTTAAAATCATTTAATTCTAATTTTAATTATAATTGAATTGTTAAACATTTTCAAATGTTTATAGTTTAAAATCATAAACTTTTGAGCATCTTTTTAAAATAGGTCTACCTTAAGGATATGGAATACCAGATCCTTCAATTATTGATGCGTATCATTTGAAATAATGTAAATTTGAATGTTTCTTTCTAACTTTTCAATTTCGAAGATTCACAGTTGAAAGCACTTCAAATTTTAAAAAATATATATACATAGGAAATTCTTAGATTTAAACGATTTCTAATTTGGAATTTTGCAATTCTGAAGTTTCACAATTGGAAATTCTCAAATTAAAATAAATTATTGATAAAAATTCTTCAATTTAGATGATTTTAAAGATCAAAAGTCAAGTTTTCTATTCCAAATGTTCCAAATTGAAAACAGTTCTATCGTAAATCACAAAAATTACAGCTATTTTGAATTTCAAAACCTGAAAATTGTATTATTGTCAATTGTAAATTTTCAAAATTACTAGCTCCTGAATTTTGATGAATTATGAATAGGAATTCTTTACTTATGAGGATTTTTTATATAAAAAGTCAACATTTCTATCCTAAAATTTGCAAATTAAAGACATTTCAAATGTAAATTATAAAAATTACAACATTTCTAATTGTTTACTCAAAATGTGCATCATTTTTATTTGTTAATCATCAAAATTTAAAACTCTTCAATTTTAAAAGATTTCCAATTTGAAGTTCTTCAATTTTGAAGAGATACAATTAAAAAGTCTTACATTCTGAAAATATAGAATTTCAAAATATTCAATTTTTAAAATTAATATATTAACAGTATATTGAAGATTCACAATTATAAATTTTTTAATTTCAAAGGTTTATGAATAAAAATACTTCAATTTGAATGATATAGAAAACAATAAGTCAATTTTTCAATGCTCAATGTTCCAAATTAAAGAAATTTTAAATATCAATAATTAAAATTACAAAATTTTTATTTGTAAATTGTAAAAATTTTAAACTCTTTGATTTTAAAAGATTACATATCAATTTTCTGAAATTTTGAAGTGTTACAATTTAATATTCTTAAACTTTGAAGACGTATTCAAATAAGGGTTCTTAAATTTTGATGATTTTGAAAATGAAAAGTCGAGATTTCAATTCCAAATCTTTCAAATTGAAAATGTTTCGAAGATAACTAATTAAATTTACAGAATTTTCAATAGTCAGTTTTCAAAATTTGAAACTTCTTAAATTTTGGAAACGTTAAAATGCGAATTATTCGATTTTTAAGATTCACATTTGTAAGGTTTGGAACATTTGAACATTTTTGATTCAATAGTTCAATATTTTAAAGATCACAGATTGAAGATTCTTCAATGTTACCGATTTGCAATTTAGAATTTTCCAATTTCGCAGATTGGCAATTGAAAACTCGCGAATTTTAGATGTATGAATACGAATCCAAGTATTTAATTTAAAACTTTTACAATGAAAAGAATTTTTGATAAAAATCATCAAAGTTAAAAAATTTTCAAATTTAAATTGCTAAAATTAAAAAGTCTTCAATTTTAACTATTTTTCATTCAAAGTTCTACAATTTTAAAGAATTCAAATTATTGAAAATTCTTCAATTTCCAATATGTACCTATAAATAAAGGTTCCTAAATGTTTATAGTTGGAATGATTTTGGAAATCAAAAGTCAAGCTTTCAATTCTAAATCTTCCAAATGAAAGATTTTTTAAATGAAAATCATGAAAATTACAGAGTTTTTGAGTTGAAACTTAAATTTTGATAATATAAAATTGAAAATTATTCAATTTTCAAGTTTTATATTCTGTCTGTATGTAATTTAGAGTAGATTCATTTTTAAGTATTTACCATATAGAAAATTTTTCAATTTTACCGATTTGCAATTTAAAAGTATTCAATTTTGAAGATTCACAATTGAAAACTCAGCCATTTTAAAGATGTCAAGTTTTCAATTCTACATCTTTCAAACTGAAGAAATTTCTTACGCAAATGATCAAAGTTATAGAATGTTTAATTGCAAAACCTAAAATTTGTATAATTTTAAATTGTAAATTGACGAAAGTAAGAGATCTTAATTTTGAATGATTTCAGTTCAAAGTTCTTCAATTATGAAGAGTGTAAATTGTCAAAATTTCAAAATCTTCAATTGTAAAGGTTTACAATTCAATGCTCTAAAATTTTGAAGAGTTACAATTGAAAACTCTTGAATTTCAAAGATGAGTAAACAAAAATTTCTAAATTTCCATGATTTAGGAAATTAAAAGGTAAGTTTTCAATTCTAAAGCTCCCAAATTGAAGAATTTAGCATTATTATTAATCGTCAATTGTAAAAATTGAAAACTCTTCAATTCTAATGATTTGTAATTTACAGTTCTACAATTTTTAATAGTCACAATTAAATACTCTCGAATTTCAGCGATCGATAAGTAAACATTCTTAAATTTAGATGAATTTAGAAATAAAAAGTGAAAGATTTTTCATTTTAAATTCTCAAAACTGGAAATTTTTCGAATTTAAAGAATTACAGTTGGAAGTTCTTCAATTTAAAAAAGTGAAAATAGAAAACTCTTTAGTTTCCAAGATGTGAAAATATACATTATTAAATATTGATGATTTTGAAAATCAAGAGTCAAGTTTTTAATTATGAATCTTAAAAATACATCAATTTCGAATATTAGTCATCAAAATTAAAGAATTTTAATTGTCAGAATTGAAAATTCTTCAATTCCAAAGATTTACAATTCAAGGTTCAATAATTATTAAAATTTACACTTGAAAACTCCTCAATTCTGAAAATTTACAAATGAAAATTCTGAAATTTTTATGTTTTTTGAGAAAAAAAGACAAGTTTTCAATTTTAAATCTTTCAAATTGAAGGAATTTGAAATATAAATCATCAAAATTAGAGAATTTTTTTATTTTAAATTGTGGAAATTTTAAACTTTTTAATTTGAAAATTTACCATTCGAAGTTCTATCGTCCTGAAAATTTATAATTAGGAACTCTTTAATTTTCAAGATGTATGAATTCAAAATATTATATCTTGATGATTTTGATGATTTTGCGAATCAAAAGTTGAGTTTTTATTCTAAGTCTTCTGAATTGAATCGTCAAAATTGCATAATTTTTAATTTTTAATTTTCGAAATTAAAAGATCATCAATTTTAAAGATTCACAAATAAAAATTCTGAAATTGTGATGCTCTTGGAAAACAAAAGACAAGTTTTCAATTTCAAATCTTTCAAATTGAAGGAATTTTAAATATAAATCATCAAAATTAGATAATTTTTTTATTTTAAATTGTGAAAATTTTAAACTCTTCAATTTGAAGATTTACCATTCGAAGTTCTATCGTTCTGAACATTTATAATTAGGAACTCTTTAATTTTCAAGATGTATACATTCAAAATATTACATCTTGATGATTTTGATGATTTTGTGAATCAAAAGTTGAAATCTTTTTTCTAAATCTTCTAATTTGAATCTTTAAAATTGCCTAATTTTTCATTGCAAATTTTCGAAATTAAAAGCTCTTTAATTTTAAAGATTTACGAATAAAAATTCTGAAATTTTGATGCTTTTGGAAAACAAAAAACAATTTTTCAACTTTAAATCTTTCAAATTGAAGGAACTTTAAATATAAATCATCAATATTATAGAATTTTTTTCTTGAATTGTAAAAATGTTAAACTCTTTTATTTGAAGATTCATAATTCAAATTATAATTATTTATTTAATTTATTTTTTTTTATTAATTAATTTATTTTATTTAATTATAATAATTCGTTCTGAAAAGTTATAATTGAGAACTCGTTAATTTTCAAGATGTGTGAGTTCAAATTATTATATCTTGATGATTTTGATGATTTTGTGAATCAAAGTTTAAGTTTTCAGTTCTAAATCTTCTGAGTTGAATCGTCAAAATTACAGAATGTTTAATTGTAAAACTTGTGCTTTGCATAATTTTCAATTTATTGTAAATTTAAAAAATTGAAAACTCTTCAGTTTTGAAGATTTACAAATAATAATTCTGAAGTTTTTATGTTTTTGGAAGCAAGAGACAAGTTTCCAATACTAAATCTTTCAAATTTGAGGAATTTCGAATATAAATCATCGAAATTACAAACAATTTTTTTTTAAATTGTAAAAATTTTAAACTCTTTAATTTGAAGATTTACAATTCAAAGTTCTATCGTTCTGAAAATTTATAATGGAGAACTCTTTAATTTTCAAGATGTATAAACTCAAATTATTATATCTGGATGATTTTGATGATTTTGTGAATCAAAATTTAGGTTTTCAGCTCTAAATCTTCCGAATTGAATTGTCAAAATTACAGAATGTTTAATTATAAAACGTATGCATTGCATAATTTTCAATTTTGAATTCTCAAAATTAAAAACTCTTCAATTTTAAAAATTTACAAACAGAAATTTTGATGCTTTTGGAAAACAAAAGACAAGTTTTCAATTCAAAATATTTCGAATTGAAGGAATTCCGGATATAAATCATCAAAATTATAACATTTTTTATTTTAAATTGTAAAAATTCAAAACTCTTTAATCTGAAGATTTGCAATTCAAAGTTCTATCGTTCTGAAAAGTGATAATTGAGAACTCTTTAATTTCCAAGATGTATAAATCCAAATTATTATATCTGGATGATGTTGATGATTTTGTGAATCAAAAGTTGTTTCCAATTCTAAATCTTCAAAATTGAATCGTTAAAATTACAGAATTTTTAATATTGTAAAACTTGTGCTTTACATAATGATTGATTGTAAATTTTCAAAATTAAAAACTCTTCCACTTTATAGATTAGCAGTTCAAAAATCTAAAGTTTTGAAGAGTTGCAAATGGAAAATATTGAATTTTGAAGATGTATGAATTAATAAACATTCTGAAATTTTGAGTTTTGCAAAAACGAAAGTTTTCGACTCTAAATCTTCCATATCGAAGAAATTTCGCATGTAAATAGTCAATATAACGGAATTTTCAATTGTTAAGCTTAAAACCAGAATAATTTTTCATTGCGCATTCTCAAAATTAAAAAATCTTCAATTTTGAAGATTTAAGATTCAAAATTCTACCATTCTAAAGAGATGATATTGAAAACTCTTGAATTTTAAACATGTACAATGAAATTCTTCAATTTTCATGATTTTAAAGTTCGAAATCGAGTTTTCAATTGAACCTTTTCCAAATTGGAAAAATTTCAAAAGTAAGTCATGAAGATAACAAAATTTTCATTGTAAATTTCAAAAAAGAAAAATATTCCATTTGTCAATATTTGGAAATAACTTTTAATTTTTCCTCTACTGGATTATTCACTTCCCCAGGGAATTTCTAATTGTTTCTGCAAAGTGCGAACATCATAACTGTTTCTCTTCTCTGTAGAAACACCCGGAGCTATCCGCATTTCTGAGTCAATTTCAAACTTCTAATTTAGTTTGAAACAATTTGATAGAAGGTCAATTAATTCGAGCTCAGTAAGACGGAATTAAATCATATTTGCTTTCACATTCCATAATAAACCCATTCTGCATCAATTAATTTATTTACAGAAATAGGAAAACTTATAATAAAAAAGTGACACTGAAAAAAACTAATAAAACTTCTTTGTTTGGAAAGAGAGAATAAGTAAGTTCAGATCAGAAAAATCAACGAACTAGTTTCTTTTTCAAAAACCTCGAAGGCCAAATTAAGATCTTTGATAAAGAAAGTTTCTTTTCTTTTTGAAGCAAAAACCGAACAACAAAGAATTTTTTTTTGTTTTTCAAGGAAAAAGCAAACCACGCACAAAGTGTGGAAGCTTTCTCTAAGCGAATATGGAATTCAATCTAAATGTAAATGTAGTGTCGGTATAGCGAAATGTTATTTGTAGGACGACTCACTAAAAAACTTTTTCAACCACCGTCTCACAAATTTTCTTTATCTTGCTGTTTTTGAACGATTCATGAAGCTGAGTGAAAATTTAAAAGGTTTTTTTCTTTCAATTTCAGGAAAATAATTAATAAATTTGTCATTAATGTAAATTAAATCAAAAATATTTTCCTGTGAACGCAAAGTCTGTGGTTTTAGCGCACCTACTTTTCTTTTTAATGCCTATTGAATAAGGCCCTTCTTCGATATAATTAAATTTCTTAATCAATTTTTGAATAAGTAGTTAACGTATGGATTATTATAGTCGGAGCCGAAAAATTGACGAGGGAAATCATAATTAATAAAATTGAAATTAAAAAAACGTTAATCGGATATGTGATTGGTTACAATATTTTTTGTTGTATATCTTTAATTTTGTAAAACAAAGTAGATTTGCTGAAATTTTTTTCTTCTGACCTTTGAAATTTGTCGATATAATTTGTTTATGAAAATTAATTAGAATAATTGATTAACTAAATTCGTATAACAGAATCATGTTTACTGATTTCGATTGATTTAAAAATTCATTATTATTGTTTAAGGAAAAACAAAAAATAAAGTTGTGAGAAATAGCATATCTCTTACTTTATTGCTGAAAATAGAAGGGCCACAAAAGAAATCCAAAAATTTCTGAAGAAAAACACTTTTTAATATTTTTCTTTACTCAATGTCCTTACCATTAGGAACGATATTTTTCGAATTATTATTGTTTATTTATTCTAGAAATTTGAAGACTTAAATTTGAAGACTCTTTAATTTGAAAGATTTTTGAATAGAAATTCCTAAATTTTGATGATTCTGGAAATCAAAAGTCAAGTTTTCAATTTTGGATCTTCAGAATTGATTCAGCATTTTTCTTGTATTTCTATTTCTATTTTTCAGTCGCTTCATCCTGAATATTATATTATTTGTTAACAGATTTACTATTTGCTTGCAAATTCATTCATTTCGTTGAAAAATCATATTTTTTATTTAAGAATTCATTTTTTTAAATGAAAATGCAACTCTTCTATTGTTGGTTAAGAATTTATTTTTTTGAATGGAAATTTAACTACTTGGTTAAAAGTTGAACCACTTCATTAAAAACAAATTTTTTGTTGAAGATTTAACATTTTAGTTGAAAATTGATCTCTTTGGTTGAAATTTGTTTCTTTATTTGAACACGAATTTTCAAACTGGAAATGTAACTATTCCAGGTGAAGATTCATCATTTTCATTGAAAATTGAACTAATTGAGTGAAAATTGAAGTAATATGTTAAAAATTTAATTTTTCAATGAAAATTTACCTATCTTTTTCTAAAATTAATTTTGTTGTTAGTCATCTTTGTTAGTTATAAATTCATATTTTTTGATAGAAAAATAATTGTATTGGTTTGAAAATTTTTTGGATAAAAGTGAAACCGTTTTGTTGGAAATTAATTTTATTTTTGAAAATCCATATTTCGGTCTTGAAAATTAAACTGTTTCACAGAAAATTAGTCTTTTGGTTTGAAAGTTCAACAATTTTTATGGTTTTTTTCCTTGCTGAGAAATCTCTTTTGAAAATTGATCTTGTTTTAGTTGAATTTTCAACTGTTTGTTTAAAAATGCATGTATTTTGTAATTTATTATTATATTATTTATCATGTATTACATTTTTTGCGAGAATTTACTTATCTAGGTCAAAAATATAACAATTTGGTTGAAAAGTAAACAATTTGTTGGAAATTATAATTATTTTGTTGATATTTCAATTTTTTGGTTGAAAATGTACCTATCTTGTTGAAAATTCATTCTATTATTGTTTAGGATTATGTTTTTCGAATGAAAATGCAACTTTTGCAATTTGGGTTCGGAAATAATCTTTTTTAGTTACAAATTCGTCTTTTTTGGTAGAAAAATAATTGTACTGGTTGACATTTTTTTCTGATAAAAGCGCAACCGCTCGCTTGAAAATTAACTTTATTGTTGAAAATCAATGTTTCGGTGTTGAAAGTTAAACTGTTTTACAGAAAATTCGTATTAATTTTTGTTCCGGTTAAATTTTTTTCTGAAAAGAATCTTATCTTTTTCTCTAATAATTGCGTTAATTGGTCAATTGGTCAATTTCAAAAAATATTTTGTGATAAAAACATTATTGAATTGCCTAAACAATTTATTAAAGATTAATTTACATGTTTATCGAAATGCGATAAAAAATCTGATATTTTCCTATAAATTTAGTCAAGGGTGTCGCTTATCGTTCGATATCCAAAGGTTATACAATTTCCTCAAATAAATAATAATTACTTGAACAATTTTTTGCACATTGGTCATGAAAAAATTGTTTTTTGTTCTTCAGTAAGATTCCATTATATAAAAATTACGTTCAATTTTGTCATTATGGAATTATTTCTTCAACTTTTTGCTTTAAATCACCCCAGTAGATTGATGAGCATTTAGAAGTAAGTTTTTGAAAAATTAATTTTCTTTCCAATTTTTCATGATTATTCTAAAAAAATCCACAAATATTCATTATTTTAAAGATTTGTATATTATTCAAATACTCAACGATAAGCGACCCATTTACCAAATTTGGGGAAAAAAATACGATTTTTTTTCTAATTGCCATAAAAATGTATAATTAATCTTTAATAAATTTTCGAACAATTCAATAATGGTTTCAACCGGGAATATTGCTCTTAACAAAAAATAAAATAAATAAAATAAAGATTGATTTCAAAGATTAATTTCAGAACAAAATTGTTTAAACAAAAATAAATCATTTAAACGAATACAAATTTGTTACATAATGGGGAAGTAATATCTAGGTAACGTAGATATTTGATATTAAAGGACAAAGCTGATCAAATAAATAAAAAAATAGTTTTCCACCTCTTCTTAAAAAAAAGTTTCGAATAAGTAATAATAATTCTTCAAAGAATTGTTAATTTCCTGTAAAAAGATTAGTTCTTCCAAAAATAAATAATTTTCCGAATGAAGGTAAAAAATTCCTTCCAATGAGTTGGTAGAAAAAATATTTAAACAAACTAAAAATTTAAAGATTAGTTAGGAAAATCATGAAAATATTTCAGTTGTCAAACAAAAATGATTTATGTCAATGAAGAGAAAACCAGAGCTGATATATTGAAATTTTGCGCAAGATTATCGATTTCAGTTTTTTGGGACATTTATCAATTTTTCAAACAATTAATTATTATTTACTTGAAACTTTTCCTTAAAAAGGAGTAGAAAAATGTAGTTTTGTTCAATTTTGTTAATTTTGTCGCTTATTATCAACGATCTACGCCACACAGATATTGCTATCATATTTTTTTTAATTCGTATTTAATTATTAATTTTTGTTGTTAAACAATTTTGTTTTGTAATAAATGGAATGTATATTTCTCTGTAATTAATGCGATTATTTGTCATTGTTGAAAGCAACATCTTATGTTAAATCCATAATCCAATTTTTGAAAACAATTTAATTAAGAATAATTATACATTTCTATCGAAGTGCGATAAAAAATCTAATATTTTTTATAAATTTGGTCAATTTTCTTATCATAAAATATTACGATGTTATGAAAATCATTTAAATAATTATTATTTCTTCCAAAGAAATCTTTACATTGGTCGCGAAAAATTTGTTTTCTCAGTAAAATTTTATACTATAAAAATTACGTTCAATTTTGTCGTTCATAAATTATTACTTTCATTTTTTCTTTTTAAATCACTTCAGCGGACTGATGAGTATTGGTCCTCTAGTAGATGAAAGTAAGTTTTTTTCATGAATTTTCTTTTAGATTTTCCATGATTAACATAAAAAAAATTTCAACACATATTGATTACTTTAAGAATTTGTATACAAAATATTTTCAAAAAAACCGATTTTCTTATTTTACCAGCATAAATATGAACAATTAATTTTCAATAAATTGTTTAATCAATTCGATAATGGTTTCAGTAAAAAATGATGCTCTTAAAAATGACAAATTACTATATTAATTACGAATAAAGATAAATTTCGAACATTTATTTCAGAACAAATTGCTTGAACCAAAATAAATGATTCAGACAAAAACGAACTCCCCGATATTTGGACGATTCCCTCCTTTCTAAAGAGTAAGATTCCCACTTTATAAAAAAAAGAGTCGTTAGAGCAAAAAAGAAAAAAATATTGGATACTTGAAGAAAGCCCACTGTCAGAAAAATACATTTTATCCAAAACCTTTTTTCACACGGACCCTCCGTCGAGAACAAAATACCGCCTTTATTTCTGTAACAAAAGCTGAATGATATATAATGGAAGGTCCTTGCAATAGAAGGCACGCCACTGAATGCCGAATTCGTAATGAAATAAAAGTTGGATCATTGTAGACCACATAAGGCTATTCCAGTGGATGTCAACGCTGTCACAACAGAAGGAAGGCTCTTTGCAATTAAAGTCCTTCTTGGGCTGATGAAATTTTCTCATTGTAGTTATACCTACCCTTTCGCCGGGCGATTATGAGAAGCAACTCTACACTCGTCAAATGCCCCTCACGCGACTGACGAGTAGCGAGTCGCGTGAGGGGCATATGACGAGTGTAGAGTTGCTTAGGTCGGCAGGAGCACAAAGCGCGTCGTTAAATGTCAAATACACTTGCACAGAAGTCGTGAATGTACTGGAGGTATGTACACGAGTTACAACGAAGTAGAGAAATACGAGTCCCTAGGAAAAAGGGATATGGAGGCACTTGACGATTCAGCGCCGGGAGTGGCCTAGTTTGGAAATTGGAATTTTCGCAAGAACCTGCACCGGAATTCGTTTCCGACGTTTTACTACTTGACGAAGGATCTGGGAATAAATGGAGGACGAATGAACAGCCAATCCCAAGCTCTAAACCAATCCCAAAGCGTTCCACTGTTTAAATTATTAAATTCGATTCAGATGAAACTTCTTTTCAATTTCAAATTGGAACCGATTATTATATTTTTATGTGTAGGTTATTCTGATACCAATCTATTTGGGTAAACGTCAAATTTTAGGCAAATTTTAGCACCTACAGTGGCAATAATATTATTATTAGGAATTGAATATTACATAACGGAAATTGATCTTATCACATCCCGTGCAGAAATCGCCATATATTTTCCAGATCTGGCCCTGATCCGTTTAGTATCTTGGGGGCCAGATCGGGATAATTCCATGGCCCAGACCCGAGCCGCACCGGTTCAAGTATTGCAACGCCACCTAGTTTCAATTTAGGGAAATTGCCTGGCTGTCAAATGAAGCGTGATATTGTTGATAAAATTCACATTTATTATCTGAGTTTGAGTGAATAATGCAACAAACAATATGCCAAATCCTAGGACGCCACGAGTTTGAAAGCATTGCGCATTAGCTGCTTTATACAATTTTCGTTATGTGAACGAGGGTAAGTAAATCGTCAAATCGTATTGATTGAATCGAAACCTAACCTCAAACTTGAAATTTATTTGAAAACTTATTATAAATTGTATATTTTTACAATATTTCGAGTTTCCATTCAAGTTATTGAATATATATTGAGAATTATGTCGATACTGATGCTGATGATGCAGAAGAAAGTGGAACGCAACCCGAACTGCAAGTTCCAGGAATCTTAGAAGATCGAAGTAACATGTTTAGTTTTTGATGTAATTAATAGATGAAGTATAGTATCTATAACTCTAAAAATGACATTATACCATTTTGGAAATTATCTTGCTTCAGTTTACGTTTCATACTATTTAACTTATAAATATTCAGGGTTGTAGGTATCAGAAATTCATTTTTCTTTGACATAACCTGAAAATTTTATTTCATTCTTATTTCAATTTTACAGACGAGTTTAGAGCTAAATTTAGAGTTAAATTTATTATTTTGTAAGGAAAATGGTCACATAATTAAGTCCTTATTATCTTGTAGTTTCAAATGTATGACAATAATTCAGATATTTTCTATTAATTAAATAGTTATTTCGATGATTTTGACAATTTGGAGCGTAGTAACATTTTTTTCAATTCAAGATTCAAAATTGTAAGCTTATAGTTTCAAAAACATTTCAATGGTTACACATTTGAGAAATTCCCGGCTCTAATCCAGAATTTAAATACGTTTTGAAATTTCTCGTTCTAGGTCAGATGCTGTTAAAATTAAAAAATTTCCTGTTTCAGTCCAGAATTTTAATTCTTTTCAAAAATTTCCCGTTTAAACAGCTCAAAATTGATTAAAATTTGAATTTTTCCTTTTTCAACTGAGAATTTGTTTAAATTTGAAAATTTCGTTCCAACACAGAATTAGAACTCTTTTCGAAAATTTCACGTTTCAGCTAAGAATTAAGTTTCTTTTGAAAAGTTCCCTGTTCCAATGCAGACTATTATTTCTTTTAGAAAATTTCCAATTCCAGCTCAAAATTGAGTAAAATTTGAATGTTTCCTTTTCCAACTGAGAATTCGTTTAAATTTGAAAATTCCGTTCCAACACAGAATTAGATTTTTTTTTGAAAATTCCCTGTTACAGTCCACAATTTTAATTCTTTTTTTGGAAAATTTTCTATTATAGCTAAAAATTGGTTGAAATTCGAATACTCCCTGTTCCAACTCAGAATTTATTAAAATTTGAAAATTCCGTTTCGACTCAGAATTGAAACTCTTTATAAAAATTCCCTGTTCTAGTCCAGAATTTAAATTCTTTCTGCGAATCACCCGTTTCCAATCAAAATAAGAATTATTTTTAAAAATTCCCTCTTCCATTTCAAAATGTTAATTCTTTTCAAAAATTTCCAGTTTTAGCTCAGAATTAATATTCTTTTGAAAATACCTTGTTCTAGTCCAGAATTTTAATTCCTTTTTCGAATTACCGGTTTCGACTCGAAATTAGAATTATTTTCAAGAAATTCCCGCCAAGGACTGGAGCGGACATTGTAAAGAACGAAGTCAAAAAGACTGAAAATATGCTCTTAACGGGAAATTGGTCGGGGCCAGATCGGGCGCCAGATCTGGCACCCATCGGGCCGTGTGTTTCATCAGCGATCGGAACCAGGTCTGTTTTCCAGATCTGGGCCAGATTTGACCTGGTCTGGGCCTGGTCTAGGCAATAGCAAAATTTCTACACGGGATGTAAACATTTTCAACCCAAAAGGGGCAGTTATGAAAATAAGAAATAATAATGAATCGATGCGCACGCGCATATAATCAGTCGTACGCTGTTCTTTTGTACCGTACGGTAATGACGCGAGAAAAATGTTAAAGTTTAACCTTTTTAATGTTTATAAAAAATAACAGATTTTAATGATTACAAGTCACCTACTTATGGAAGAAAACACCGCCAAACAAGTAACGGAATGGTTTTTATAATTTTTTTTACCCCGAAAATGGGTTTTAGCGCACGTACAGGAATGACGTTTCTGTTGTTAAGATGCACTTTTCACTCTTGATGTCGGATTCACAAAAAAGAGAGTTAATATTTCAAGCTCAATTTTATAAAATCTTGTAATAAACGATACACCTAATATTTCTGAATTCATTACTCAACTGCAACTACAATATTTTACTAGAAAAAAATACGTACGGTAATGACGTCTGAAATGGCAAAAAATTGAGGGACAGACTGCAAGGCTTTTACAACATTATTTAACTTAAAAGATGTGCATACATTAAATTTATGTGCACGTGAAGTTTACAAACTTGATACGTTAAGAGCTTTTCAGGTTACTGTCTAAAAAAAAAAAATCAATTTATCCTTGTGCAAAGTGAGGTTGGGTCGCCGTACGGTAATGACGTTTCGGGTGTTCTTATATTAAATTGAAATAAATAGGAACAGGAACGAAAAAGAAAAACTGACCATTTTGTAGAGAATGATAATAAGTGTTTATTAAATTTAAAAAAAAAACAGCACGATTTTCTACGTTAATGTTATATTACTGGGACTTCAACTTTGCCTTCAATTTGACAATCACCCATTTAGAGTATTAAATTTTACTAGTAGGAAAAGAAAACAATCCAAAATATTCAAAAGCATCTATAAAATAACTAAGATTCAATATTTTCTTTTTCACAAAAATCTTTTAATAAAAAAGAAAGATTTCTTACAATAAAATTGAAGTAAAAATATATAAACTCAATTTGAAGAAATCTTGTATTATGTATAAGCAACCCTGCAAGTTGGATAGAATCATGAGTTTAGTGTCTCTATTCAAAATTTTTTAAATTCAGATTGAAATGAAGTTCATTTCGTCATGAATAATTTTCGCAAAAAAGCTAGAAAAAGATTCATAACCAAAAAATAAAATTCAAAAATAATCTAACTCTCCGGCTCATTAGAGGTAAAAATAACATAATGAAAAAAGAGGGAAAAAGGCAACCAAAAACCAACTTCTCACTTTTTCCGTCCTTTTTAAACTACGAGGGAACCAACATGTTTCGAGGACAATTTAAACCTCCTCATCAGGGATTATTTACAGGGATAACTGAAGGTATGAATAATTAATATACCTGTAAAGAAAACATTTTTTTCGTTCAGTGTGAAATATAAATTAAGTTTAATATAAAAACAAAAAAAATTTCATTGAGAAGATACATTCTTTGAATATTACGATTAAACAAATTATTGAGGAATTAAAACAACAAGTTTCCTCCTTTATCACTAAAGAATGCTTTGAAAGGGAAACAAAAGTTAATAAAAATGCTCTTAAAGATAATATTAAACATGATCGAAAATTTTGGAATATCCTTAAGAGCAAGGAGATGTACAAAAATTACATTTAAATATTCACTCAGCTATCCTTCGTGATCAGCCAGACTCCTGGTTTTTGAATATTTCTAATGTAATTATTCCACAGAGAGTTATTAAAATTTTGAGATTAGGTGATGGTCTTAGCAAAACAAATTTAGTGAAAAAAACTATAATAAATCACCTTAAATAAATGAAGAAATTGAATCAAATATTGAAAAAATACCTGAAAATAAAATTTAAGAATTTAGATCAAATTTTATGGGTTTATCTAATGATTTTGTTAAAAATGATAATCCAAAAACTTTGTTAGAAAAGGAACTTAATGAGGGTTTAATTGAAACAAAATTAAAAAAAAAATCATCCTGGATTAATGATCACGGAATCGGACAAAGGAGGTATAAGAGTGGCAATTAATACGGATGCTTATATTTAAAAAATGTTGCACATCTTTAATGATGATAATAGTTTTCAATTGGTTCCTAATAATCCCACCATAATGCTTCAAAAATTAACTTTTAAAATTTTAGATAGAATGAGAACTAATAAATACTTACGTAATAATAATGAAAGATGTGATATACAACTAGTACTAATCTACCCTTAGCCTATGGTCTTGTTGAAGCTCACAAAGATCACTACCCTCTACGACCAATTATTTCAACAATAGGTTCTCCAACTAGAAAATTAGAAGAATTATGAAGTCAAATTATTAAAAAATCAATAGCAATCTCAAAAACATCAATTAAAAATAGTCATAATTTCTTAAAACTAATTGACAATGTAATAATACCGTTAGAGCACATATTTGTCTCTTTTGATGTAATAGCTATGTTTCCAAATATCCCTTACGAAAGAGTTGAAATGGCCATACAGAAACGTTGGGATTTGATTGAAATTAATACCAAAATTCCGAAAAAACAATGTCTTGATGCTATAAAATAAGTTTTTCATTCGGTATTTTTCAAATTCAATAATAATTATTACAAACAAAATTTTGGAACTCCTACTGGATCAGTTTTATCACCTATTTTAGCTGAAATTGTTATGGAGGTCCTAGAGAAATAAGTTTTTCAAAAAATTGATTTTAATATTGATTTTTATGCAAGATATGTTGATGATTCAGTACTTGGTGTCCTTAAAAATAATGTTAACACTCTTCTTAATGCTTTTAATAGTATACACCCAAGATTACAGTTTACAGTTGAAATTGAAACTGAAGGGGAATTAAATTTTCTAGATTTGACTTTAATTAAAACAGATGAAAGACATATTATAACTGACTGGCATCGAAAAAAGATTTTTTCAGGTAGAACACCTCGTAGAACACTTAGTTTTCTCTCAAATCACTCTATTCAGAATAAGATAGGAATCATCAAAAATTTGATTGATAGAGCCCTTAAATTATCACATCCAATATTCCATGCGAGAAATATAGAACTATGCAAACAAATTCTCTTTCTTAACCATCACCCTTTTGAATTCATTGAACAACATACGCAGAACAGAATAAATTATATCAAAAGCAAAAATAATGATCAAAATATAAAAAACAGAGATGATTATAATACATTTAACACTATTGTTCTTCCATACTTTGGGAAAATTCCGAAGATTTTGAAATCAATGTTGGGAAAATTAGGTTTACATACTATTTATAGAGTTCCTTTTAAGGGCAGACAAAAAGGGCACTTAGAAAAAATGAACATGAAAATCATTTTCACAGAAGTTCTAAGTATCACTCAGTCCTTTCGAAACATAAGATTACACACGGTCATGATTTTAATAGGAATGATATTAAAATTCTTTATCATGAAAAAAAAACAGAAATAGAGAGAATTTATGGAAATGTTATTTATAAAGAGAGAAGGTAACAAAGCTATCAATTTAAAGAAGGACCTTTCAAGATACAACAAAGCTTAGGATAGAGCAATTAATTGATTAAAGTAATTTTCTTTTATTAGATAATAGAAAAATTTAGATTCCATTAAACAATCGATTTTTCAATGAAGAATTTTTTGCTTTTACATTACACTTAATTAATTTATATTTCACACTAAAAAAAAAGGTTTCCTTCACAGGTATATTAATTATTATTCATACCTACAGTTATAACCTAATCAGTTAACCCTGATATAACATTCTTGTTCGTCATTTATTTTATTTGTATTTATATTTCTTTTTTTGCAATTGCTTCCTCCTAAAAATTATTTTCTTACTTATAAATTTTATTATTTGTTTGAAAATTCAACATTTTTGTTGAAAAGTAAATCTGTTTGCTTGAAAATTCCAATATTTCGTAGGAAATTTATCTTTTGAGAAAAAATCACATTTTGGTGTTGAAACATCAATTGGAAAGCTTTTTGGTTAAAAATCCAACTATTTTTTTGAAAATTTGTCTTTTTGCTTCAAAAATTCAACTGTTCTAGTAGAAATGTCATCTTTCTTAAATGAGAATGCAACTGGTTGGTTGAATATTCAATAATTGGGTTTAAAAGTCGTCCTTTTTGATTTAACATGTTGAAAAAACACCTGAAATGTTTTTGATGAAAATTCGACTATTTTTCTTGTTGAAAATTTATCTTTTTTGTTTAAAAATTCACCTGTCTATGTAGAAAATTCATTTTTTTTTAATAATAATGCAACTGTTTTGTTGAAAATTCAACTATTTTGTAGAAAAATTAATTTTTGAGAAAAATTCACATTTTGTGTTGAAAAATCAACTGAAATATTTTTTGTATGAAAATTAACTACTTTTTTGGAAATTTATCTTTTTTATTAATAACTTCATGTGAGTAGAAAATTCATTTTTCTTGGATAAGAATGCAATTATTTGGTTGAAAATTCAATACATTTGTTGAAAAATCATCCTTTATGGTCCAAAATCTACTTTTTTCTTGAAAATTCAACTCCTTTGTAAAAAATTCACCCCTTGAGAAAAATTGACATTTTCTGCTGAAAAATCAATTTAAATATTTTATGGATGAAAATTCGAATATATTTTTTCACATTTGTATTTCTGATTTAAAAAATTACCTGTTTCAGTATAAAATGAAGCTTTCTTGGATAAGAATGCAACTGTTTGGTTGGAAATTCACTTAATTTGTTAAAAAGTCATTCTTTTTGGTCCGAACATCTACTGTTTTTTAAAAATTTAACTGTTTGATTGAAAATTGAATAATTTCGAAGTCATCCTTTTTGTAGGCAAATCCAACTGTTATTATTAAAAATTCCTCTTGTTGGGTTGAAAATCCAAGTATCTTCGTAGAAAATTTACTTCTCATTTAGAATATTTTGTTTGAACCACTTTGTTAAGAAATCATTTTTTGTTGAAGATTCATATTTTTAGTTGCAAATTCATTTTGCTGAGAATTCCTATTTTCCTGGTTGAATATTCAATTTTTATACAGAAAATTCGTCTTTGGCTTCAAGGTTCAACAATTTAGATGAAATTTTTTCTTTCATTACTGAAAAGTCTTTATTTATTGAAAATTCATCTCTTTGATTTTAAAATTTATTAATTTTCTTATGAAATTTCATTGGAGAGGAAAAAGAAAACTGCTAAAGGTTATTTGAAACTTGTTGGTAAATGATATTGTTGTAGATACTTTTTTAAAATATTAAACAGGATTTAGTTAAAACGATTCTTGTGGTTAGAGAACAATCCATTGTTGATATATTTAAAAAAAATTGTATTAGTTAAAGACATTGTAGATAACAATTTTCATTGTAGATGAATCAATGTTTGCTTTCTGTATACAAGATAATTTTTCTCTGGCGAATATTCTGCCTGGATTATAGAGAAGTGGAAACGCCTCACTTTTTGTATGGAAAAAATAACAAATAAAATTAGATTCTTATACAGATGAAACCATGAAGATGGGATCTCAATTTATTGATGTGCTCTCAATCAAAATTGTTATCTACAATATTTTTGACTACTTAAACAATATACTTTTTATAAATCAACAATGATTCATTTTTTAACTATCAAAATGGATTTAACTAAATTCTCTTTCAAAATTAAAAAAGTAACTATAACAATACGATTACGCAACTAGTTGCACATAATCTTCAGCATAATTTTGATAAGGACAATATATACCGGCGGAAATGATAGAATATGCCTGTATGTTGAGCTGTTGCCAAGGTACCATTATGTTTATGGTATGACTATGAAAATTTTATGCCCGTTATATCACGAAAGGTAATACAATTCTTCATCTAATAAGCGCAAGTTAAAGGTAAAATGTCAATTTTATGACAGGATACGGCAAAAAAATGTAAAATTATTATGTTTTCGAAAAATTCCAAAGCTCAGGAAACTTCCGTCTTTTTAAAATTTTTTGGTCACCGGTACCGACGATAAATTTCACTTTTCTCATCCCCTCGAAAGAGTGAAAAAGTTTTAAAATTATTGTATGATAGCAAAATGTTGAGAACAGGATTATTTCCCAATTTAAGAAAAACATACAAATTTAAATTTCATTCCTCAATGAAGGTTAGAAAAATTCAGTAATAAATTTTTTCATAAAACAAGATCATTTATTTTGATATTTTGGTTGAATGATGATGCACAAAATTCGTAATCCTCATTCATAGATGATACATATAAAACTCATTTGATATGGCCAAAGGGTTAATGAAAGAATTTTTGAAAAAATGTATTGAAAAAATTTTTGAAACATATGGTGAACAAGTTAAGAACCTAATTCTTGCCTTTATTATTAAAGGATCATTTATAATTTGAACCATCATATTTTTGGCTCAAAAATTATTTCATTTGGTTGAAAATTCTAGTATTTTGTTGAAAATTTTATTGTTTTTTTGAAAATGCAACTATTTTGTTAAAAAGTCTTCATCTTTGGTCATAAATTTGGCTGCTTGGTTAACAGTTTAACTACTTTTTTCGAAATCTATTTTGTGCATGAAGAATTAACTATTCCATTCATAGATCATTAATCTTTTTCGTAGGAAAATAATCTTTTGCATTGAATTCTTTGGTTGAAAATTCATTTTTTCAAGATTCATCATTTCATTTGAAATTTCATCTCTTTTTGTTAAAAGAAGAACTACTTGTTGAAACTTCCTTTCGTTGAGAATTAATTCTTTTTTACTAACGTTATAACTATGCCATTTTCTTATGTTGTAACTTAATATTTTTTATTGAAAATTTATCTTATCTGGGCGAAAAATGATGCATTTTGTTAAAAATTCGTCTTTTTCAGACAAAAACTAATCTTCATGTTTGAAAATTCATCACTTTTGATTCAAAATGCAACTGTTTGAGTATAAACTAATCTGGTTTGTTCGACGATTCAACAATTTGGCAGAAAATTGAACTATCCGGGTGCAAATTACCGACGAAAACTTAACTTTTTTAGAAAGTTGATTTTTTTGTTGAAATATCATATTTTCGGGTTGGCAATTCAACTGTTTTGTAGCTCATCCATCTTCTTGGCTTAAAAATTTAACAATTTTGTTGAAAATTATTGTACTTTATTGAAAATTCGTGTTTTTTGGAAGAATAATTTCTTCTTGCAGCAAAATTCATCTTTTTGTTTGAAAACTTAACTTTTTGGTTAAAAATTTAACTATTTTCTTAGAAATTAGTTTTTTCTGTTGATAATTAATTTTTTAAATTAATAATGCAACTCTTTCATGCTTGGTTAAAAGTTAATATTTTTATTGAAAATTTATTTTATCCAGTTGAAAATTATGTAATTTATTGAACATTCGTCTTTTTTGGTCGAAAATTAATTTTTTGGTTGGAAATTCATACCTTTTGGCTAAAATTAAAACTGTTTGGTTAAAAATTATTATGGTTTTGTTGACGATTGAAAAATTTGGTACAAAAATAACTTTTTGGTAGAAAATCAACCGTTTTGTTAAAAAGTCATATTTTTGGGTTGAAAATGCTACCTTTTTGTGAATAATTTATTCCTTTGGCTTCAAAATACAACCATTTCTTTGAAAATTGATGTATTTTTTGGAAAATTCGTGGTTTCCGGTAAAACATTGATCTTTTTGCTGGCTGAAAAAAACTGAAACTAAACAAAAAACTATTAAAAAATGCTGATTTAAAAAAAAACTTAAATTAACTAAACTAACTAAAAAAAAACTAACTAATTTAACCTTTTTCTAGAAAATTCCGTTTTTTTGGTTCACAGTGAGTTTTTTTTATCTGAAAATTGTACTAATGTTTTTTTGGTGAGATAAATGAAAAATTCAACTATTTGGCAGAAAATTAATGTATTTTGTTAAAAATTCGTCTGTCTGATGAGGAAATTAATCGTGTTTGTTGAAAAATCAATATACAGTTCAACTTGAAATCTTCGGAATATAATAGTATATTATGCACCAAGGGGGAGAAGAGGTGCTTTTTTGACGAGTGTATTTTTTCAGTACAAGTCGTAGGCGAGCGCGTAGTACGAGCCGGAGACGAGTACTGAAAACATACACGAGTCGAAAAAGTGCCTCTCCCCCTTGGCACATACGATATTTTTTATAACAAATGGTTGATTTCTGGCATTTCTCGAAATACAGTCATGATTTCAGTCCATATTAGATTTTGTGTAATAAAGCATGAAATTAATATTAATCTAATCTATGGTAATTGTAGAGGTGATTTATGGTAACTTATTATAGATTACCCAAAAATTCACTTTTGAAAATTTCCATAAATTACCGGAAATTTATGAAAAATGTCGGTAATTTATGGTAATTTTACAGGTGAATATGGTAACTTACCCAACATTCATTTTCAAACATTTTCATAAATTTCCGGAAATTCATGAAAAATTTCCATAAACTTCCGGAAATTTATGAAAATGTTTGGTAACTCATGGTAATCTTACAGGTAAATATGGTAACTTACCATGGAACACCCAAAATTCATTTTTAAAAATTTCCATACATTTCCGGAAATTTATAAAAAATGTCGGTCATTTATGGTAATTTTACAGGTGAATATGGTAACTTACCCAAAATTCATTTTGAAAAATTTCCATAAATTTCCCGAAATTTATGAAACATTTCGGTAATTTATGGTAATTTTTCAGGTAAATATGGTAACTTACCATGGAATACCCAAAATTCATTTTTAAAAATGTCCATAAATTTGCGGAAATTTATGAAAAATTTTGGTCATTTATGGTAATTTTGCAGGGATATATGGTAACTTACCCAAAATTCATTTTAAAAAATTTCCATGAATTTCCGGAAATTTATGAAAAATTCCGGTAATTTATGGTAATTTTACAGGTAAATATGGTATCTTACCATGGAATACGCAAAATTCATTTTTACCATTTTCCATAAATTTCCGGACATTTATGGAAACTTTCGGTAATTTATGGTAATTTTACAGGTATATATGGTAGCTTTCCATAAATAACCGCAAAATTCTATTAACTGCAAACAAAATTTCCTCTCAGTTTTTACCGTGAGTGGGCGGATAATCATAAAATCCAAGCTTATAGATTCATGATCTTCATTATTCATCTCTGACGTCACTTTTCAGTCCCTAGGGAGTAAAAAGTAGAGCTTTAGCCTCGCTTCATAGGCGTCGAAAAGGGCTGAAATCATGCATGTGTTATAAAAAGTATTTTATATTGCATTCAATATGGTATTTACATGAATTTTGTTGTAAAGATGTTATTCCTGGATTATTACCCTTTTTTCGTAAAAAATAACCATCTTTACTATGTTTCGACCGAATTTTGGGCTGCGTTACTTGTAGGGGAGTGGAGGGGGGAAAATCTTAATATTATTAAAATGAATAATAAAAATAAATATTATTATATTATTTTTAAAATATATATAATATATAATATATGAAGGGTTGAAATGCCAAAGGAGTCAAGCGCCATTTTTCACTTTTTTCTGGAGAGACTAAAAACATGTTGTAAATTCAGCGGGACCATTTAAGAAAAAAATCAGAAAATTCTTCCAAGATACTTTCATGCTTCATCAAATTAAAAAAATTTTGCACACAAAAAACTATCCGGTTTCGAGAAATTGAATAACACAGGTCACGTTTCGAGGTTAGATTTTGGGTCCGTATCGACTGTTAAAATCTTTCAACATTAATTGTGGAGTCAATTTGCAGTTTAAGAAAAAACTAAGAATGAGAATTCTAGCTATTGAATGGACGAACTGATTTCCAAAAAGTTTGTTTAAAAAAAAATCATGCACTTTCGCAAAATTTGAAAATCCAATTATGACTTCGAAATGGTGTAAAACTGACATTTCAACTTCAAAATAATGACGATAGCAGTAATAATTTTGCATATTTCCAAAAAATGAGGAATTGGGTTATTCAGTGCTGAACGGAAGGGACCCAATAGTAATTAAAAATAATTAGCCAGTGTCGAGAAAAATAAAATTTGATTTTTTACTTTGTGGTTAGAAAAGCTTCTCGGACTGTGAACACAAGAACGCAAATTTTGAAGAATGATGCCCCAAAAAAATCCTTTGGCAGGCTTGTGTAATAGAATTTATCTGATTTTTCGAGCTAATAAACCCGATTTCGAAAATTTGGCGCTTGACTCCTTTTGCATTTCTATCCTTCATATAATATATAATATATATATATTTTTTTCAAATATTATATTATTATATATATTAAGTAAGACAAAACTACGATTGTCAACGAGGGACAATGTGAGGGGGGGGGGAGGGTCAAAAATAGTCTAAAATTGGTAAAGTAGTTTATGGACGAGCCCTAAGTCACAGGCAGCATATAAACTAAATTAAGATTTGATCAAATACTGTGTAGGGCTTCAGATTTAATCGCAAGTTAGGTTAAGTACGTAATTGTTAGTACTCATAGGTTTAATGCCGAAGCTGATAATTTATTAGATACTATCAGGCCTGAAGTTAAACGGCTTTCACTTTGAAGCAACCCTCGCTTGAGCCTCGGGAGTGGTAGGAACACCCAGCCCAACTGATGATCATCGTATTCGCACATACATATATATATATGTATAGATATTATATATACATGTGTGTATATATATGCGAATATATATAGATCGCTCGATTAATAGGTCTGATGATATCGTACAACTTGGCTGGGGGTTTCAAATTACGACCATATTGAGAATTGTGCAAGCCAGGTTGAATCTTAGTAGTCTTGGGCATCAGCTATACTTGTATTAGAGATAGCCACCGTGCAATTGCACTGGCTATAATTCAATTACAAGGCACTCGACTGCCAACCGAATGAGCCCTTTGACGTACGGACCCCCGAATAATTTAATCCTTCAGAGGCGCACTATTGTTCAGTTTTACTCAAGAGTTAATGGCTGATATTTGACCTATGAAATTTTACTCATTAGTAGGGTGATTCATAAGACATCAATTTAAAAATTTTCAATTAGTTAATTGAATAGTGAATTAATTTTTTTGTGAATTCGATGGTCGATGGCCTTCAAGACACGACTTTCGAAAAAACCGGCTGAACTCGGGAGGCGGTATTCTGCACTTTTCCCCTCCCCTGGCCAAACCACCAGGCAAATGCGAGCTTTTCCAATAAAGTGGATGCAGCTGTGCGTTATCACTGGCCGTGATTAAATTCATTTAAAGAGTATGAGGTATTTTTTTAAATCCAAGGAATTTTCAAGATCTTGAAACAATTGCAAGGAATTTCAGAAGATTTCAAAGAATTTGGAATATTTTGAGGTATTATAAAAGATTTTGAGGAATTTTTAATTGATTTCGCTAATTTAATAGGATTTCAGAAGATTTAGAAAATTTCCATTGATTCCATTTCAATGAATGCCAACAGATTTTTAAGGGTTCGAAATATTTTATGATATTTTAACAGATTTCAATGAATTTTCAACTGATTTTAGTAATTTAATTGATTCAAAAGAATTTTTGAAGGAATTTTCCAAAATTATGAACATTTTAGGGTATTTCAAAAGAGTCCAAGGTATTTTTAAAAGATTTCAACAAGTTGAAGGAATTTCAAAAAGATTTGAAGGATTTGAAAACTTTTAGAGGTTTAATGGAGATTCCAATGATTTTTCATTTGATTCTAGTATTTTAATTGCTTTCAGAAGATATGCAATATTCTAGAGTAATTTAAAAGATTCCAAGGCATTTTCGAAAGCTTTGAAAAGTTTTAAGTGATTTTGAAAGTTTTAAAAGGTCTTGGAATATTTTGGGGAATTTCTAATGACTCCAAGGAATTTGTGATTTGAATAATTTGAGGGAGTTTCAAGGGATTTGAAATATCTGAGAGTATTTTAAAATATTCGAACGCATTTTCAAGAGATTTAAAAAGTCTCAGGGAATTTCAAAAAAGTTTTGAGGACTTGAAAACTTTTAGATTATTCTGAAAGATTCCTAGGAGTTTTCAATTCATTTCAGTAATCTAATTGATTTCAGAGGATCGGAAATATTTTAGATTATCTTAGAAGATTTCAAGGCATTCCGAAAGCTTTAAAAAGGATTGTGAAATATTTCAATGTGCTTCTGAAAATTGCGAGGGATTTTGAAGATTTAAAAAAATTCAAAGAATTCCAAAATATTGCGAAGGATTTTAAATATCTTAGGGTATTTTGAAAGATCCTAGGAGTTTTTTAATTGATTTCAGTACTTTAATGTTACTCATAGGATTTGCATTATTTTATGGCATTTTAAAAGATCTAAAGCATTTATGAGAGCTTTAAAGTGTTTCAATTGATTTCCAAACGTTTTAAAGGATTTTAAAACTTTAAGAGTATTTCAAAAGATTCTAAGGAATATTCAATTGGTTTCAGAGGATTTGAAATATTTTAGAGTATTTTTACAAGTTCCACAAATTCAGTCGCAGAATATACCAGGGGAAAAAATTTGTTTGAGTAAATTATGCGAAACGTTCAAAAAATTATTTGAAAGAAATTAATCATAAATTTTAAAGAACTTATATTTTCCCCCTGTTTTCAAGAATTTTCCCTTTTCCTCATTTTTTTGCTAAATTTTTAAAATAATGAATAAACCTCAATTAAATTATTGTTTCGAAATTCATATCGCTTGCTTGAAAATTCTACTATTTGGTTAAAAACTTATTAAAAATCAAACTATTTTGTTAAAAAGTCATCTTTTTTTGGTTCAAAATTATATTGCTGGGTTATATGTTGAACACTATATTGTTGAAAAAAAAATTTTTCTTGAATATTCATCTCCTTGGTTGAATATTTAACTATTTTGTTGAAAATTCGTTTCAATTTCGTTCGAAAATACATTTTTTTAACTGAAAATTCAAGTATTTTATGTTTCGTTCAAAATTTATCTTGTTTAGTTCAAAATTGAAGTACTTGGTTGAAAATTCATGTATTTTTTTAATAATTCATATTTTTTTAATAAAAAATTAATCGTTTTCCTTGAAAATTCCACTATTTGGTTAAAAATTCAACTCTTGGGTTAAATGTCGAGATTTTTTCTCACAGATTCATTTTCGTTTCTTTTGAGATTCATCATCTTAGGTGAAAATTTATCTCTTTGATTAAAGCTGTAACTATTTTGTTAAAAATTCTTTTTTTTTTTAAGAATTAATTTTTTTCACTAAAAATGGAATTTCTCAATTTTTGATTGCAAACATGAACATGAAATTTTTCATTGAAAATTCATATGTCTTATTGAAAACTAAACTTTTTTTGTATAGATGAACAAACTATTTAGTTAATGATTGAATTGATTATTTAAAATTTAGGTATTTGTTGGAAATTTCTTTTTTGTGTAAAATTAATTTTTTTTATTTGAGAATGTAGCTATTCCATTTTTGGTTGCAAAATTTTCATTTATGAGTTGAAAATTCAACTATTCGAAGTAAAATTGACATATGTTGTTGAAAACTTGTCCATTAGGGGAAAAAGTTCATCATGTTTGTTAAAAATTTATAATTTCGTTTGTGTTTTCAACTGTTTTGTTGAAAATTCGTCTTGTTATTTGAATTCAACTTGTTGAAAATTCTATTCCTGTTTCTGATGAAAATTTTTGAAAATTACTTCTCTGAACTGTAAATTTAACGATTCCATTTTAGGTTGAGAATTTAGCTTTTTTAGTTCAAAATTCCTTCTTTGTGGCCCTTTGTGTGTCACCTTTTTGGTCAAAAATTCAACTACTTGGTAGAAAGTTAAATTACTTTGTTGAAAATTCAACTATTTTGTTAAAGTCATTCTTTCGGTCGAAATTTTAACTTTTTTGGTGAAAATTCGTCCTTTTGGATTGAAAATTCATTTTTTATGGTAGAAAAGTCATCTTTTTTGGTCAAAAATTCAACTACTTACTAGAAAGTTGCACTACCTTGTTGAGAAAACATTTCTTTGGTTAAAAATTCATCTTCTTGTTTGAAAATTTGAGTATTTCGTTAAAACTTTGTTTCAATTTTGATTGAAAATCAAATTCCTAAACTAAAATCTCTTTATTCCATTTTTGTAAAAAATTGATCTTTTTGAGTTGAAAATTGATCCTTTTTATTTTAAAATTCAAGTGCTTGGTTGAAAATTACTGTATTTTGTTCATCATTCATCTTTTTAATAGAAAATTAATCTTCTTGTTTGAAAAAAAAATTTTTTTTCGTTAAAAATTCGAATCATATTTTTTATTCTAAATTAAACTTCTATAGCGGAAACTTGAACTTTTTCGGTAATAATTGAATTATTTTTCAAACACAGATTTATTTTTTTGGAAATTCGATTTTTTGGTGTAAAATCGATTTTCTTCATTTGGAAATACAGCTATTCCATTTTTTAATGCAAATTTTTCCTTTGTGAGTTGAAAATTCAACTATTTGCTGGGAAATTAATATATTTTGTGGAAAATTCGTCTATTTGATTAGAAAATATATCTTTTTTGTTGAAAATTATTTTTTTTTTTATTTGTATTTGACTGCTTGAAAATTCTTTTTCTTTAACATTAGTTTTATTCACCTCTGAAATCACTTTTCCCTAGTCCCTAGGGAGTAAAAAGACTTTTTGCTTCCAAGGTACCGAAAAGTGACGTCAGATGTGAATAAAATATAGTATGCGCCAAGGGAAAGAGGCACTTTTTCTCCTAAGTGCATAATATACTATTTTGAGCTGTAAAAACGATTCCATTTATCGTTGAAAATTTATCTTCTTCAGTTAAAAATTCAACTATTTTGTTGAAAAGACATCTTTCTTGATTGAAAATTAACATTCTCTTTAAAAATTCTTCTTCATCAGTTTGAAATTCAATTTTTTTTTCAAATATTCGACTTTTTAGCGTAAAAATTGCACTGTTTTGGACACCTTCATGGACCTGACTATGGAACCCAACATAATGATCGGCACAGTTAAAATTGTATTGCTTTTTTAATTATTTATGAACAAAATCAGTTAAACTGTTAAAGCAAGAAATTTTAATTATAGGAGCGACTATAGCGTGAGCTGCTTTTATATCAGAGATTCATATTTAATCTCATTAGCGCATCATCCTGGATTATGTATACATCGTGGAATGAAAAAAGGTATAGTCGAACTTTAAGAATGGAAGTTTTTCAGCTTCAGAGTTCCATAAAAAATTAAGTACTGTAAAAACTTGGCCATAAAAAAAAGATGGAGTTAGCCATAAAAGAAGAGATGAATATAAAAATCAGTCGAAGGGAAGGCATAAGGGTAATGATGAGATCAGATACCGAAGAAAAATGCATTCGTTCTCATAAAACCTAGACTGAAACTTTTACGAACTTCTTTCACAAGTACATTAAAGACTGTAAAAAAGTTTCGAATCTTGATTTTTTTTCCATCACCCAGTTTCACAATTCATTGGGATAAGTCCCTTTGCAATTCTGTGAAATTCTGTTCTCACTTCAAGATGTTTTAATGAAATGGGAATTCTTCACTTTCAATTTGAATATTAAATTTTCATCAAGTTGGATCGACATAAAAATTATTTTTGTCTTACTTTTGGGTCATTTATAATTAGATAAAGTATTGAGAAATTTTCTTTAAAAAAGAGGAAATTACTAATAATTAATAATAATAGTTCCTTTCTTATATATGGAAAAGTACAGTACATATGTAAAAAAAATTATTATTAAATCAAAAAAATGTACGTGGTAATTTTTAAAGTTGACAATTGAAGAATTTGCGTTACAAGTATATGAATTTGAATAAGTTTCTATCTCAAATCTTCGAAATTTAACTTGAAAAAATAAGGATTGAAAATTGTATCATTTTCTATGATTCACATGAAATATTGAAGAGTCTTCAATTTTCAATGTTCAAAATTGAAGTATTTTAAATTACAAATAACTGAAATTGAAAATTTTTCAATTTTACACTCAACTGTTGAGAATTGTAGAAATTTTAATTGCAAATTTTAATAATTAATTTAAATGTTTGAAATTGAAGGGTTTGTAATTTTGACATTACAATGACAATTTTTTGCAATTCAATGATTTACTTCCGAATTTTTTTCAATTTGGAAGATTCAGAATTTGAAACTTGACTTTCGATCTTAAATCATCTAAATTCCAAAATTTTTACTTATAAAGTTTTAAAATTTAAGAGTTTGGAATCGGAAATCTTAAAGATTAAACAATTCGAAATTGCAAATTAAAAATTGAATGATTTGTAATTCTGTATTTTCAGAAATTAAAAATTTTAAATTGCGATTCTTCAAAGTTACAGACTTGAAATTGATAATCTTTAGAATTGATGAGTTTTTACTTTTGATAATTTTCAATTGAAAGCGTTTTCAAATTTTGAAGATTTACTTTAGGAATTTCTTCAATTTGAAAGATTCTGAATCAAAAACATGACTTTGGATTTCCAAAATCATGAAAGTCATCAAAATTTAAGAATTTTTATATATGCGTCTCAAAAACTAAAAAGTTTTAAATTGTTATACTTTAAGATTCTACTACTTTGATTTGTAAATCTTCAAAACCCAAAAGTATTTCATTTTGAAAACTTACTTTGCAAAATCATGAAAGTTTTTGGTTTTACACTTTAGGAATCTGTAATTTTGATGATTCATATTTGTAATTTTATCAATCTGGAAGATTTAGAATTGAAAACTGTTGACTTTTGATCTATAAAATTAAAGATTTTTAAACTATAAATCTTTAAAATTAAAGAACTTTCGAACATAAATCTTCAAAAATGTGAAACTTTCAATTTTAAAACTTCAAAATTAGAGAATTCTTAATTTTGAAAATTTACAATGAGAAATTCTGCAAGTTTTAAGTTTTGAAATTAAGAATTCTGTGATTTTGACGATTCAGCTAAGACAAATTTTTGAATTTGGAAGATTTAAAACTGAAGACTTAACTTGATTCTTCCAAAAGCATAAAAATCACCGAAATGTTAGAATTTTTATTACACTTCTTTAAAATTCAAGAATTTTCGATTATAACTCTTCAAAATTTGAGAACATTGAATTGTAAGTCTTCAAATTAGGAACGTTTTAATTTTGAAAATTCAAAATGAAAAATTATGCAAGTTTCAAGTTATACAAATGAAAATTATGAAATTTTGATGACTTACATTTCAAGTGTCTTGAATGGGGAAAATTTATAATTAAAAACTTTAGTTTTGATCTTCAAAATCATCCCAATTCAAAAATTTGTATTTATACAGTTTTCAAATGAAAAAAAATTTCAATTGTAGATTTTCAAACTTGTACAATTCCAAAAAAAAGTTCTGAATTACTTATCAAAATATCAATTTTGAACATTGAATAATTAGTAATTCTATATTTTTACAATTACAGAATTTGCAATTGTAACTCTTTAACATCGAAGAACTTTAATTTGTTTATCTTTCAAATTGAAGAGTTTATCATTCTGACAATTTACAGTTCAAAACTTCTTCAATTTTGATGATTTACTTTAGAAATTTCTTCAATTTAGAAGATTTAGAATTGTAAACTTGACTCTTGAGTTCCAAAATATTCAAAATCATAAACTTGGATTGTAAATCTTTGAAATTTAAGAGTATTTAATTTTGGAAATTTGCATTCAAAATTCATGCAAGTTATTAGTTTTACTATTTAGAATTTTGTAATTTTGATGATTTACATTTGCAAATATCAGCAATCGGCAAGATTTAGAATTTTCAATTATAAATCTTCAAAAATGTAGAACTCTGAAATGTGAACTTTTCAATTGAAAAATTTTCAATTCTGACCATAACCAGTAAAAAATTATGCAAGTTTTTAGTTTGACAATAAAAAATGCTGTTATTTTGATGACTTTCATTAAAAATGTTTTCAATGGTGAAGATTCAGAATTGAAAACTTGTCTTTTGATCTTCAAAATCATCCCAATTTGAAAAATTTTATTTATACAGTTTTAAAATTGAAGACTTTTCGATTGAAAATTTTCAAAATTGAAGAATTCTTATGCGGACAATTTAGAATTTGAAATTCTGAATTTCTGTAATTTTTATGATTTACGTTCAAAATTTCTTCTATTCGCAAAAATGAGAATTGAAAACTTAACTATTGATTTCCAAAATCATTCAAATTTAATCGCTTTTATTTATACATCTCTAAAGTTGAAGAGTTTTCAATAATATATTTTCAAAATTTGTTCAACTTTGATCGTTAAATCTTTAAAATTAAAGAGTTGTTAAAATTGATAATTTACAAATGAAAATTCAGTAATATTTATTATTTACATTCAAAATATCTTTAATTGAAGATTTAGAATTTAACACTTGACATTTGATTTTCAAAATCCTCAATATTCAAGAATCCTTCAATATATCCTACAATATTAAAAATTTAAGAATCTTTAATTGCAAATCTTCGAAATGAACCGTTTAAAAAAATTGTTTCAAAATAAAAATCATGGTTTTAAACTATAAATATTCCAAATTAAGCAAGTTGGCAAATTTTCGACGGTAAATACTTTCAAAATGAATCACTGTCGAAAATGGAAGACATAAGGCTAAAAATTTCAGAATGTCATTACGATATCAAATCCGAAATGAAATTGTCATTAATAAAACAATTAGTCGTTAAAATTCAACACATTCATTAATACAAAACAATTTTTGAATAAAAAGAAAGATTTCTTACAAAAAATTGAGGTAAAACTATGTAAACTCAATTCAAAGAAATCTTAGATTATTCGTAAGCAAACTCTGCAGATTGGAAAGAATCATGAGTTTAGTGTCTATTCAAAATTGTCAAATAAAGATTGAAAAAGAATTTCATTTTATCATGAATGATTTTCGCAAAATAAGCCAGAAAAAGATTCATAATAAAAAAAAAAAAAATTCCGAAGCAACCTCACTTTTCGGCTCATTACAGACAAAAATAACAAATTGAAAAAAGAGGGAGAAAAAGGGAAAAAGTCAACCAAAAACCAACCTCTCACTTTTTCCTTTCTCCGTCTTTTTTATACTACGAGCAACATGTTTCGAGGCCAATTTGAACCTCCTCATCAGGGATTATTTATAGGAATTAATTAAGGGTATGAAAAATTAATAAACCTGTAACGAAAAAAATATTCATTTAGTGTGAATTATGAAAAAATTAAGTTTCATGTAAGCAAAATTATTTATTGAGAAATTGATTGTTTAATAGAAAAGAATTCTTTCTATTACCTAAACAAAGAGGAGAGGTCCCTTCTTAAATTGGTAGCTTTGTTACCTTCTCTCTTAATAAATAACATCTCTGTAAAAATCATTTTCATTTTCATTTTTTCTAAGACTAGGTGCCCTTTGTATCTGCCCTATATAACTTGCATTGAAATTATTACAATTCATAAATAGTTTGTTTTATCTCAATATTCAGAGAATGTATTTGTGAATGGCATTCCTCAATAGTCAAATTTAAAAGAGATTTTTCATATTTTTCAGTATTTACATAACATTTTTCATTTTTGTTTTGTTTTTGAAATAAAAACTAACATTTTTATTGATGTCAAAAATTTTCTTAGGAAAAACCCCATGAATTTTGCATTTGATCAAAAAGTCTTGTACAATTGTTGATCTCAATTTTTCACTAATTAAGTAAAATTGTTTGATATTTTTCACAGGTCCTTCCATCACATCAATACCATTGCCCCAATTTCTGTCTATTTCATTAAAATCCATTTTACTAACAAGAAAACAATCAAATTCACAAATTATTGAACAATTTTTTTTTAATAGTGGTTTCCCAAGTTTGACAAGGATACACACTAATACAGAAAATTTGGACTTATTCAAAAGGAAACAAATAGAGGGAGTTAAACTTTTTCAAAATAAATAATAAATGACTTGAAATAATCACTAAGTAAAAAGAGTGAGTTAACACATGAAGTTAGCTGATAAGCCTTTTTATTCGCCATCTGATTGGCTGTCGAGTCACGTGAACGTTAATGCCACTCATAGCCAGCGAAATTCAAATTGTCATTCGTTTCGTTTTTTGTTACTATTTACTTAGTGACTAAAATTAAAAGTTGAAATATTTTCAAGCTGTACAGAATTTTTCATTGGTAATCATAAAAAAATCTGCTTTCTTATGTTTCCAATTTTATTTCTAAAATATTATACATCAGACTCAGGTACCTTTTCCACGATTTCAGATCAGTAGATTGCATGCAGAAAGTCCACAAGAGTGTAAGAGATGGAGAACAGTCTGTCCTTTTCGTTCCTGTGGGCAATCTACATGGAATTTGCTGATCTGCAATCGTGTGAAAGAGCCCTTAATAATAAGTAATTCAAAATCATTTGTCATGCGTATTTAACTTAGGGTGAGTGAGTGAGATGGTTATGTTCTTTTCCCTAATTGTCGTGATTTTCCCTGGAGATTGGTGATTGCTCGTTCTTTTTGGCGCTCAGTAATTGGTCAAAAGCGAAAACTATCACGTGATCATCATGAATTTCATCTGTCGGAGGACAGGCGATCGCGAAATGGCGCCCGGTGAAATACATGGTGTGCGGTCTACTTGTAGTACTTAAAACAGTTAAATTTTCAAAGAGGGGAGTTCAAAAAAATTAATTTTTAACAAAGTTGTTCAATTTTCAACCAAATAGTTGAATATTCAAAACAAAAAGATGGATTTTTAACAAAATAATTCAATTTTCAACCAAAGATATGAATTTTGAACTAAAATAATATATCTGCAACAAAAAAAAAAGTAATTTTTAACTTATTAAACCAACTTTCAATCAAGTAGTTCAACCAAAAAAGAATGTCATATTCGATATTTCGATATTTCGATATTTGGAAGCATTTTTGATGTTTTGAATGATACACAAACTAAAGTTTTAATTTTGGTCAATTTAAGAATAAAAATTTACAAAAAAATATAAAATTACAAAATAATACAAAAAAGTTTGAAAATACAATTTCAAATCAGACAAATTAAATTTCATATTTAAAATGGTAATTTTTCGAGATAGAAAAGGGAAAGAAGAAATTCTGACAAATTCAAATCAGACAAATTAAAAAGAGGGAGCATTTGTAAATTTTGATATAATAGACAAACTAAAGTTTTCATTTTGATCAATTTAAGAATATGAGTTTACGAGAAATACAAAATAATACACAAAATTTTTAAATACAATAAAAACCCAGACAAATCGAATTTTGTATTTGAAATGGTAATTTTTCGAGCTGGAAAAGGGAAGGGGAAATTCTGACAAATTCAAGTCAGACAGGTTGAAAAGAAAAAGCATTTTTTATTTTTTAAATAATAGACAAACTAAAGTTTTCATTTTGGTCAATTTAAGAATAAAAATTCACAAAAAATATAAAATTACAAAGTAATACAAAAAAGTTTAAAAATAAAATGTCAAATCAGACAAATCAAATTTTGTATTTAAAATGGTAATTTTTCGAGCTGGAAAAGGGAAGGGGAAAATTCTGTCGCACCCTATCCACTTCCCAGTTTTATGCTAAGTTAAGAGTTAAGTTTTCAATTTAAAAAATTATCTTTCAACCGATAGGTTGAAAAAAAGGCATGACGACATTGGTGACTATCAGAATACTATTACAATCCCTCTAGTCTCTGTCAGAATTATTTTATTTGAAAATTTATAATCAGAGCTTCTTTTCTGTTCATACATCAAATTTGATGTATGTTGATGAAAAAGTTCTTCTGTTTAAAATAGATGTTTCAAATATTGCGAATGACTATAACTTCCCTACTCTTCAGTAAAGTGTATTAATATTATAGGTCAATCGATTTGCATCGAATGAAGGAGTCTTTTCCGTTATTGCATGAATTTCGAATTATGTTAATGAAAGAAATTTTAGTATAAAGAACCGTTTTTTCAAATATTATGCATTGCCATAGCTTCCCTGCTGTTCAAAAAAATGTGTCAATATTATAAGTTAATCGATTCATCTCGAATCAAAACATCTTTTCTATTCTCACATCAACTTTAAATTATGAGAACGAAAAAAATTTTTACTATAAAAATCTATTTTAAATATAATATAAAGGACGATAACTTCCTAACTCTTCAATAAAATGTATCAATATTATAGGTTAATCGATTCGTCTCGAATCAACACATCTTTTCCATTCTCGCATCAATTTTAAATTAATAGAACGAAAACAATTTTTTTATAAAAATCTATTTCAAATATAATATAAATGACCATAACTTTCTTACTCTTAAATAAAACGTATTAATATTATAGGACAATCGATTCATCTCGAACCAGAGAATCTTTTATATTCTTGCATCAACTTTCAATTATGTTAACGAAAAAAGTTTTACTATGAAAGACCGATTTTTACAATATTATTATGTGCTAGAAAAAATGCAATAAATATTTTTAGAAATCCTTCGGTCAGTTTCAAGATATTAGTGGTGAAAATAAGCCCTCCAAATTTCATCAATTTATCTGCAACCGTTTTCAAGTTATCGTGTTCACAAAAAGTGTGGCATCCACACAAACATCGCACACACACACACACACGCAACCGGGCAATTGCTTAAAACATTGTATTAGACTTTTTTGAGTCGATGAAGGTGTAATTAAATGAATTAAAATTTTTTGGAAAATGTTACCATTACAAAGCTTCCTCTGTGAGGAAGCAGAAATTGTGAAATCTGTTCCAAGTCTCTTACTTAAAATATGAAACATGAATAATAGATTTTGATGGAAAATTTTTGTAAAAAAAGTTATATGTGCATAAGTGAAGGTCTTTCCAATGGAACGAGATTGCTCATTCTAGATATAAGTGACCATGTATTGCGATGCCAAATTTTAACAGGAAGTAAAATTGGCGAAATTGCTTACTTAAGTTGAATAACGTTGAACTGTGAAAACACATACCCTTTCTCTTTCAGAAGAAGACAGTTCCCCATCAAATTAGCATTTGCCATGACTAGAAATGAGTCTCAAGGCCAAACTTTTGATGTGATTGGAATCGATTTAAGAAAAGATGTTTTCAACCATGGGCAATTGTATGTTGCATTTTCAAGAGTTCGCTCATGGCAATCATTAAAAGTTTACATTGATCGTAAAAAAATTCAAAACGAAAGTAGAATAAAAAATTACGTATACCAGGAGATATTTTCGTAATCAAAAATTTTTAGATAATTATATAGAATTCACAAATTTTTTAGAATTATTTGATATGCACTCAATTAGAAAATTTTATT
>CAKNXH010000500.1:0-116449 GCA_932178445.1 Andricus quercusramuli | reverse complement strand
AAATGTCATTCTTCATGCATTTCTGGTAGAAAATTTTTGCTATATAATTTAAGTACATATATGTGTTTCAACAGCATTATATGTACATATACACGCACAGTGAAAAGCAGTTATTGTTCTTTTAAAAATCTAAGGAAAATACTACGAATTATAATTGAATTAAAATATTCAAATCTCAATCTGAACTAGATCTCCGCGCGCCGGGCGCGCGGATGTTCTAGTTGTTTAATAATTTGTGAAATTGATTGCTTTCTTGTTAGTAAAATGGATTTTAATGAAATAGACAGAAATTGGGGCAATGGTATTGATATGATGAGAGGACCTGTGAAAAATATCAACAATTTTACTTAATTAGTGAAAAATTAGGATCAACAATTTGACAAGTAGACTTTTTGATTAAATTCAAAATTCACGGGGTTTTTCCTGAGAAAATTTTTGACATCAATACAAATGTTAGTTTTTATTTCAGAAAGAGAAGAAATAAAGAAAAATGTCTGTATAAATATTGAAAAATATAAAAAATCTCTATTAAATTTGACTATTAAGGAATTCCATTCACAGATGCATTCTCTGAATATCAAGGTAAAACAAAACATGAAATTACACATGGTCATGACTTTAATTCGAACGATATGAAAATTCTTTATCATCAAAAGAATCCGAGAATCATACCTGAAAAAAACATTCCCTGACAATTTCAAGTTCTATCCAGATATGTCAAGTTTTTTTTTTTTAAATAATTTTTTATAGTACGGAGCCACTCAAATATTTCTCCTTTTTTTAAATCGACTCGAAATGAGTCCACAGTTTCGCCAATTGATTATAAATTTTTTTTCAGTTTCTAGGGATTGAATTAATATTTTTAATTTAGGAATCTTCAACAAATTATATTGCAAGATATTCTCAAATATATTGGCACCATTGAATAATTGAATAATACTAAAAACATAATCAATAATTTTTTTGAATTTGTCTATAAAGTCTATGAATTTGCATAATAATTCAAAAAAATTTTTATTTGATAGTTAACGGTTGAATTTTGAACTTAAAAAGATCAGCTTTCGACGAAAAATGGAACAGTTAAATTTGAACAAAACAAATTTATTTTCCAGAGAAAATAACTGTTTGAACTAAAATGATGAATCTTTTACTGAAATAAATGAATTTTAAAAAAAAGTGTAACTTTTAGCCAAGTAGTTTTCATCTTCAATCAAAAGGATAAAATTTCAACTAAAATTATGAATACTTAACCGGAATACTTACATTTTCCACCAAAAAGATAAAGTTTGAAACAACAAGATTAATTTTAAAACATGAAGAATGATTTTCTACAAAAAATGCGTCTTTTGAAGAAAATGGAAGAAATCTCAACTAAAAAAGACAAACTTTCAACCAAATAGTTGGCGTTTCAGTTTAAAAAATTAATTTTCCAGAAAAAAGCAAATTTTCAGGCAAAGTGTAGAATTTTCAACTCAAATGGTGAACTATTGACTGGAAAAGTTTACTTTTCAACTAAAAATTATAGTTTTTCAACCTAAAATTGAATGTTTACATTTTAAATTTTGTATTATGTTAAAATAAAGATATGAATTTTCAACTAAAATGTTGGAATGTTCGACTGGAATAATTACATTTTCTGTTTCAAGAAGAATTATTTTCCTGTTAAATTAAAAACGAATTTTCAACAAAATAGCTCACTTTTCAACCAAAGAGATAAATTTTTAATTAAAATTATGAATCTTGAACAAGACAACAATTAATTTTAAACAAAATAGTTCAGCTTTTAACTCAGTAATTGAATTTTTATTCCAAAAAGGATGAATTCTGAACGAAAAATGTAGTAGTTGACATGAAAAAAATTAATTTTCAATCAGAAACAGTTGAATTCCACAAAAAACTGCTTTTCAACATGAGTTGAATTCTTAACTTGAAAAGATTTTTCAATCAAGGGAGAGAAAAAATTGCTACCAAGCTGTTGAATTATCAACGAAGAAGATGAATATTTGAATTTTGAACTGAAAACGATCAATTTTCAAACAAAACTACGATAGATAAATTTTCATTAAAAAAATTAAATAAACCAAACTAAAAAAACCAAAAAATTAATTTTCAACCAAATAGTGAAATTTTCAATCAGAAAGGTGAATTTCCTAACAAAAAAGATAATTCTTCAACAAAATACATGAATTTTTAACTAAAGAAAAATTCAAATAAAAATAGAATATTGAAATTTTCTACAAAAACAAAAACGAATTTTTTCAACGAAATAATTCAATTCTCAGCCAAGGAAATGAATTTTTAACATAAAATAGAATACTAAAATTTTTAGTGGAAAAATACATTTTTTATGAAATAGAATAAATTTTTAACCACACAGATGGATTCCGAAACAAGTTAAAACCAAAGTTTCAAACAAATAATCTAATTTTTTTAGTAAAAAAACTGATCACTTTTAGGCAAGAAGATACATTTTTAAACAAGAATATTAAATTTTTAGATAAAAAAAATAGATTTAATTGCAAAACAAATATTTAAATGAATAGTTAAATTTTGAACGAAACAAACAGATTTTTCAACCAAAATGACGAATTACTAACAACAAAACTTTAATAAAGTAGTTCCATTGTCAACTAGGTAGTTCAATTTCCAACCAAAAAAGATGAATTCTTAACAAAAAGTGTAACGGTTGATATTTCATCCAAAAGAGATTTTGATTTTTCACCAAAAGCAGTTGAATTCAACCAAAAAAATTGGATTTTCTACAAAATAGTTGAACCCTCAAACAAAACAGATTAATTTTCAGCCAAAAATTTGTGATTTTTAACCAGAAAGATACCTTTTTTACCTAAAGAGATGAATTCTCAACCCAAAAAGACAAATCTTCAACAAAACAGTTGAATTTTTGAATAAAAGAAATCATTTCTTAGAATTATTTCTTCTTACTATAAAAAACAATCGAACTCACGCATCCAAATTCACTGGTTTTACCCTTCAATGTGGGAAATTCCTGCACTATATTTTTAGCTAAAACCCACTTTGCTTCATCAGGTGGATAGCTAAAATTTAAAGAAAATGTTTTAAGTAAGAAGGAAAATCAATGGCGTATACTACGAGATGTCAAACTTACTGTGAAATAATTGATTAATCTTTTCGAATATTTTCCTAAAATTAATTTTTTTCAAATAAAAAATCATTCTGAATTTTGCTAGGGATCTTAAGAAAAAGTTCCTATTCTTCTGAAAGCTTTGACAATTCTTGGAATAATTTAAAGTGCCTCTTGAAATTACTTGGAGTTTTTCTAAACCAATAAGTATTCCATTTTTATTTATAAATCAAACTTCAAAAATTTCAATTCTAAATAATTTTGTTTAAAAATAATACAATCAAAATTGTAATTGTCTCTCAAAATTAATTCAAAAAGTTAATAATTGAACTTAACATTAAAATAACAAGTTGGAATCGAACTTATTTTAAATACGTGAATGATTTTTCAAAAAAGAGAAAAGATAGAAAGATTATTTTAAATTGCATTATATCATCAAACAATATAAAATTTGAGATATTTCAAGTGATTAGATAGATTTTTCTCCTAAAAATGGGTTGAATTCCTGATTAAAAAACAAACCATCCTGTAAATGGCCTTGCGAATGTTAAAATCGACATTCAGTGTCAAAACCCTGATAAGAGCGTTCTAAAACTTTGTTAATAATAATGTTTTCATACCTATCAAAATTTTTTCAGAATCTTCATCTAGTGACACATCTCTGTCCTCGCACAAATCCTTTGACAACTCTTTGATTGTTGTTTTGATTAACCTAGCCTCAAAATTGAATTATGTATTAGAATAGTTATAATATTACAATTTATCAATTATAATAATATATAATATAGTTGATAATTATGTAATTACTCAATAACACCAGCATAAATCCTTTGATTCATAAATTTATTCGCCACAATTCAACAATTCGAGACCGCTTCCCTTCGCTTCTGACACTTCTGATACAACTGGTCGAAATCATTACAGTTCACTAATTCGTTAGTGATCGCGCTAGGTTACTATTGAATTAGTAAAGCAAAGTTACTAAATAATAGTGAACCATGTTTACTAATTGATATTAGTAAAACTTATACTAATTTATCAGTAAAAACTTACTATTTTAAAAGTCAAACCTCAAAATATTACTATTTTGTTAGTGAACCATGCATTTACTAATTTCATTAGTGAAATTTTCACTAATTCAGATTTAGAGAGCAGAATGTATTTTAAAAATGGTGAAATTAGGTTTCCTTAGCAATTCACTTCTACTCATTGAATTAGTAAGTTGCTACTACTAAGCAAATTAATAGAATACCCTCACTAAAATTCATCTAGTAACATAAATCTTACCATTTCTTTTTTTAGATAAGTTATGAAATTACTAATTTAACAGTCAGATACAATGCCACTTATCGAATTAGTAAAATGTCTACTAATTTGAATTTAGAGAGTATACTTTAATTTGATAATTAGGCAACCAAACTAAGAAACATGTAATCGCTTCCTATTTTTCTAGTACAATAATGTTTCCCCTCTGAATATTAGAACACTAAAGGCTCATTAAAATCGACGCAGTCAAGCAATATGGTTCAAAATCAGGGTATCATCTCGATTTTATAAACAGGGCCGGCTACAGTATAGCTTATCGGTGTATCTAGCATCTGCCCAAGTGTACAGCGTTTCAATTCAGGGCACTATTATAACAGAAAGCTGCTTTCACATCATAATACACATCATCCTGGAGGGTAATCCAGTTGTCAAACCAAATTACATCGTTCGATAGACCTCACGTCTTCCGACACTTTGCAACTTTCCCTCCAACCCAAAAATCGAAAGGTGCATTCAAAAATCTAACCGATCCCGCAGCCTTACTTTTTTTCCTTTCAGACGAGATCGTTTCACGTCTGATTAGTCTTTGAGAATAAGAGAGTACTGAAGATGAAATTGCTGTTTGACAATAACATTAATATATCGGCCAGGAAAAATCAAATGTTTGCACTCTTTGAATCCTTTCTTCGCCCTTTCTTTGCGAAGCCGCATACACATATTGTATGAAATATTAAACTGGAAAAAAGTAGAATGAAGTAGGGGGGTTCAAATTTATAATCGCTGAAATTTTATTTTTCATTTTTGGTAATTGATCCCCCCACGCGGAAGGTTTTTTCAAAATTTTATATACGTTAAACCGAAATTTTCACAAAAGCGGTTATCTTCGACCGAATAGTGGAATTTTCAAAGAAAAAAGAAAAATCTTGTCTAACCAAAAAATTTTATTTCGAACAAAAAAACAGTTAAGTTTATTTGGAGAAGACAAGTTTTCAGCAAAATAGTTGAATCCTTAACAAAGAGGATTAATTTTCAACCAGTTGTATTTTTAACAACAAAAAAATTGAATATTTTCCTGAAGAGACTAATTTTCTACAAGAAAGTTCAATTTCCTACACTACAAATAATTATTTTCAACCAAAAAGTTCAGTTCCAATCAGATAGTTGAATTTATAACAAATTACAAGAATTTTCTAACAGAAAGATTAATTTTCTACCGAAAGCGACGAATTTTCAACTAAAATGATGAATCTTCAATTAAAAAAATGATTTTTGAACGAAGCCGTTCAACTTTTCAAAAAATAGTTGAATTTCTGAACGAATTGCAGAATTCTCTACCAAGAAGACTGAAATTCTACCAAAAAATACAAACTTTCAACGAAGATGAAGAACCTTCAATCAAAAAACTGATTTATAAACAAAGTAGTTCAACTTTTATGGAAGTAGTTTCAGCCAAAAAAGATTTATTCTCAACAAAAATGGTAATATTTGACACGTTGATCCGAAACATATTTATTTTAAAACAAAAACAGTTGAATTCATTCAAAAAAGATAAATTTTCAATAAAATAATTGAATCCTCAATCAGAAAAAATTAATTTTTATCCAGTTGTATTTTTCACCAAATAAGATTAAGTATTTTCCTGAAGAGACTACTATCTACAGAAAAGTTTAATTTTCTACACTATAAATAATTATTTTCAACCATAAAGTTCCATTTTCAATCAGATAGTTAAATTTATAACAAATTACAAGAATTTTCTAACAGAAAGATTGATTTTCTACCGGAAACGATGAATTTTCAACTAAAATTATGAATCTTCAATAAATAAAAAATGATGTTTGAGAAAAGCTGTTCAACTTTAAACCAAATAGTTAAATTTTCAAACAAATGAAAGAATTTTCTACGAAGTAGATTGAATCTCTACCAAAAAAGAGAATCTTTCAAGTAAAATGAAAAATCTTAAAAAAAAAGACTTATAAACAAAGTAGTTCAACCATTATGTATGTAGTTTTAACCAAAAAATACTTATTCTCAAGGGAAATTGTAATTTTTGATAGGTTGATCCGAAAAATATTTATTTCAAAGCGAAAACAAATGAATGCATCCGGAAAAGACAAATTTTCAGTAAAATAATTGAATCCTCAACCAGAAAAAATTAATTATCATCCAGTTGTATTTTTAACAAAAAAAAGTTAATATTTTCCTGAAAAGACTAATTTTCTACAAAAAAGTTTAATTTTTCACAACACAAATATTGATTTGTAACAAAAAAGTTCTATTTTATTTTAGTAGTTAAATTTTCAGACAATTGAAAGAATTCTTCACCAAAAAGAATTATTTTTTACCAGAAAAGACGAATTTTCAACTAAAATGATGAATCTTCATTGAAGAAAAAAAAAAATTATTTTTGAGCAAAGCCGTTCAACTTTCAACCAAATAGTTGAATTTTCAAACAAATACAAGAATTTTCTACCAAGAAGATTGAATTTCTACCCAAAAAGAGAATCATTCAAGTAAAATGAAGAATCTTAAAAAAAAGACTTACATGTAAACAAAGTTGTTCAACCATTATGTATGTAGTTTTAACCAAAAAATACTCATTCTCAAGGGAAATTGTAATATTTGATAGGTTGATCCGAAAAATATTTATTTCAAAGCGAAAACAGATAAATTCATCCACAAAAGACAAATTTTCAATAAAATAATTGAATCCTCAACCAGAAAAAATTAATTTTTATCCAGTTGTATTTTTAACCAAGAAAGATTGAACATTTTCCTACAGAGACTGATTTGTTAAAAGAAGTTTGATATTTTACCATGAAAATATTAATTTTCAAAACAAAAGTTTAATTTCAACCAAGTTGTTGAATTTCCAATCAAATACAAAAATTTTCTACCAAAAAGATTCGTATTCGACCAGAAAGACGAATTTTCAACTAAAATGTTAAATCTTCAGCCAAAAAAATGACTTTAGAGCAAATTCGTTTGACTTTTAACCAAATGGTTGAACCTTCAAACAAATACAAAAATTTTCTAGCGAGAAATGATGAATCTTCAAAAAAAAATTATTTTTGAGCAAAGCCGTTAAACTTTTAAACGAATAGGTGAATTTCCAAAAAAAAATACAAGAACTTTCTAGCATGAAGATCAAACTTCTATCAAACAGATGAATTTTCAATTGAAATGAAGAATCTTGAAACAAAAAAATTAATCATGAACAAAGCCGTTCAACTTTTATGTAAGTAGTGGAATTTTTTCACCAAAGAAGATTCATTCTCAAACGAAATATTGAGAAGTGAACATATTTTCATGCTAAAAAGCCTATGCATGTTTAGAAAAGTGTTTAAACCACAGATTATAAATATAACTTCATTATTTACCAAAATCAAAATTTAAAACATTTGTTGTATTTTTAAATTCAATTTCTGGGTCTTGGCGACTTTTTCCTAGTGCATTCTTGTCACCAGAAAGTTTTAACTACCCGGAACAATTTTTTCTTAAGAAGTATATAAACTTTAATTGACAAGATGATAATAAAAAGTACATGTTTTTCCACTTTTCCTGAAAATGAGCCTTTCCCGTTTAAAATCCCATATTAATTTCAAAAACCGGGAAGCACGTCTTAATGTTAAATGGTTAAAAAATTTTTTTTCTCAAACAAACAAATTGAGGGAATCGATCACGAAAAATCAAAAGTAGTGTTTTTTGGACAACCATAGTATACGTATATGTAAGTATTTTTGGTTAATGTGTATTTATTATAGGAGACATTTTATGTGAATAATAAAGATATTTTATATGTTTCTAGGCTTATACCACATATTATAGAAGCCTTTCTTCTATGTTTCCGGAAAGTTATTTCAAAATTTACTCTACTATAAACGCTGAAAATGCTTTCAGTTTATTGAAAGCCATCAGGTCCGATATACTTTTTAGAAAACAAAGCTATGTACTAGGATGGAAGTGGATAGTAAACAAAATCGAATTAATCAAATACGAAAGTATAAATTCAAGCAAATAACAATTTTGAAAATAATTGAAGAAGTGAATTTTATAAGTAGAATAAACATTTAAAAATTTTTATTCTGAAATATTCATAACACTTCTAAAGTGTTCAGATGCAATTTGTTTGGATCCCAGATACGTTTGAGGGGACTAAAAAAAAATAAAAAGAGTTTTTATTTTGGCCTCGTTTCATGTATAAAGGATGAAACCAGCCCCCGAAGTATTTTCCTGAAAACACGAAAATTCTTCATTTAAATAATATTCTTTAATTGTATTGTTCAAAAGCATTTTAAAAATTTCTTTTACGTCATTAATTGTTTTATGAATGCTGCTTCTATCACTCGCCACCCTTATTAGGAAAAAAACACCCCTAGTTATCAAATGGGTACGGTTAATATTTTTCCGATTTTCTGGAAAATTTCCAATCCCGTGTCTTGGTACTTGTATTTGAGTATTTTCCTGAGTGGTCTTAGTACTTTTCCTCGATTAACACATCTCCATGCAAAAAATTAAGGTAGACTGAGCTCTTTTTGCTTAGAGTTCTCGGTATTTTTCCGTCGCATTAGACACGTGAAACACATCTTCGTGCAAAAAATTAAGTCGGTAGATCGAATACTTTTTTCTTTGGGCGTGCTAACGGGCGGATTCTACGCATTGGGGAAAGTTCGAACCTAAATAAATGTTTGACATTGAGTGAAAGCTAATAGACTTTGGCCAAATTTATTCAGAATCCCTTACCGGACTCTGAAAAACCACAATTTGTCTCAATGTCGAATACATTATATAAAATGGGTGATTTTGGCCGTTTTGAAAAAAGTTTAAATCTTAAAAAAGTTAGCCTCGAAGTAAAAGCTAACAGTATTTGTGGATGATTCAAACCAATGTATTTAGATTATTACATTTTCACAAAAAGGAAAAAGAAATAATCCAAATTTTTTTATATATTTCTAAAATTGCTATATTTAGTGCATCCTTCTCACAAAATTTTTTTAAATAATAAAATTTCTTCCAAGAAATTGAGGTAAAATTATTTAGACTCAATTAAAAGAAATCAGAAAATATTCATAAACAAAACCCTGCAGATTGTAAAGAATCCTTTGTTTTTTACCAGGATTCATCAGAATCCAAGGCCGGGCTTTGGAAAATGAAACTTTATCTTATTTGAGCCAAGGATTTTGAAAATTTTATATCAAATATGAAAAATAGATATTATCGGTGGGATAGGAGAGGGATAAAAAGTGGATGGGACTTGAATAGGAGTTGGATGGGAGATGGATGGAACCTGGATGGAACCTGGATGTAATCTGGATGGGATCTGAAAGAAATCTTGAAGGATTCTGGGTGGGAGCTGGATGGATGCTATATGGAAGCCGGATGTGATCTGGATGGGATCTGGATGGGAAGTGGATGGAACTTCGATGAGAGCTCAATGGGATTTGAATCGGAGCTGGATGGAATCTAAAAGAGAAAATGGAGGGATCTGGGTGGGAGCTGGACGGGAGTTGGATGTAAGCTATATGGAAGCTGGATGGAATCTGGAAAGGAGCTGGATTGGAGATTGATTGGAAATAGATGAAAGCTGGATGAGTGCTGAAAGAGATGTTGAAGAGATCAGGATGAGAACTGGATGGGAGCTGGATGTGAGCTTTATTGAAGCTAGATGGGATCTGGATAGAAACTGTAAGAGACATGGATAGGAAATGGATGCAAGCTGGAAGGTAGCTTAATAAGAGCTGAATGGGATCTAGAATACACCTTGAAGGGATCTTGGCGGGAGTTGAATGCGAGCTGGATGTAAGCTACATGGGAGCTGTATGCGATCTGAATAGAAACTGGATAACAGATGGATGGGAAATGGATGGAAGTTGGAAGGTAGCTTGATGGATGTTGAATGGGATCTGAATGGGATCTAGATTGGATTTGGAAGGGATATAAATGGGAACTGGATGGGAGATGTATTAGAGCTGGATGGAAGGTAGATGAGATCTAGAATACACCTTGAAGGGATCTAGGCTAGGGTTGGATGCGAGCTGGATGTAAGCTAATGGAAGCTGGATGCGATCTGGACAGAAACTGGATAACAGATGGATGGGAAATGGATGGAAGCTGGAAGGTAGCTTGATGGATGCTGAATGGGATCTGAATAAGATCCAGATAAGATTTTAAAGGAAACTAAATGGGAACTGGATGGGAGATGAATTAGAGCTGAATGAGAGCTAGATGGAAGGTTGATGGGATCTGAAAAAGATCTTGAAGGGATCCGAGTGGTAGCTGGATGGGATCTGGATAGGAGCTGGATGGGGTATGGATGGAAGTTCGATGGGATCTGGATGGAAGATAAGTGGAATATGGATGGGAGATGAATGAGAGCAGGATGGAAGCTGGATAGGAGATGGGTGGGAGCTAAGACAAAGCTGGATGATAGCTTGATTGGAGCTGAATGGGATTTGGATGGAAGCTTGATTGGAGTTGGATGGGATCTGGATGGAAGATTGATTGGAGCTGGATGGGATCTGGATGAGATGTGGACAGGATCTCGAAGTGATTTGAATAAGAGCTTGATGGAAGCTAGATGGGATTTGAATGGAAGCTGGCTGGGTTCTGGATAGAAGCTGAATGAGAAATAAATAAGAGATGTCTGAGCTTGATAGTAGTTGGATGGGAGCATGCTTGGAGGTGAGTGGGATCTGGATGAGATCTGAATGAAATCTAGATAAAAAATTGATCGGAGCTGGATGGGATCTGGATAATATTTACATAGGATCTGCATAGAAGCAGGATGGAATATGGATGGAAGCTGGATGGAAACTGGATAGGAGATTGATGGAATCCGAATGGTATCTGGATGAGATTCAAATGGGACCTGGATAGAAGCTGATGGGATTATGGATGGGAGCTGGATTAGAACTTGGTGAAAGCTAGATGAAAGCTGGATTGGAGCTATATGGGATCCAAATGGGATCTGGATAAAAGCTGGGTGGGATCTGGATGGGAGCGGGGTGGGAGATGGATAAGAGCAGGATGGACACTGGATGGGAGATGGATGGCAGCTAGAACAGAGCTGGATTGAAGCTTCATTGGAGCTGGATGGGATCTGGATGGTATCACAATGCAATTTGGACGGGAGGTAATTATTACCTGGATGAGATCTGAATGGCATTTGGAGAGGATCTTTAAGTGATCTGAATAAGAGTTGGAGGGGAGCTAGATGGGAAACGGATGAAAGCTGGATAGAAGGTAGATGAGAGATACACATCAGATGTATACGAGCTTCATAGAAGCTGGATGGAGGGTTGACTGAAGGTGAATGGTATCTGGATAAGATCTGAATGAAATCTGGATGAAAAATGGATGGTAGCTGGATGGGATCTGGATAAGATTTGAATAGCATATTAATGGAAGCTGGATGGAAGTTGGCTGTAATACACATGGAAACTGGATGGGATGTGGATGTAATCTGGGTGGGATGTGAATGGGATCTGTATAATATGTAGGTAAGGTAGGTTGGATGTGAATGGGTTGGGACGGAAGGGCATAGGCTACGATTAGACGGGAGTGTATAAGATGCGATGAGAGATGGACAGGAGCTAGAATAAATCCGGATGAAGACCGAATAGGAGCTGGGTTAAGATCTATATAGGATTTGGGATGGGATGGGATGGGATGGGATGGGATGGGATGGGATGGGATGGGATGGGATGGGATGGGATGGGATGGGATGGGATGGGATGCATATAATTCTTTTGAGTTTCAAGTCATACAAATCAAGAATATGACATGTATCAATCTTTAGAATGATTAAACCTGTTTTGAAAATTGTATTACACTAAGAAGGAACAGAACCGGTTTTTAGAAGATTTGTTCACATTATGAATTATAGAACGATATAAAATAATTCATAATGGCCGCATAGAAAGTTCATGGACAAGAGGGTAGGTCGATTCGAGTTTGTAATTCGAGGATGACAATGAAGCTTGCGGTATGAAGCCAATCTGCAGGAGACCCTGAATCCGGTTTGGTTGCTCGAAACGCGAGCGATACCTTTTCCGATGGGCGTGGTGAGAGCAAATCGTTCTTGGATGTATGCTCGAGTGGTTTAGAATAGGACCAGGAATTCACCCAACAGAACGGAGGCAGAACGACTTTGCAATTTCTGGCACTGGGCCTACGTTAGCTACTCCTCTTTTGATGAGATGCTGGAGAGTCGAGAGCTTTGTACTTCAGGAAATGGAGGTGGGGCTCCTGAAAGGTAGCACAAAAAAAGTACTGTGAAATTTTCTCATTGTAATTTCCATCCCTTGGCTTTGGAGTGATAATGAATGAATATAATAAATAATAATTTTCCAATTCATTCCTTCATTCATTCACTTTGTGTGTACATTTTTTTAATACAAAGAAATGGTTTCGTCCAAACCAAAAGTATGAAATTATTGGTGCAAATTAATATTTATTTCAGTCAGTGAAATATTAATTAAGGGAAGGTACGTTGTTATTGGTTGAAAGAAATGAGAGATTTGTGTTTAAAAATTAGGTTCAAAGAAGCGTACCTTAAATGATACCAAATATTCATTGAAAACAAAGAAATAGATTCACATCATGAGTAGATATTTCTGCGATCCTAAGGTGCGCGATTAATTGATGAATTCTTTGATCTAAAGAAAAGAAATTATTATAAAAAGAACGTAATTTCGAATACTTGAAATATAAAATTTAAATATAGAATTTTTTCAGAAGTTCGGTCCACTAATAATAATTAAAAGGTGATACTTTTGATTTTAATAGTCACTGTTGTTTCAATTTTCACAATTATGTTATTTGAAATTAAATAAATATACCTAAAATGTAATACCTAAACTAAAATACCTAAACTAAAATACCTAAACTAAAATGTTTGATTTAAAAATACTTTTTTGGAATGAGTATTTCAATAAGTATTTGAATCAGTATTTTCACGTATATGTTATTTCGATGAAACGTAAATTTATTTATTTTTTAAAATTATTTCCTCTTGTTGAGTAAATATTCGCTCGAATCAATCCATTCTAATCATGTATTTCGAAGACAGTTTCTTCCAGTGAAATAGATCAATATTTAATTTTTTTTAAATATTTTTCAAATGTATATAATTATTTACTTGCAATAATCGTGTTGATTCTTAGCTGAGGATTAATATTTTTCTCACTTCGATGAATAATTATTTGTCTTGTTTAGAAGGCGAACTGCTTTGTTCAAAATACATCTTTTTAGCTTGAATTCATCTCCTTGGTTGTAAATTCAACCTTTCCATTTCTAGACATTCAATCTTCTGGTTGAAATGCGTTGTCTTTTCTTGTTTGAGAAACCATTTTTTTGGCCAACAGGGTAGCTATTCCATTTTTGGTTGAAAATTGATAATTCCATTGAAGATCATTCTTTCTAGTTGAAAATTCATGTATTTCGTTAAAAATTTTCCGATTTTGCTCAAAAATTTAACTTCTGATTGAAAATGCATCTCTTGTGTTGAAAATCTAACTATTTTGTTGAAAATTCGATCTTTTTCTATTGAGAATCATTTTTTTCAACCAACAATGTAAGTATTCCATTTTTTATTTTTTTTTTGAAAATTTATATTTTTGATTGAAAATTCATCTTTTAGAGTTGAAAATTCGTGTATTTTGTTAAAATTTTGTCTTTTTCAGTCAAAATTTAATCTTCTAGTTTGTAAACTAATTTTTTTAAAATTGAAAATGCAACTGTTTGTGTTTTCGTTATTTTAATTTTTCAGGATTCAACAACAATTTTTGTGTCGAAAATGTAACCGTTTGTGGATGAATCGTCATTTTGATTCAACAATACTTTAACAACTTTAACAATTAATCTTACAATCGCCTTTAAGATTCAACAATCTTGTTTAACATTATTCAATTTTGTTGGAAATACGTGTTTTTCGGTAGAAAATCAATCTTCTCGCTGGAAAATATATCTTTTTGGTTAAAAATAATTCCTTTTCAATTAAAAATTCAACTAGGTGGTTGCAATTTGAACTAGTTTTTTCAAAATTCATATTTACCAAAAATTTACCTCCTTGGTTAAAAATTTATATATTTCATTTTTAGAAAATTACTACTCTGGTTTAAAAAATCATCTTTTGGAATGACCTGGTTTGTTAAAACTACATTTTTCTAAGATTCAATATTTAAGTTGAAAATTCATCTCTTTTGTTCGAAGTGTAACTATTCTGTTGAAAATTCGTCTTTATTTTTGGTTGAGAATTACTTTATCTTCACTAACAATGCGGATAATCTATTTTTGATTGAAAATTAATATTTTTTATTCAAAATTAATTTTTTTTAGCTGAAAATTCATGCATTCCGTTCACTTTATTTTTGGTCGAGAATTACTTTTTTTCAACTAAAAATGTAACAGTTCTATTTTTTGCTAAAAATTGGTATTTTTCATAAAAAATTGATCTTTTTCAGTTGAAAATTCGTGTATTCTGTTAAAAATTCATGTTTTTGGGTGAAAAATGATTCTTTTCTATGCAAAATTCATCTTTTTGGGTAAAAATTTCACAATTGAGTTGAAAATTAATCTTTTTTAGTTGAAAATTCCACTGCTTAGTTGAAAGTTAAACTAGTTTTCAGAACATTGATCTTCTGTGTTACAAAATTATCTTTTGGTTCGAATTCTTTTGCTGAACATTCTTTTTTTTTAAGGTTCATTATTTTAGTTGAAAATTTATCTCTTTTGTTGAAAATGTAACTATTTCATTGAAAATTTTTCAATTAAAAATTAACATTTTGTTGGTTAAAAATGCGACTGGTCATAAATTAATCTTGTTTGGTAGAAGAATCAAGAATTTAGTAGAAAATTAAACTATCCGGTTGAAAATTTATATTCTTGGTTTATTTAACTATTTGGTTTCAAATTAAACTATTTTGATTGGGAATTCAACTTTTCCGTGAAAAATTAACATTTTCATTAAAAAAAAAAATATTTTTGATTTGAAAATTCAACCGTTTTGTAGACAATCCGTCCTGTTGGTTTAAAAATTCGACAATTTTGTTAAAAATTGATTTATTTGGTTAAAAAATCGTGTTTTTTGGTAGAAAATTATACTTTTTGCTGGGAAGTTTTTTCTGTTTAGTTGAAAATTCAACTATTTGGTTCAACATTCATCTTTCATAGTTAACAATTAAACTACTTGTTTGAAGATTGAAATAGTTTGTTAAAAATTGATATTTTTCGAAGATTCACATCTTCAGCTTAAAATTTAATATGGTACATTTTTAAATTAATCTTATTTGAAGGAATGTACTTCTCTATCATTACCCTATTTTCGTGAAAAATCACCCTCTTTTCCATGTTTTGATAGAATTTGGGCTACCTTACTTTTCACGGGGACAGAGGTTCATAAATAGCCTAAAATTAATAACGCACTTTATGAACAACCCCTGAATATATTGTCATTGCGTACCGTGTCTGAACTATTGAATAAACCAACCAAATTTTTTACACACATTAGTATTTTTAATTATTCATTATCCAATGTAGGTAGTATTATCCACTGCAGGGTGGTTCCCCTACAATTTTCCAGAAAGCTTTTTTAATTCCTATTTGAAAGATATGATGTAACTAAAGCCTGGTTATGATTCACTTTTCCCTATGATTTTCGAATAATGTAATATTAAGTCTATATTAAACATGTTTTATAATCCCTGGCTAGGTATAGGTTGGAGAATGTAATCCGTCCAGTGTTAACAAAATACACAATGATTGTATTACTTGGCTGGTTCTAGCTCGCGGGCTTTATCGATTATATATAGTATGAGTATATAGTATATATAAGATACTTTGCAGTTGGAGGGTCGATATATTTTGGGAACTAACTCCCTTCTAGGAGAGCAATAAGGGATTATCATCAGGAAGAGTTCCGATTTTACGTCGAGAGGGCAAAACTGAAGGGTAGAGCCATCATTTTCGATGGTATTGCAGGGGACAATGAAAGCAACCACGAATTCGACCACGAGTAGGTTTCATCGGGAAAGAGGGTCCAGAAGCGGAAGAAGCTTACCTATTCTGATTTCGACGGAATGGCTCAGCTTTCGCCGAAGGCTTCGTCATATCGTTGGATGAAATAAAACTTGATATCCTAACAGGAAAAGCAGACCTTGCGGGAAAAGACAACTTAATACAAAAAAATGACTAAAAACAAAAAAAGAAAAATCGCAGAAACCAAAATTAAACTTCGAAATACCTCCTTTCCGGCTCATTAGAAACGAATGTATAAGAAAATGAAAAGAGAGGGTGAAAAGGGAAGAATAAATCAAAGCCGCCCTCTCAATTTTTCCTGACTTTTTGTAAGTCTTTTATATACTTATATGGAACGGATATGTTTCAAAATCAATTTGAAAGAAAACATCAAATATACAAAGGCCAGCATTTCAGCGTTGTAATATTGTTAACATAGAATCAATAATGAACCTAATAAAATGATATTTCAAATTAAAATTGGGAAATTCATTTATTTTTGTCTCTCTACCGAAGAAGATTACTTTTCTACCATAAAAGATAAAATTTCAATCTAAAAAGGACGATTTTTCTGTCCAAATGAAAGGATGTTCAACAAAACAGTTCAACTTTTGACAAAATAGGTGACTTTTGAACAAAAGACTCAAATTTTGAACAATATAATTAATCTTAAAAAAAATACCTAAATTTTCAACCCAATAGTTGAATATTCAAGAATAAATTTATTTTTAAACCAACAGCTACGCCTACTCCCAAATAATTGAACTTTAAAGCAAAATAGACAAATTTTTAACAAAATAGTTGGACTTTTAACCCAGTAGTTGGATATGCAACATAAAAAATCGATTTTTAACCAAACAGTTACATTTGCACCCAAATATTTAGACTGTCAAATTTTTGATTAAGAAATTAAACTTCAATCTAAAGCAGTTGCATTTTCAACCAAATAGTTAAATTTTCAAGCCAAAAAAACGACTCCATAAAACAATGGAATATTTGAATTTTCAACAAGAAGAAATTAATTTTTAATCAAATGGTGACCTTTTCAATTAAAGAGATTAATTTTTCATAAAATAGTTAAGTTTTGAATAGAATAGTTCAGTTTTGACACAAATAAATTAACTTTCAATCAATAAAGATGAATTCTCTTAAACAAGTTCAATAGTTGACATTTTATTTTGAAAAAATGAAATTTTTACTAAAAGAAATGAATTCCAAAACCAAAAAGACGAATTTTCAACAAATAAAGACTTTCCAATCAAGAAAGAAAAAAAATGTTCACCCAAATTGTTGAACTTTTAAGCCAAGAGATGAATTTTCTGTCAAACAGTTGAATTTTCAAAAAAAAGTTAATTTTTGACAAAAAAAATCATCCTTCGATTAAAAAAATAAATTTTTAAGGAAGTAGTTCAACTTCAACCAAGTAGTTGAGATTTTAATTTAAAAATATATATTTTCAGCAAGATAACTAAATTTACAACCTCAGAGATGAATTTTCAACTATAATGGTGAATCTTCAACTGGAATTCAGTATAAAATCAGTATAAAAGCTTAATTTGCAAATAAAGAAAGAAACAATTTTTCAACCTAAAGTATCAATTTTCAATTAAAATTATAAATCTTTAACAAAAAATGATTTATTGTACCCGGTAGTTCATTTTTCTACGAAAAAATTATTTATTATACCTGGTAGTTCAATTTTCTACCAAAAACGACGAATTTTTTAGAAGACAGTTACATTTTCGACCCAAAAATTTTAATTTTCAACAAGAAAATAAATTCTCAACAAAAGCTGTAATAGCTGATTCCTCAACAACAGGAAAAAAATTTCATTTAGACAATTCCATTTCCAACTGAAGAGTTGAATTTTCCACAATATAATGAAGTTTTAAACAAAATTGTCGAATTTTTAACTAAAAACTGAAATTTTTAACCTGCAAAGATGACCTCTTGAAAAAAAACGTGATAGTTGACATTTCAACTAGAGAATTTGAAATTTCTACCAAGAGAGATGAATTTTAAAACCAAAAAGACGAATTTTGAACCAAGAATATTAATTTTCTACCAAAAAGACAAAATTTCATCAAAATATATAAATTTTTAATCAAATAGTTGAATTTTCAACTAAAAAAGGTTAATTTTCAACCGAAAAGATGAATTTTCCGAACAAGACGTCGAATCTTCAACAAATACTTTATCTCATATTTTGATGTTGAAAAGTAGAACTGAAATCTTTTTGGATGAATAATCAACTACTTTTTGAAGATTTGTATTTTTAATCAAAAAATTCGTCTATTTTAGTAAATAATGCTTCCTTCTTGGATGGAGATAAAACTGTTTGATTGAAAATTCAACAATTTTGTTTTAAAAAATGATAATTTTTGGTTAAAAATTAAACTGATTTGTTTAAAATTCAACCACTTTTTGAAAAATTCAATTTTTGTTCAAAAGTTATGTTTTGGTGTTTAAAAGACAACTAAATTCTTTTTTGGATGAAAATTCAACTATTTTTTCGAAAATTTCTCTTTTTGTTTTGATAATTCATCTGTCTCAGTAGAAATTTCATCTTTCTTGTACAAAAATGCAGCTGTAAGGTTGAAACTATTTTTTCTAAAAAATTTGTTTGAAAGACTTTGTTAAGAAATAATTTTTTGTTTGGGATTCATATTTTTAGTTGAAAATTCATCTCTTCAGTTGACAGTTCAACTATTTTTTTAAAGATTGATCTATTTTTATTAAAAATTCAACTGCGTGGATGAAAGTTGAACTAATCTGTTGAAAATTGATTATTTTGAATGAAGATTCATCTCTTTGGTTGAAAATTTGGTTATTTTGTTGAAAGTTTTTTTTTTTTTGCCAAAAATTCATATTTTCTGGCTGAAAATTCAATTTTTGCATAGAAAATTCGTCTTTTTGCTCGAAGGATCAACAATTTATACGAAATTTTTTTCTTTCATGACTGACAAATCTTTAGGTGTTGAAGATTCGTCTTTTTGGTTTTAAATTCATGTACACTTTTTTGTTGAAAATTCATCTTACAGATTAAATATTCAATGTTTTCTTCGAATTTTATTTATTTTATTAAAAGTTCATGCATTTTGTTAGAAAGTAATCTTTTGCAGTAAAAAAGTAGTTTTTTTATTTTAAAAAATGAATAAATTAGGCAATTTTCAAATTTTATCTGAAATATTTATTTATTTCGTTTATAAAAGACCCTATGTTGAAAATATTAAAAGATTAAAATGCTGGTATTTGAATGTTAATGGTCAGGAAAAATGAAAAAATGGTCAAGGAAAAACCAAGAAATTTTGAAGATTCAGTTTCCGACCACCACGACTAATTCATATGTTTTGGGATTTCAAGAGGTCTATGATCCGTTACGTGATTCAAGTACGGCCCATCATTTGTAAAAAATTTTGCACTTCTCTTCAAGAAAAAATTTTTCTAAAAATTCACTAGATTGACTCAAAAAGCGCCCAGCTTAGCCGATCAAAGGAGAATCCCCTGTGAGTTCTGATCGCGAGGAGAGGGTCGGAAATCTCGGAACTCCCGGCAATCTCAACGAAATCTTGGAAATCTCTATAAGAATTGAATACAGATTGCTGCGTTCAGGGTTTTGGGATTTCCAGAGGCCTATAATCCGTAACGTAATTCAAGTACGGCCCCTTATCTGTAACAAACTTTGCACTTCTCGTTGAGGAAAAAGTTTGCTAAAAATTCGCTAGATTGACACAAAAGCCGCCGAGCTTAGCCGATCCGGGGAAAATCTCATGTGAGTTCTGATTGCGAGCAGAGTCGGAAATCTCGGAACTCCCGGAAATTTAAACGAAATCTTGCAAATCTCTATAAGAATGCAATACAGATTGCAGTGAGTAGCCCCTCAGAATATATAGACTATTATTTTCATTAGCTAGATAAGAAAGAGTGAAAAGAGAGTCATGAAAAGACTTTATCTTTATGATGTACTTTCAGGATTCAGTATATATGATAGTGAGAGAGAAATACAATGGCGACAGGACACAATTGACTAAGGCATTATATGTGGATCAAAAATCGAGAAAGAGGAAGAATACAAGAAATTCTATAGAGTTATGCAATATTTTTCTTATCGTTTTTCATATCTTTGAAAATTCCAGACAGAACGAAATTGACAAAAGATGACTCGGGTGGAATTGAATATTGCAAGGATCTCAAAAGATTAAAATGATCCACATTTACGAATCTAAAATTAATTTTTGCCCAACTTAATATTTCTAAAGCAGGGAATATTTCAGAATATTTTGAATTTCCGGGTGTGACTCTAGAAATAATTTTTTTTTCTTGAAGTGTATCTTCAGATCTTTTCTCTCTGGAGAAATTGCAACTTCCTTGGACCAACAAAAAATTTTTTAGGGAACTTCGCATTTTGAACAAAACACATTATATTCTATGAATAGTTCAATTTTAAACTAAGAAATAATAAATTTCAGCCAACTAGTTGAATTTTCCACCACGAATAAGATGGTTAGATTTCCAGTTAAAAAAATCAATTTTCAACAGAAAAATAATAAGTTTTTAACAAAATAGTTACATTTTGAACCACATACAAAAATCAACTACTAAAATTATAAACCTTCAACTGGAAGAGATACATTATCAGGAAATCAAATTAATTTTTAACTGAGAAGGAACACATTTTCAATCAAATAGATGAATTACCTACTAAAATGATGAATCTTCAATTAGAATTATTAAATTTTCAGCTTACAAATTTGTTTTTAAAAAAACGAATTTTCAACAAAGTAATGAAATTTTGAAGCAAACAGATGAATTTTCAACAAAAATGACGAATCATCGACCACAAAAATAAACTTTTAACAAGGTAGTTTAACTTTCACCCAAGTAGTTGAATTAATGAGCAAAAAAATTTATTTTCATCCAAGAAGATTTATTTTCTACCAAAAAAGACTAATTTTCAACTACAAAGTTGAATTTCTAACAAAAACTATGAATTTTTAACCAAAAATAGAACAATAAAATTTTCAGTTAAAAAACAAATTTTCAAATCAAAAGGATTAATCTTGAAACAAACAAAGAAGAACATTTTTAACAAACATGTTTAGCTTCAAACCAAGTAGATGATTTTTCAACCCAAAAATACGATTTTTCAACAAAATTGTTGAATTTGAACAAAAATTATTACATCTAAATAATACAAATTTTCAACAAAAAATATGAATTTTCCACCAAAAATATAATAGTAGACTTTCTAACCAACAAGAATTAACTCTACGACCAAAAATAATTGGATTTTTTATCAAAGAGATGAAATTCCTACCAAAAAGATGAATTCGCAACAAAAAATGTAGTAGTTGATATTTTCACAACAAAAATATTTCAATAATAATTAGAAAACTGTCATACTCAAGCAGAAAAAGTTTTCAATTGAATAGTTGAATTTTTGAATAGGAAGGATAATATTGCAACAAAAAATAGATTATTTAAATTTTCAATCACATTAATTATTTTCAATAAGAAAAAAAAAACTTTCAACAAAATAGTTGAATTTTCAAAAATTCTAAACTATAATGACGAATCATCAACTAAAAAAATGAACTTTCAACCAAGTAAGATAAATTTCTCCCAAAAAATAGAATAATTACATTTTTAGTTGAAAAAATTAATTTTTGAACCAAAATGATGAATCTTGAACAAAAACAAAATTTAAAAAAAATCTTCAACTTTAAACCAACTGGTTAAATTACTAACCTAAAAGCTAAATTCTAAACAAAAAATGGAATAGTCCATATTTCAAACAAAAAAAAATTTTATTTTAAATTAAAAACAGTTGAATTTAACAAAAAATGTCAAACTTTGAATAAAATATTGATTCCTTGACCCGCAAATATGAATTTTCAACAACTAAGTTAATTATCAATCAAATCTTCAACTGAAATTGTTATATTTTCAGCTGAAAAAAATTAAATGTTGACAAAAGAGTGTAACTTTCGACAGAATATTTGAATTTTCAACAAAAAAGATCGATTTTCAACTGAGAATAAAATAGTCAAATTTTCAGTTAACGAAATAAATTTTCAACGAAATAGGTAAATTTTTAATAAAATAGTTCAATTTTCCACCGAAGAGATGAATTTCTTACTAAAATGATGAATAAGTAATCAACCAAAAAATGAACTTTTATCACAGGAGTTCAACTTTCAACTGATTAGTCAAATATTCAACTAAAATTGATGAATTTTTGAACAAATAGTAGAATTTTCAAACAGAAAGAATAATTTTCACCAAAAATGGTATGTGTTAATTTTCATTTAAAAAAATCATTTGCAACTAAAAAATAATGAATTTTCAACAAAGTATTCAAATTTTAAACAAAATAGTTCAATTTTCAACCAAAGAGATAAATTTTCAACTAAAATTATGAATAATTAGCGAAAAAAAAACTTTTAACAAATTTGTGCAACTTTCAACAAGCGAATTTTCAACCCAGAAGAATAATGTTCTACCAAAAAATACTAATTTCCAACTAAATAGTTGAGTATTCAACAAAGGAAAATTAATCTTTAACCAAAAATGAAATAGATGAATTTTTAGCTTGATAAATTAATTTTCAGACTAAAATGATGATTCTTGAACCAAAAAAAAAACAGTTTTGAACAAAGAAGTTCAACTTTAAACGAAGTAGCTAAATGAATCTACCTAAAGAGATGCATTTTTAACTGGAAGGATGAAACTTCAAGAAACAGGAAAAAAATGAATTTCTAAATAAAGAGTTCAACTTTTAACCAAGAAGAATGATTTTCAAACAGAAAACACGAATTTTAAATAAAAAATATGAAGTGGAAACACAATAGTTGAATTTTCAACAAAAAATGGAAGATTTGAATTTTCAGATAAAAAATTACCTTCCAACAAAGGAAAAATGCAAGAAAGTAGTCATTTCTAGAAGATTTACAACTTTCTAGGTGCACTTAGGAAGGATTTAGAAAACTTTGAATTTCAGGGTAAGAAGAAAAATAAAAATTTTCTTATATCGGGCTATAAACCTCTACCCCTCGGGAAATTATTATTTTTCTACCTTCAAGAAGCGTTTTTTCAGATTTCTGTCATGACCTGCATATGGCATATAGGAATTGATACTCGACAGTTCCTACTCATGAAAATTCATGACAGGCAATTGGTCTCAATAATCAGATAATTCTGATGCTGCATTTGCTGATTAAATATTATTATACCATTAGGCCAAATTCCTTTCGTGATAAGCATGACACACTTGGCTCTAGCCTCGTTATATAGCCGGGATACTTAAAGCTGTTACTCTTGGTGGTTCGGAACCCACCTTAAACTTTAGGTCCTCCTCCCACCACCAAGATAGTGTGTGGGGAGTGTAAAGGAATAGGGAATTCGTACGAGAAGAGAAAATGTAAACCCTTAGGGGACACATTAGAAGCTTCCATTTCAAAAAATGAGAAGGGAAGTGTAGCAGGAAGGCGAGAGACTACTCACTACAATATCTGTAAATCTTAAAACTGAAAGTGTGGCAATCCGTATTGAATTCTTATAGAGATTTTCAAGATTTCGTTGAGATTGCCGGGAGTTCCGAGATTTCCGATGCTGCTCGCAATCAGAAATCACGTGTGATTCTATAGACTCGCCTAAACTCGGCGGCTTTCGGATTCAGTCGGTTGTCCGTTCCACGCATAGGAGCGTGTTTTGGAATGCTTCACACCACCTCACCTGTGTCCACGGTGAACTAAAGATTTCCAAGATTTCTCACAAATGCTAGATTGCTAGGAGATTTTCAAGAGTTCTTTCAAGAGTTCTCTTAAAATTTTCCGCGCAGCAATATAAGATTTCTTAGTGAGTAGCCCTTCGCAGAAAGGTATAAAATAGGATGTCTAAATTTAATTTCAGATCAATTTAAAATTTCCGTGTTGCTTATGTAAGCAATAAATTTGTTCCACAACATCGTTCCGATACAGGTCGCTCTTTAGCAATCGACCCAAGCGAAGAGCTTCACTAAGTCATCACATATCATAAGTCACGCGCAAATACTCAGGAGGGCTGATACCTCATAGTAGTATATATATTCTTAACTTTAATCCCATACACTAAGTAAAACTCTCGACGAGGGCCGATTAGTATCCAAGATCGCTTGTTGCACAACATTTGTATCCAATTTTTGGATCAAATTCATGATCCAACAAACTTCAACTGACATTTACTGTGTAGTTTTTCAAATAAAGAAATTTTTTATCATTGACCAGAAACTAAAAAGTGACAGACTACTCAATTATGATCTCACTTGACACGTGGCGTTACAAGAGCATTTTCCAACCATTTCTAACCGCAAAGAATGGAGTAGAGAACACGTGCGTGGGATTTAACATTCATAGGGCAGAAAATATTTGGGTTTATAGTAGATGCCATATGTAATATATGAGCTATACGATGACCCTTTAATTATTCGCGATTATCTCGGAATTGAAGCAGAAGGAATTCAACCAGAAGGTGGTTAAGATCCCTAAACCAACTATTTACTTAACCATCCCTCAACACTGATCCACAATTTTCGCTCTCTATCTCTTGATATGATAAAAAAATAAAGTTCAGGCTTTGAAATATGATATTTTTTGTTGAAAAAAATAAGAAAGCGGATAAACTACTGTCCGTAGTGGAAAACCCCTTATGAAAAAGAAGTATTGGAAAGTATTGGATCTATACTTTATTCGCGAATAAGTATTGGAAATCCAATACTTTTCCGCGAAAAAAGTATTGGATTCAATACTTACCAATACCTTTTTTCCATAATTGAAATGATCTGAAAATTTTATTTGTTTCATACAAACTTTATGAAACAAATGAAAAGTCCTAATAATCTTGAGATACATTTATTTAATTTGTCCACATTGAAACTTCTATGATTGAATTTGAAAAATCGTCATGCACAACTGAAAAATCATTATTTTTAACGACTCAGTTTCAAGATCCTAATTTAAGAATGCTTCAGTTTTTGAACGAAGTTTGGAATTGTTCAATTTTTGACGCTTATAGTTCAAGTTTGATAATTGTTAAAGTTCCCATTTGAAAAGCATATAATTTTCAAAGTTTTGAGAATAATGAAACTTTAAACGTTCACAATATTTGAGGGATGCGATTGGAAAATCCCTAAAAATAAAATTCCCGAAATAGTAATATTCCAGAATAAGAAAATATTTGAAATAGAGAACTCCCTAGATTATACAATGGCCAAAATATAAAAATCCCGAATAATAAAATTCCCCAATACATAGTTTACAATATTAAAGAATTACAAATTTTTGTAATAATTAAATTTCTGAATTTAAACGGAAAAAAATATTTTTCCATAAATCTGATTTATTTATCAAATATAAGATAATGGAATATTTTGTGCAAATACATTTCCCAAAAGTATTTTTTTTCTATTATTTTTTCAATTTCATGTAAACTTAATTCTGAACAAATATTTCTTAATTCAATTTTTCTAAAAATTTCTTTGGTAAAAATATTTCATAATTGTATTTTTAAGAAATAAATCTTAACAATGAGAAAATTTTTTTTCAATTGTTTAACTTTAAGAAATTTCTAGTGTCGGATATTTTATAATTCAACAATTTTCTGTCGGAAATTTTCAAATTCGGTAATATTATAATATGTCAGGAATTTTGTTATTCGCGAATTTTCCCATTCAAGATATTTATAAACTATTCGGAAATTTTATTATTTAGGAATTTTTTAATTTGGGATATTAATATTTCGGAAGGTTTATAATTTCAGGAAATTGCCATTTTGAATATCTTCTTACTCGGGAATTTTAGAGTGTCAGAATTTTTATTTTTCGAGATTTTTTAGGCGTCCCATTTAAAGTAGTTTTCATGCCAAAAATTAGATCTTTGTATTTGTGTTGCCTTCTTCCAAGGAGAAGAAGTGCGGGGAAGTGAGGAAAAATTACGGATGGAGAAGTAAAAAAAAAGGAGAAGTAAGGGGAAACGAGTGAAAATGAGTGGAGGGATAGTATGGGAAGTGAGGGGTGAGTACGGGAAACGAGAAGAGGGGAAGTAGGGGAAATTTGGGGAATTAAAGTGGGAGTACGCCAGAGGGGATAAATAAGAGGACTGGAAATAAAGGGAGAGAAAGTAGGAGAAATAAGGAAAGGGGGAACAGTCAATTTGAGAGGTAATGAGGACTATTGTTCAAGGAGAAGTAGAAAAGTAAGGGAAAATAATCAGAAAAAAATCAAGTCAAATGAAGGAGGAGAAGAGGGAGAGAGAAAATGAGTGGACGGAAAGTCGCGGAAACGATGAGAACTTAAGAGAGTAAAAGTAGACAAAATGAGATGTAGAAAGGTAGAAAAAATTGAGTGGAGTGAAGGAGGACTAGATAGAAGTTATGAGTAATGTGGGAAGTGTTAATGAGGGAAAATTTGTGTACGAGAAGTTGGGAGAGTGAGGGGAAATGAAGAGAGGGAAAGTAGGGAAAATGATGTAAGTAATTGGGGGAATAACGTGTTTGAGCGGGAAAAAGTAGGTAATATGAGTTGAGCTGAAGTAGAATAAATCGGGGGAAATGAAGAAGGGAGGGAAAGTAGGAGAAATAATCGGAGGAAGAGCAGAAAAATTGAGGGGAAATCAAGAAAAATGAGTCTTGGGTGAGTAGTGGAAGTGAGGAAAAATAATTAGAAATAAGGGTGAAGTGAGGGGGAAGTAGAAAAGAGAAAATGAGGGAAGGGAAAGTAGAAGAAAGCGAGGGAAATCAAGAGATGAAAAGTAAGGGAAATAACGGGAAGGCAATTAGGAAAAATTAGGCCAAGTGAGGGTGAAGTGGGGGGAAGTTATGGTGGGTTAGGGGAGTAGTGGTGAGGAAGAATTATTTGAGGATAAGTTGAGGAAAGTGAGGAAATGAAGAGAGCGAAAGCAAGGGAAATGAGGTACGTGATTGGGGAAAATGAGATGATATGACTTGACGGGACGTAGAAGAAATGAGGGGAAATGAAGGGAGGGAAAGTAGGAGAAATAAGGGGAGGAAGTGTAGGAAAATTAAGGGCGAATGAGGCAAAATGAGACAGGGGTAATTAGGGAAAATGAGAGAAAATAATGAGAGAGAAATTAAGAGAAGTGAAGGGTAAATAGGAGAAAAGAGAAAATAAGGAGATGGACAATGAAGGAAACAAGAAGAGATTGAGAGAGGAAAAATATTTGTAATAAGGGGAAGGAAACAAGGGGAAATCGAGCGAAGTAAAGGTGAAGTAGAGGAAACTTATAGCGAATGAGGGAAGTGGTAGTGCAAAAAAATCAGTCAAGGAGAAGCTAGAAAAATGAGGTGAAATTAACAGAGCGAAAGTAGGGGAAATGAGGGGGAATGAAGGAAGGAGAAGGGGAGAAAATAAGAGGAAGGGGGAGACAGAAATTGAGTGAAAATGAAGCAATATTAGTCAAGGGCAATTAGGCAATTGAGCAAAAGTAATAAGAGAACAATTAAGGGAAGTGAGGAAAGAAGTAGAACAGAGAAAATGAGGGTAGGAAAATTAAGAGGAACAAGGGAAATTGTAGGAGAGAAAGCAGGAGAAGTGACCTGAAAGAAGGGGAGGGAAGTAGGAGAAGTAATGGAAATAAAGGGAGAGTAGAGGGATTAAATGAGGAGTAGGGGAAATGTTGGGAAAAGAGGGAAGGCAACGTAGGGGTTGTAAGGGAAATTAGAGAAGATAGGGAGGGGGAAGTGAGGGGAGATTAGGGTAGGGCAGTAAGAGAAAATCAGATATGGGGAAGAAGGGGAAACGTTTGAAAGTGACGGTAGAGAAAGTATAGGATGTATAGGAGGTAAAGGAAAATTAGGCAGGGGAAGTAAGTGTGAGTGAGAAGAAGTAGGGGGAATGATTAGAAATGATGGTGAGTAGAGGAGAAGATGTGCGGGCTGGAGAAGGGAAGCATGGGAAGGAGAGTGTTACCGGGGGAAGCGTGGAGAAGTGTAGTTTCAAGGATTTCAATTTCAAGGATTTCAATTTCAATTTTCGTGAATTTCTATGTTCATTTTTATGATAAATTTTTACTTGACGGAATTCCTTGTATCATAGAGAAAGAAAATATTTTTAATATTTTTGTCGAGCGCGCGTAGGGGCGCTTAACACATATTTTTTCAAAAGAAGTGATTTTCCTAAAAAAATTCAAGAAAGCTTAAAGTATATTTCAATTTTGCCCAGAAAATACAAATTTTGGATTCATGTCAGTATTTACACCAAATAAATAGAGTCTAAGGACAATGAGTTCTTTGCTAGCGTCGTATTTTCTCAGTCGCAGTTCCACTTTCGAGGAGACGGAAAGCTTCGAAAATTAGATCAGCTTGTTTAATTCCAACTGGCTCGGGGAAATGTGTGCTCATTGCTCAGTGCTGCTGTGAAAAGATCCTTGTTTTAAATTGTATTCAGGTTTCCACTGAGATGATATTTTTAGTTTAATTTTCAAAGGATCATAAGCTCATACAAAAGGAAAATTTACTCATTCAAGATCGAAATGAAATTTGCTTTCTTTTGAATAATTTTCTGCGCCGAAATCAGAGCTGGAAACAAATTTATATACCAAAATTAGATTTCCAAACTACAGACTTTTCAGCTCATTAGAGATAATTACATAACAAGAGAAGAAAAAGGGAGAAAAAGGAAAGAGTCAACCAAAACCCACCTTGCACTCTTTCTTTATTTTTTTCCGCTTTTTTATACCAATTTTTTTATTGAAAATTAGATTTTCGAACTGCAAATCTTACTATTTCCTTTTTTGTTCAGAACATGTATCTTTTTAGTTGAAAATTCCACTATTTTTCAAATTTTCATCTTTTTGGCAAAAAAGGTAATCTCATTAGTGAAAGCATCATCTTTTTGGTTAAAAATTCTTTTTCTTGATTACAAATTCATTTTTTTCAGTCCTAAATCTATGTATTTTGTGTAAAATTTATCTCAATAATTCACCTATTCGGTTCCAAATTAATTTGTATAGTTGAAGATTGGTACTTTTGGTTGAAAATTCATTTCTTAGGTTGAAAATTGTTCCATTTAGTTGAAAATCACTTCTTTGTCCTCATAATGTAACTTAAAAAATTCAACTTAAAATCCCACATGCACAGATTTTACCTTCATAATTGTTCACTTCTTGATTAATAAGAGAAGATGCTCAACTTAAAAATCTGCGTGCACATATAGGAAACTCACAACTGTGCCCGTATGAATTAATAGGATCAGACTTTTCATTCAAAAGTCTACATGCACAGATGGTATACCCTTCCAACTGTACATGTCTTCATTAATGCAACCAAATTTCAACTTATAAGTCCACGTTTACAGATGGTACTTTCCCAACTGTGCACTGCTCAATTATTACAATCTGATTTTAAACTTTTAAACTTACAAGTCCAAGTGTACAGATAGTACCCTCCCAACTATGCACGTCTTAATTAATTAGATAAGATGCTTAACTTGCAAGTCCGCGTGCACATCTGGCATTGCGAAAATACTATACCACCGTTGGAACCTGCATCTCGTGTATCTTCACACGCACTAGCGACCCTAGCGGCCACAAGTGTCAGTCTCCATCCCATAGAAGACAGTTGAGTGTCTCCTCAAATGCAAGTGGACTTGCAAGTTCACCATCTGATATTATTAGGTGAGACGTATACAGTTGGGATGATACCATCTGTACACGTGGACTTGTAAGTTTAAAATCTGATCGTATCAATTGTGGCTTGCACATTTGGGAGAGTACGATCTGTACACGTGGGCTCATAAGTTGAAAATCTGAGTGCATTAATCGAAACGTACACAGTCGAAAAGCTACAATCTGTGCACGTAGATTTTTGAATCAAAAGTCTGATCCTATTGATTGATACGCGTCCAGTTGTGAGTCTACTACATGTGCACGTGGGCTTGTAAGTTAACCATCTTATCTTATTATTATTATCTTAATAATTTTATCAATCTTATCTTATTGATTGTGATGTGCGCAGTTGGGAGGGGACCATCTGGGTACGTGGACCTTCAAATAAAGTCTAATCCTATTAATTGATGTGTGCACAGTTGAAAGTCTCTCAAGTATGCACGTACAAATTTGGGAGTCTTCCATCTGTGCACGTGTTCAGTTGAGGGTCTCCCACCTGTGCACGTGAACTTCTGAATGGAAGAAATTATTGTATTAATTGAGACGTACACAGTTAAGAGTCTCCCATCTGTGCACGTGCACAGTTGGGTGTGTCCCATCGACGCACGTGGACTTGTCAGTTGAAAATCGCATTGCATCAATTTAAACGTGCACAGTTGGGAGTATCCTATCTGTGCACGTGGACATGTTTGTGGAAACCTCATCGAATCAACTGCAACGTGCACAGTTGTGAGTCTCCTATCTGTGCACGTGCATACTTGGGAGTGTTCTATCTGCGCACGTAAAACGTTAGTCGAGTACCATCTGTGCACATCTAAATTTCGACATGCATAGTTGGGAGTGTACTATCTGTGCACTTGTACAGTTGTGCGCAACTTTTGGTCAACAACGTGCGCAGTTATACCACCAGCTCTCGACGTGCACAGTTGGGCAAGTGCACAGTCGCTCTGTGCATCGTATTATTTGAGACGTGCGCAGTTGTGAGGGTACCATCTATGCACGTCGATTGTTGGACGTGCACAGGTGGTACCCTATAGCAACGGTTAACGTGCACAGATGGGAGTCTCCCAAATGTGCACGTTGAAATTTATGCGTGCACATATGGTACCCTAGCAACAGTTCACGTGCACAGATGGGAGACTCCTAACTGTGCACGTCAAAATTTAGACATTCACAGTTGTACCAGTGGCCACCAACGTGCACAGATGGGCTCGTGCACATTTGCTCCGTGCACAGTCGTACCCTTCACAACAAAACATAATGAAAAATTCCATTTTTCGGTCAAACTATGCAACATTATGTTCATAGGTTGTCTTCTCTGGGTTAATAATTCAATTATTTTCGTAGAAAATTCATCTTTTTGGTTCAAAACTAAGTTTCTTGTTTAAGTATCAGCTTTTGTTAAAAATTTCACTATTTTATTGAACATTAATCTTTTTGGTAGAAAAGTGATGTGATTAGTTCAAGCTTCATATTTTTGGTTGAAAATTCATTTCTTCGGTTGAAAATTTGAACATTCTGTTGGAACTCGTATTTTTTACTTGTAAATTAATTTTTTAAACTGAAAATTCAACTATTCAATTTTCTCTCAAGAATGTATCCTTTTTAGTTCTAACTTCAACAATTTTGTTCGAAACTCGTTTTCTTGTGATGAAAATTTAAATATTTTAGTTGGAAATTCATCTTTCTTGGTAGAAAATCAATCTTTTTGGATTAAAAAAAATCTATTTGTGGATGAACTTTCACAAAATTCTGCATAAATGTTGTCACAAAAAATTTTGAAAATAAATTTAGAAACGAAAACTTGTTTGCATTATCTTTATTGATCTCCTAGGTGTAAGGTTTTTATATTCAATATCCATGAAGCAAAAAGGTATGGAAGAATTCCTTACGATATTGGAACATCCAGAAATAAAATCTCGTTTGTGAAAAAAATGACTTCTAGACCTTTAGAGGCTCTCTTTTGACATCTTGGATAAAAAGCGACAGATTATGGGTGGTAATCATTTATAAAAATTGACCACGCGCCAGTAGCCTTCGAAAGGCAATGAATAGCGGCCAAGAAAAAAATTCCTACAATCCCCACAAAGGAGCAACATATGTCTCTGAAGCGTGCGCGCTCGCGCACACCAAAGGGACTTCTGAATCCAGCAGCACAGTAGCTACCAATTATTTTTTTCTATTGTTATATTAAATTTTTTACATTAGAAAAATTAATTTTAGCTCACAAGATACTGTTGTAAGTAATAATTAATTTATCTTATCGGAGATAAGTGTCTGAAAATTTTTGAAATCGTTGTTGTTTAAAACCTAAATGGGTTCGCGTTACTTGATTTTTGCAAATTTAGAATTGGAAATTTTTAAAATTGGATCTAGAAGTAATCCCTTGTAATTCCCATTTAAAACAAGAATTTCAATGTAAAATCATAAAGTTTCGAAGAAGCCTTATTAGAACAATTTTGAATTGTATACGTGTTTTCACCGGCAAATTGTTATTTTCAATAGTAAATTATTATTAGATTTCAAAGATGGTGAGAGCAGGATGTATAATACTGGAGGGTGATTTTTTTTTATTTTGCAAAAGAAAAAAATCTTGGAAGAATTCTTGAATAATTTTACGAAATTTCGATACAAATAGCAAGATTTTTTTGGTACAAATAAGGAGAGTTGGAAAAGAGGCTTTTTGCACTAAAATCTGAATACGAATAGCTGGATTTTTTAGATACGTGTAGACACTTTCCGTTCTAAAAATTAATTTTCAAATCAAATTTGAAAAGATATACCATCCTTTGTAAGAAGTTTTGAATACATTCAAGATATTTTCAAACTGTGGAAGATTTTCGAAAATTTATCACACATTTTTGATTTGCTTCCAAACTTCAAAAAGTCTTGAATATCTTCTAAACCGACTTGAATTTTTTTTTATATTTGATAAAATCCTGTAGAATCAAGAATTATACATTTTCGACGTATCTGATATATGCCAAAATCATGTTGTATTTTCTCATGAATCTTAGGAAAATTACATTTTCATAACTCTTAAAAGAAAATGAAGAAATAAACCTAAAAAATAAATAGTTATTCGACATTTTTATTTTGTATTTAGAATTATTCTTTCCCTAAAATTATAATCTGGGTAAAATTTTTTCCTCCCTTGACTGAAAAATCCTTTCTGTTAACATATGTGTGTTTTTGTTTGAAAATCAATCTATTTTGCTTGAGAAATACGCTATTCTGCATACAATTTTTGTTGAAGTTAAAATCTTTTTCAGTTCAAATATCAACAATTGCATTTTTTGTTAAAAATTCATCTTTCATAGTCGAAAATGCAATAAATGAGTTAAAATTTAAACTAAGTGATTGAAAAATCTTTTTTTTTAATTGCCGATTGATCATTATGGTTAAAAAAATTTTCACTTAGCTAGGAAATTTAACTTTTTTTTTTAATTCATGTATTTTCTGAAAAATTCCGTCTTTCTTGACAGAAAGGTTATTTTTCTAGTCGAAAAATTTTCGGTTCAAACTTATCTGTTTTTGTTGAGGATTCAAAATTTTTTTTTTAATTCATCTTTTTTGGATGAATTTAGCCGTCACTGATTCAGAATAGAAATCTTTTTTCAATGAAATATCAACTATTAGATTTGTTGTTGAAAATTCATCCCTTTTGGTTGAAATTTTAATTACTTATTCGAAACTTGAACTACTTCATTGAAAATTGTTGTGGGCTTAGAAAATTAAACTGATTAGTGGAAAATTCCTGACTGTTGAAAAAATGTCCATCTTTTTTCATCAAGAATGCAACTGGTTAAAAATCTATTTTTTTTGTCCGAGGATTCAACTATTTTGTTAGAAATTCTTTTTTTCTGATGAAGAATTGAACTGTTTGTTAGAAAATTTGTCTCTTTGAAAAAAATTCAGCTTTTTTGGTTAAAAATGCAACTGGTGAATATTAATTTTTTTTTTATGAGGATTCGACTATTTTGATGATGGTTCGTCCAATCAAACATGGAAAATAAAATAAAATTTACTTGAGAAAATGTTAGTCTGAATATGGGCAATAAAAAATGTACATAGCCAAAGAAAATTTTTCTTGTCTCAACAAAATACATGATTTTTCAACCAAGCACTTGAATTTTTAATAAAATAGTTAAAATAATTCTTAGTCAAAGAGATAATTCTTCAACCAAAAAAAAAAAAGAATTTTTATTTAAAAAAATTGATTTGCAACAACAAAAATTCAACCCAATAGACGAGTCATCAGACCAAACAAAGATTAATTTTCAACCAAAAAAGATTTTTCAATTAAAATAAAAAAAAATCTAGAAGAGAAAAAGACTAATTTCATACAAAACAGTGGAATTTCCAATCCAAAAATATGAATTTTCATAATTGAATGTTATTTTTCTATCAAACAAGTAAATTTCCTAATAAAATATTTGAATATTTAACCCAAAAAACGAATTTTCAACGAAACACTTGAACTTTAAACCAAAAACGATGACTTTTCAGCAAAATTGTTGAATTTTGATCAAAGTAATAAAATTTTAACGAAATAATGAAATCTTCATCCAAGAGGGACGAATTCTCAAACAAACTATAACAGAGTAGACTTTTCAACCAAAAAGAATTAACGTTTAGCCAAAGATAGTTTCATTTTCTTATTGGGATTTATTAGTTCAGTTTAAATTTGTATCAATATAAGTTAATAATTTAACTACTGGGTTGAAAGATTAACTAAACTGTTAAAAATTCATTTTTTTAAATGACGATTCACCTCTTTGGTTGCAAATTTAACTATTTTGTTAAAAATTGATTTTTTTTTAAATTCTTTTTCCCAGCAGAAAATTCAACTATTTAATTGAAAATTCAAGTATTTTGTTGGAATTTAATTTTGTTGTTGTTGAAATATCTCAAATCTTCAAAAATATTTTTAAATTTTTCCAAGAATCGTAGGAAGCTTATATTTATCAAAGTGTCTCGTCATCCAAAAATTCGCGACGAATGAACCCAAAAAATAAATGTCAATCCAAAATTTTTCTTCCTAATTAAAAAATAGGTATCCCGGAAAATTGACAAAGAAATTGCGTGAGACGAAACTAATCATAATAATTTTGAAATTCAAGAATTCAGAATTAGACTAAAATCAAATTCAAAATCTCATTTAACGTCCAATAATCAAATCAATATATAGAATTCCTAAAAATAAAACAAGAATTCAACGATAAAATTTGGACAACCACCACAAAATGCTCCCATTGCAATTCCTAAAAAACAAAATAAAAAATTTGTTTCTTTGGACAAAAATAAAAAAGAGGAAAGAAAAATGAGAAGGCAACCAACCACATCCTCTTCCTTCTCTTTTTTATTTCTTTCGCCTTTTTTATTTTTATTATTATCAAATTACAATAAAAAAAACATGCAAAGTATTTACCAACTTCTTCCTCTTTTTTATTTTTTTTCCAAAGAAACAAATTTTTCTTTCGTTTTTTAGGAATTGCAATAGGAGCATTTTGTGGTGGTTGTCCAAATTTTATCGTTGAATTCTTGTTTTATTTTCAGGAATTCTATATATTCTCATAATAATTTTCATTAATTGATATTATGTTTTTGACCAATGGAATATATTGAATAATATGATGTTAATGTTTTTCGTCTACCAGGTCTAAAATAAATTTTTTTTTAATTGATAAGTTATTTTATAAGTATGACGATAGATATGACGTCGAAATTCAACTTGTAGGTGTTGTGAAGAAAATCTGTTCATCTCTCCGTAGCATCAAAACGGAAATCTGACAGACCTGGTGTTTGAATCCCAGCAGAGTTAGATAGTTTTTTTTCACAACTTATAAAATTAACAATCGACATTCAAAAAATATTGATTTTAGACCAAGTAGCCAAAAAACATTAACATCATATTATTTAATAATAATGTTTGTTTTCTAGTTCCTATAAGAATAATCTCGTTGAGGATTTGGAACTTCGACCTTGCAAGGTTTCCTCCCTAGGGAAGAAAAACGGGAGGCCCTTGTAAAGGTGTGTAAGTGGTATGACAAAAGGTGTACCTTTTAGACGCCTGCGCGAGTTATCTGACAAATCGACATTATGCAAAGTCAATGTACTGGAAAATTGCCAGATTACTGTCAAGATCCATGGTTAAATTCTATGGCCGAGCACGAGTTCCTGGATGAAATATATGGCCCTTGAACCTAACATGAAAAGAAGAGCCTTACTTATATTTGACTCGATTTCGACCAGACGGCGTGGCGTTCAGGCGGCGCGGCGTGGCGTTTATATTCAAAAGTTTCTTCAAGCTGTTTGAATTTCAAGTCGCTATTATATAGAGGAGCCTAGGCAAACCCGCTTTCCTAGTTTGGGCAAACAAGTACTTGTACAACTATAACTATCCTGTAAACTTTGGCCCAACTCTCTTTCGAAGATGATAAATTAATTTCCAAGTTTTGTGACCTGTATTAAAAATTGAAGGTGGTTCAATGTTCCTAACTTCATTGACGGAGGAAATAATTAATTGTCAATAGCAAACATAGCGTGCATGTTGTCAATTTTTTAATATGCCTGATTACCAAATTTAAATATATGATTCAATTGATAGTACTTTGAAATATAATTAATAATTATAAATTGAAATATGTATTAATATTGATATATCGGCCTTCAGCGATCTGTAGATTTTATCTCAGCAGGAATTAGAAGAAAGAAAAAAATTAATAAATTAATGTGAAAGACATATATTAATGTGAAATAATAACTTCATAAGATGATCTTTAAGGTCTTCCGGAAACTCTCAGTCTTATTAATGTCTATTGTAAAACTTGAAACTTACATAATTTATTTAATCATGAATAAAAATTCCTAAATTTGGTTGAACTTCAAGATGAAAGGTCAAGTTTTTGATTTTAAATCTCCCAAAGTGAAGAATTTTAAATTTTAAAACATGAAATTTGCATAGTATTTATTTGGAAATTTTGGGAATAAAAATTCTTTAATTTAAAAAAAAAGGAATTGAAAATTACTCAATTCTGAAAATTTGCATCTTAAAGGTATGTAACTTGGAACATTTTTTATAGTTTAATTTTGAACAGATACAAATCAAAATTCTTGAATTTCAAAGATGTATAAATGAGAATATTTGAATTTTGATGATTCTGAAAATCCTGATTCAAGTTTACAGTTCTAAATCTTAAAAATTATACAAATTTCGAATGTTACGCAGCAATATTTAGAATTTCAAACTGTTAATTATCAAAATTAAAATCATTTCAAATTTAAAGATCTATAATTGAGATTGTCTAAATTTAGAAGAGTTACAATTGAAAACTGTCGTATATTGAAATAGTATAAATTGATAAAAATTCTCAAATCTTGATCATTCTTATGATTTTGGAAGCTGAAAATTTCAAATTTTGGATTCTAAATGTTCCAACTTGAAGAAATTTTGAATGAGAAGCATCGGAATTTCAGAATGTTTGATTTTTACACTTACAACTTGCATAACTTTTCAATTGTAAGTTTCCAAAATTGAATCTCTTCAATTTTAAGCATTCTAAAGATTTATAAATCAATACAAATTCTTACATTATGATGATTTTGGAAATCAAAAGACAAATTTTCAATTCTAAATTTTCCATATTGAAAAAAATTTGAATGTAAAGCACTAAAATTATAGAATTTGTAACTGTTAAATTTACAACTTTCATAATTTTTAATTGTAAATTGTTTTCAACTACAAATCTCCTGAATTGAAGAAATTAAAAATTTAAAGCATCAAAATTCCAGAATTGTAAATGCAAAACATAAAACTGGCGAAATATTTAATATTTAATTTTTAATTTTAAAAACTAAAAACTCTTCGATTTTAACGATTTGAAATTTAAATTTCTACAATTTATAAGAACCACAAATTAAAACTGTTCAACTTTATAGATGTATGAATAAAAATTCTTAAATTTTGATTTTAAAAATTAAACAAATTAAAAGTTTTACAACGTTTGAGATTTATAATAATAAACTCTTCAATTTTGAAAGAATATAATCGCAGATTATTTAATAATAATGACTTGTATTTCAAATGTATGGTAATTCATAAGATTTTTTTTAATAATTATATTTTGAAGATCAACGGTTGGAAATTCTTCAATTTTAATGATTTTCTAGTTCAAATTCTGCAATTTTAATATTTACAATTAGATCAGACTCTTCAATGTATATAGTAGAAAATGATACAATTCTGGATGCTTCTTTCAAGAAAAATATAATTTTGAAAATTTTAAATTAAAATTTATTTGAATTTGTAGATTTACATTTGAAAATTTTTCAATTGCCAAGAGCAAAAATGCCAGCATTGAGTTGTCAAAAAACAATTGATTTTGTGCTGAAAAGATTAATTTCCTACCAAAAAATACGAATCAAAAGAGGAATTTTCAATGAAATAATTACATTTTTAACCAAATAATGAAATGTTCGACTAGAAAAATTAATTTTCTATCAAATATGAGTTTTCCACAAAATAAATTATTTTTAACTAAAAGAGAACAATTTTCAATGAAGTAGTTAAATTTTCAACCGAAAAAGATAAATTATCAACGAAAAATTATTTATTTTTCACGAATAAAAACGATTTGAACTAATCAGGAACATCCGCTGACCGAATCAGTAATTCAGAATAATCTAAACTATAACTAGCATTGATTAAATTAGTCATTTTGAATGACGTGAGCAGTAACTTTCACTGATTAAATCAATAATTTCTAATTATATAACCAGTAACTTTTACACATTACATCAGTCATTTTATTTATCAAATTTGTAATTTTCAATGTGTTAGCTGGTCAATTATGGTTAATTTAACTATCTTATAAAAATTTTGGAATATAATGGAGAATTTTATTTATAAATAATTTTACATTTTTATTATAGGAGACAAATCAGTCAAATTTAATGACTGAAAATCAGTCGTTTTGAATGATTGTTTCAATCAGCAATATTTACTAATTCATCTGTTAAGACGACTTTTTTGTCAATAGAAATTACTCATTTTTCGGTTAAAGAAGGCTTAATTAATGTAATCAGTCAAATTAGACTCATTTTGATTTAAAATGTACCTGAAAAGTGGGCCCTTTCCCTGTGGAACGTCATTTTTCTCAAACGATTTGCGGTCCTGATATACCTTTTCAGAAGTTTATTCACGAGGCTCATCAACCGAGCCTTTACTCGCGATTTCAACACTTTTTTCAGTTTCTTCTTGTTTTGCAAACATCGAATCCTCTTCACGCTTAAGATGATTTAATATTGAAAAAAATAAGTTTACTACATCGTTATAATTCAACACAACCTTTTGCAGTGTATTGCCGCCCATGACCACAACCACCATGATTCCTCCGCTTCGGACGCGATCAAGAAGCGAGGAGTGCGCAGTTGCTAACTCCGCACTTCTGTCAGTCGCGATAACTTTTATTTCTGTTATCATTCAGGAATTTTGGGAAATTATTCATAATTTTCAGATACCATTCCTAAATTCTAATGAAAATTTAGTTAATTGACTATGAAAGTTACTGAATTTCGTTTTCAGCAACCTAATTTCTTAAATTTCACTCACTTTAATATCCTAAATGTCTCGGAATTTCCCGAAAATTTCTAACAGTGAACACAATTCTGAAAATAAATTTTTCATAACGATTCATATTTACTAGTGCTATTCTCAACGATTTGAAGTTTGAACTTTCCTACGAAGACTTCAATTACAGAGCTTCCCTCGAGTACCAGAAAGCAATTATTGATAAACTCATTTCTCTATGCCAATCGCTTACGAACTACAACGTAGAATCTGAAACTATTTCAGCCTCAGAGAGTATGAAACTGTACACAGAATATGAATTTATGACAATCTAGATATCGTCTAAATGCCAGAGAACACATCTCCATTCAACATATGATACCCTCAACCAATTCCATCTCTACAATAAGAGAAATGCTCTTCCCAACTGTTATACGTCATTGTCCCGCGGATGAGTCTGCAGAAAGATTAAAACGAAAAAGTTGCCCGGTCATTAATACGAATTTGTCGTTCGAATCGACCCAGTCAGATCAATGATGACTCCATTTCGATTCTACTCTCCTTTGCATTTTGAGGGATCATAATCAGATTTTTTTCTAGAAAGCGACAGAAGGAGCGTGCCGCTTGTTCTTTTTTTTTCAAATTTTTTTCTTTGAATTTTCTATTGAGGATGATTTGATCCAGAATTGAGTTTACACGGTGTAGATAATTTGACCTCGCAGGGTAGAAAACATTTTCTTTACTTGGTTTCTTTTCTTGTAGGTCTGCCATCAATTTCAATTCAAAGCGGAGACTAATGAAAATAAGTGAAAGGAGAAAATTGAAAGAGCGTAGTTCAGTATTTAAACTGTAAGGTTTCGGATTTGTTGAAAATTAAAGGATAGAGAAAAGTTTATTTATTATTATCTTTTAATATTCCTTCTAATCTTATGAATATTAAAATCAGTTATTATAGTTTGAACGTCTCTACCATTAGAAAAAAATATTATCGAAAGGTCAGTATGGGCCTATCATAATTTAATTCTTTTCTCTTTATACAAGTACCCTGATAATGCTTTCCTATAAATATATCTTTGTAATGGTGAATTTCAAATTGTCAAAATTATTACTATTCCTTTCATAGATAAAAAATCGATTCGAAGTGATCAAATAAAGTTGACAATGATCAACGAGAATTCTCTATACCTTAAATTGGTGTCGTACAAATGGTTTGCTTTGCTCTCAACTATTATTTTTTCTCGTCCATGCACTTTATTGCACAGTTGGGATCCAATTTCACTAATTACCTTAAAAGCATGCCCATGCTCTCCATTTTATTCATGTCGATAAGGATTGATGAAGGAATTTATCACTGTGTATTCAGTATTAGTTAAAACACCAGTTACACTAATGGACTTGGAGTGTGGAACAGTGGAATACAGAATTTCTTTATTATGATAATGATTCTAAAAAATTATTTTTGTTAGACTGCCTAAATAGATAAGTATCGATTAGTGGATTCTTTCAGTATATGCAAATATTTTTTAATGTTGTTCAATGATACGTTTCGATACAGATCTTTTTTTTCAAGTTATTGCTCACAAAAGAGTGTTGAAGATCTAAACAAAATCTTCTTCGATTCTAACGGTTTTTAAAGTAAAAAACAAGAAATTTTCATTCTCTGATGATGCTAGATGTGTAGAAATCGTAATCTTCTCCAAGTTTTTTGTAGAAATATTTGCAGCTGCTCATGGTGATTGTTTGAAGCCAATTGAATAATTGTTGAAAAACTTATTTCAAAAAATTGTCTTGGGTAGACTATTCAAATGAACAGGTATCTATTAGCGGATTCCATATGCATGAGCATTTATTTTTTGATGTTTTTTAATGGTGCGTTTTGATACAGATCTGAATATGTATCTGGCTTTAAACAAACAACATCATTCGCAACTGTAAAGGTTTCGACAAAAGACTTGAGGAATATTACGATTCCTACATATCTAGCATCATTAGAAAATGGAAAAAATTTGGTTTTATATTTTGAAAACCGTAAGAACCTAAGACGGTTTCTGTTTAGACCTTCAACAATCTTTTGTGAACGATAACTTAAAAAGGATACATATCTGTATCGAACCGCATCGTAAAACATCAAAGAATAAACGAATCTACTGGCAGGAACCACTAAAACCAGAAATCATTTTTGCAATTATCTTTTTAAAAATGATTTAATTGGCTCTAAACAACATCCCTAAGAACCAAAGCAGATTTCTGTTTGAATTTTCGAACGTCTTTTGTGAAAAATAAATTAAAAAGGATATGGGGCTACATCGAAACGCGTTGTTAAACATCAACAGATAAACGCATCTACTGGTAAAAACTACTAATGGACACTTATTCATTTAATCAGTCTATCCAGAATATGTTTTGAAAATTATTTTCTCAAAAATGATTCAATTGGCTTCTAAAAATCAACATCATGAGCAACTCTACACATATAGCATCGTTGAAGAATGAGAAATTCTTGCTTTTTATTTCAAAAACCATGAGAACTGGAGTAAATTTCTGTTTAGATCTTCAACAGTGTTTTGTGGACAATAACTTGAAAAGAATACAGGTCTGCATCAAAACAGCTGTTAAACAACAACAACGAATAAAAACATCTACTGGTAGAAGCGACTAATGGATACTTATTCATTCAATCAGTCTAACCGAAATTCATTTTTAAAATTATTTTCCAAAAAATGATTTAATTGGATCTAAACAAACAATATCATGATTGCATGCAAAGGTTTCTATAAAGGATTTGAACAAGATTAAGATTTCGACACAACTAGCATCGTCAGAGAATGCAAAACTCTTCCTTTTTACTTCGAAAACCGTAAGAACCAAAGAAGATTTTTGATTAGATCTTCGCCTGTCTTTTGTGAACAATAACTTGAAAAGGACACAGATCTGCATCGAAACGCGTCGTCAAACATCAACAAATAAATGCATCTGCTGGTAAAAACTATCAAGGGATACTTATTCACGTAGTCAGATTACCCAAAATACGTTTTGGAAATCATTTTCCTAAAAATGATTTAATTGGCTGAAAACAAGCAACATCATAAGTAACTGCAAATACTTCTATTAGCATCTAGCATCATCAAATAATGAAAATGTCTTACTTTTCATTTCCAAAACCGTGAGAACAGAAGACAATTTTTGTTTAGGTGCTCAACAGTCTTTTGTGAACAATAATTTGATGATGATACAGATGTGCATCGAAATGGGTCGTTAAACATTAACAAATAAACGCATATAGCGGTGGAAGCCACTGATGGATACTGAAAACAGAATTTCTGTCAAAATGGCGATAATTTGGAAACATACAATTTGATAGATGTGCGTTTACAAAATTATACGAGCCAGCGAATCTCCGTCGACAATATGCTACTTGTTTACTAAATCACTCCTCATTGACTGGCTGGCGAAGCAAATAAACTACTGACAATAACGAGGGACACTTGATTGTGCAGTAGAGGGTAAAGACGCGTGTGGCTATTACCAGATCACGCGTCCCACGAGATCCTAGGGTGGTTCTTCAAATTATTATACAAAAGAGATTTTTTAATTATTCTTAACCAAATCACCAACCGGAAAACCACCAGTATTTTTCAAGAGCAGCAGTCTCGAGCGTGTATTTATTTGATAAAGAAAACTGAGAATCTAGAACATTTATGATAATTATAAGTTAGCGTCCACATACCACGTGACGCTATTTTCAGTGGTTTTTGACTCAACACTCTCTCCTGTGCCAATTTCTGATATTTAGGTAAAACCTCAATAAAAATGTCATCTGACACTGAGCTGACCCTCTTTTCATTTTTAAATACGAAATCTAAAGGGAATTTCATGAAACCGCTAATCGCACAATGAATGATGAATAATGAGTTAAAACTTTCCCATGTTATAATAAACTCCCCTTTTTTCTTGATTTTTTTTGCTTGAATCGGAACTGAATTAATAAAACTCAATGAAAAAATCCAACTATCCTATGTTGAATTTTCATTTTTTTAACGAAAAGTCTACGATTATATTTTGGGTTGGGAATTTATCTCGCTTGGTTAAAATTTTAACTATTTTGTTACAAAATGATCTCTTCTGGTCAAAAATGTAACTATTTGGTTGGAATTTGAACTACTTTGTAGAAAATTATTTTGTTGTTCTTAAGGATTGACCTCTTCGGTGAAAAATTTAAGTATATTGTTGATTTGTTTCATTTTAGGTTGAAAATTAAGTATTCAACTAAAAGTTAAACTATTCCATTTTTGATTGAAAATTTATCTTTTTCAATTGAAAATTCAACTACTTGGTTGCAAATTTTTCTTTTTTAGTTGAAAATTCAAGTACTTGATTGGAAAATTAATGTATTTTGTTGACATTTTTTTTTAGAAATTCATATTTTTAGTCAAACAATTAACTTTTTGGTTGCGCATTCAACTCTTTGTTTGAATGTTGATCTACTTTTTTAGGAAACATTCTTTTCGTTAAAGATTCAGCAGTTTAGTTAAAAATTCATTTCTCCGGTTGAAAATTTAACAACTCGTTCAATAATTTGATGAGTACCAATCAATCTTTTTTTCAGCCAATAATTTTAATGATTTTAAAATTGTTTGTTGATAAACTCAATAGTTTCCAATGTAGATAAATTCTCAATTGTAAATTTTTTTTGCTTAATTTTCATTCTTGATTTATTTGGACCGTGAGACATGAAAAATCTACAATTTAATTTAAATGTTTGTCTGGAAGTTCCTTTTTTTGTAGTTAACAATTAATTTTTATATACATACTTTTTTTTAAATTGGTCCTTATTTACATAAAATTATTCTTCTCGTTTGAAAATTCATTCGTTTTGGTTGAAAATACAACTACTTGGTTGATATGAATATGTTTTGATTGAGAATCAACCCTTTCGTTGAAAATTCGTCTCTTTTGGTTGAATTAAATTGTTTTGATTTGAAATTAAAATCTGGTCTGTTGAGATATTAACTATTGTATGTTTCAACAAGATTTTTTTTCTTAAATAAACTACTTAGTTCAAAGTTGAACTACTTCTTGCTTCAAAGTTGAACTATTTGGTTATTTTAATTCAACTGTTTGGTTAGAAAAGAAATTTTTTTGAATTATCTTTCTGGGTGAAAAATTCATTTCTTGGTTAAGAATTCAACTAACTGGTTAATAGCTAAACTCTTTCTCTGAAATTCAATCTTATTTTCATTAATTCAACTTTTTTTCTGAGAATTCATGTTTCAGTACAAATTGGGTAAAAACTGGTGACTATTACCTTTATTGTTGAAAAGTTATTGTTTCCAGCTAAAATGTAACTGGTTAAAAACTCAACTATTTGGCTACAAATTCATGTATTTGGTTGGAAACTCATCTTTTTTACTAGAGAATCAGTCTTCTTGGTTCAAAATTATCATTTTTAGTTAAAAATTCAACTAGTTGGTTGAAATTTCAACCCTCTTATGGAAAAATAATTGTTTCGAGTGAAGATTTAACACATCAGTCGAAAATTTATCTCATTGGTAGATAACGTAACTATTTTTTGAAAAATTCGCTTTTTTGGTCAGAAATTAATCTCTTGAACTGAGAATTCAACTATTCCAGTTAACGATTTATTATTAGAATTTAATTTTTTCTTGTAGAAATTTCACTTCTATGTCTTAAAATTCTACTATTTTCAGTTAAAAGTTAATTTTTTTCGGTCTAAAAATCTACCACTATAATTTTGGTTAATTAAATATTTAATTATTTTGGCAGAAACTGCAAATATTTGGTTGAAAAATAACCTTTTTGTTGAAAATTCTTAATTTGATTCATATTCACATTTTATATTTTGATATGGGAACTCATCTCTTAGGTTGGAAACTTAACCGTCTTTCAAAAATTCTTTTTTTGGGTTAAAAATTAACTTTTTCAGCTAAAAATTTAATTTCTTTACTTCTGGAAGAAATTGATCTTGTTTAGGTTAAATTTTACCATTTGGTTTTTCTTTAGTTTAACTTTAATATATCCTTTTTGGATGGAAATTCAACTGTTCCATTGAAAATTCATGTATTTTATTCAAAATTCAACGTCTTCTGGAACATTTCCTTTTGGTTTTAGGAAGTTGTAAGTCTTCCAGAAGTGAGAGTCTAAACTTGGTAAATCTAAATAATTTTTTTAAAAGTAAAAGTTTATTTCCAGTGCCAGAGAGATTTGAAGCCCAACATAGGAAAAGTGAAATCCTTCCCCTGCCCTGAAACTCAAAATTCTCAAGAAAAGTCCTTGTTTCATAAATATTATGTTAATCATGGCTAATCTATTCATGAATAAAGTTCAAAAAAATTATTCTTGTAACCCCAAATATGGATCATTTTCGTCTGAAGTAGATATTAAAAATTATATGCAACGGTTTAATGAATAAATGAAATAAATACTTTCTCATGCATTATGAAAGAAAAATGTTTGCGGGTGAACTTGTTTCTATGAAAATTTGCGAAACATGATGTACCTACTCAATCTTGTTAAAAAAATAGACTCGTTGAAAAGTTACCCTCTAATTATTATTATTCCTCAATTACTGATAAATGCGATGGAATTGGCTGCAACAACATTTTAATTTTTAAACTCGGAGAAAATGAGAATGTGGAGGGTAACGTATTTAAAAAATGCAAATAGAGAGGATTAATCATCCGTGATGATTCGCAAAGTGTTGGACTGTGTAGAAGGTAATGGCACATAAAATAAAAAAAAAAGAAATGTATAGCGTGGGCGAGAAAATGAAGGCAATTTAATTTTTAATGAAATAGAATGAAAGCTCGATTAGTTTTACGCACAATTTGCCTCGGCGAAACTGATGTTCCGAGCGCACCTGCGCATCATTCTTCACCCGCCACCCTCGACATGGAATCCGTACAATATTGAGCATGGAGCATACAAAACAAATACGCGTTGTCCCTGTCACCCGCTACCCTATACATTAGACATAGACAACCCTGCTGACAATATATGTTTGACCCTAAACTACCGGATTAAAAAAAAAGATCGCGAATTCATGGAGCGAAATTCACGAGCGTCGAATCAGTCGAATCTAAATTTACTAAACAATTTGTCATGTTGTAGACTATTTGTCATCTGGCAGAAGGGGAAAGTTTTTTGCATTATTTTCATTATATGTGATGCTAAAATGCACATGACTTCAATCGAGCATGAATGAATGTTTTGATGAAATGCTGTATATTTGTTTAGTGATTTTTCAGATTTATGAAAAAGGAAGTTTTGGTTTCAGAAAAAAAAAACAAAGAAACATCAGATAAAAGTACTGAGAAGTTTGAAAAATATCTCTCAAATTGGTAAATAAAAGATTGTTATGCACAAATAGACAGTTTGAATGTGAATATTGAACACAGTATTGAGAAATCAAATCAACAAGTATCCTTTTTTAATAACAAAGATTGTTTTAAAAGGGAAACCAAGCTGTAGAGTAATGCCTTGAATTAGAATAGAAAACCTGATTGAAATTTTTGATTATTCCATAAGAGTTATTAACATTAAGATGTTGGGAGAGGGTTTTAGCAACAAATTTGATGAGAAAGTGAATTAAATTATTTGAAATTATTAAAGATATAGATCTCATATCAGAATGATTATTGATAACAAAAGCTGATGAGGGGTTTATTACAGTAGCGATTCGTAGAAACGTTTACAATTAAAAAAAAATGTTGCATATTTTCAATGATCACAGTTTTTAAGTTCTTCTGAATAATTCCATGAGAGTGCTTCAAAAGGGTAGTTTTGAAATTCTCGAAAGAATAAGAATTGAATAATTTTTGGGTATGATATTAGAAGATGTGATATTGATACAAGTAATACAAATCGCTCATTAGCCTATGGCTTTGTGAAAGCTCATAAACCTGACCACTCTTTACGACCAGTAATTTTGACAATAGGTTCCCCCACGAGAAAATTAGAAGAATTACTCAGTAATATCATTGAAGAATCCACAGAAATTTCAAAAACATCAATTAAAAATAGCTTTACCTTTTTAAAGTAAAAATGAAAGTTTTAAAATTGAAGGTAAAATAGCTTCTGATCATATTTTAGTCTGCTTTTTCGTAATAGCCATGTTTCCAAAACATTTTTTATGACAGAGCTAATAGCGCAATACAAAAATGATAGAATTTAGTTAAAATTCATGCAAAAATTTCTCGAAAACAAATCTTTGGTGCTTTAAAATATGTTTTTGATTCGGTATTCTTCAACTTTGATAATAATTCTCATAAACAAAAATTTAGAACTCTCATAGGATGAGTTTTGTCTTTTAGTTTAGCTGAAATAGATATAAGATATTTTGAAAATAAAATGTTAGAAAAAATTGATTTCAATCTTGATTTTTATACAAGATATGTTGATGATGATTTAGCTCATGGTGTACATAAGAAGAATGTTAATACTCTTTTGAATGCATATGATAGTATACACTCAAGATAACAATTGACTGTTGAAATGGAAACAGAAGGGACATTAAATTTTCTAGATATGAATTTAATAAAACTGATGAAGGATATATTATCACAGATTGGTACAGGAAAATAATATGTTAAGAAAAACACTTAGTTTTCTCTCTAATCACTCTTTTCTAAACAAAATTGGGCTGTAAACAAACTCATTTTCTTAACTATTATCTGTTTGATATTATTTAAAAAAACATGTCGTTCCTATGATAAATTATATGAAAAATGAAAACAATAATAAAATAAAAGAAATATGGAGATTATAATATATTTAACACGATTGTTCTACCTTACTATGAAAAAATGTCGAAGATTTTGAAATAAATGTTGTGTAAATTGTGTTTACGTACCATATGTAGAGCTCCACTCAAGAGTGATATGATTGTTAAATTTAAAAAAAACGTTTGAAAATTTAGATAAACAATGTATTATTTACAAATTTATTTGCATGGACTGTGTTTTTTGAACTGTTTCTATAGGGCACACACGTAGGGCACAACATAAAAATAATTTTCATAGCAGTCTTAAATATTATCCAATCCTTTCAAAGCATAAAATCACACGTGGTCATAATTTAAATTGAAATGGTGTTAAGTATGGAAAAAAGACATAAATTGGATAAATTAATTTCTGCTGCCTACTATTGAAAAAAAATTCTTCATAGAAAAATTATATTTTCACCAAGGATATGGAGAAGAATACTAAATCACCTTTTTGACAAATGTCTATATATTTTTATTCTCAATTATTTTGTTGATTTCAGATTACTCAAATACATTAGTATTTTTCTTTAATCTTATAGACACCCATAAATATTGATACAGATATCAATGAAAATTTTCGATGTATCATTTATTTGAATATTTACCCTCAAAAGTTAGCTGAATTCAATGTTGTTTTGAGATGCAACAAAAATAATACACAAAAGAACAAATGAAGGCGCAATTGAAAAATTTATAATTAAAAAGTGAGAGGTTGAAAAATTCACACCAATTTTCCTGATTGGTGAGTAATCGATTGAGTCATAAATTGACTATCGCTTAAGTAATCGATTTCAAATAAATTGTGCTCCTCAGGTTCCTCATGCGCTACTTTCCCTTCTGTTTTTCCTTTCTGTTCTGTTTTTGATTACGAAACCCTTTTTCCTGGCTAAATCGTAATCTACCTGTTAATCATTTTCATCTCCATGCTACCAATCCAATCAAATTATGCAAATTTTCTAGGCCTTAAATTAAATATTGTTCAGTGTTAAAGGCTTGAACTTGAAAATATTTCTTTACAAGTTTGTCAAGTTCTGAGCGTTCAGTCTGAATTATACCATTAAGCCATTTCCCTTTCGGGATAGGCGTACCTTGCTCGGTTGGAAAATAGTAAAATAGGTATATAGGTGTAAAGTAGGTCGGTATATGGTATAAGGTTGACAGGTATTTAGGTGTTAGGTATAGATGTTTTAGATTGATCTGGAGTTTTCGTGTTATTTATTCAAATGACACGTTCACTCCGCAACACTGCTCCGACCCAGGTTGCTGATCAATCTCTCTAGCGATCACCCCAAGTGAGGAGCCTCACAAAATTGTTATGTATGGTTCCCCACTTGGGCCCCTTAGTATCCAAGGTCTTTGTTTCAGGCGTCATTCGCTCTATTGTCACTCTGTTTACAAACTATTTGTCGCCACACTTTTCTGTCCTGGCATACTACTCTAGCTTCCTTCACGTCCATGCATTTCTTCATGCAAGCTCTTGTGTTTCTATGACTTCTTATGTCTCTTCGGATTAATGTCTCATTCATTAAAAAAATTGCACTAAGGAGATTTTGGATAGATTTGAAAGATTTCACGAATACTTCAATTATTTCACGGTTGAAAATCCGTTTTTTTTTGTAGAAGAGTACTCTAGTTGAAATTTAATCTTTTTGGTTGAAAATTCATTTCTTTGGTTGAAATATTATCTGGTTAGTTTGAGATTCGTTTGTCTATTGGTTAAAAATTTATTTTACTAACTGAAAATTATCCTACTTTACTTTTTGATGGAAAATTGATCTTTTTCGTTTAAAATTCATGTATTTGGCGAAAAATTCAATTTTTTTCTAGTTGAAGATTTATAATTTCAGTCGAAAATTCACTTTAACTATTCCATTATTTGTGGAAAATTTACCCTTTTTGATAGAAATGTAATCTTTTTCGTTTAAAACTTATCTCATTAGTAGAAAATTCAACATTTCTTTTTTTCTAAGAATCCATATCATTGTCAGTATAAAAACCTTTTAATTGAAAATTCTTTTTTTTGTTGATATAAAATTCATGTTTTGGGTTGAAAAATCCGCTGTTTGGTCAAAAATATAAATTTTTGGTTAAAAATTCTTCATTGTGATTAGAAATTAATTTCTTCGGTCGAAAATTTGTTTCTTCTTTGGTTGAATTATTTTGTTAAGAATTCATTTTTTTGTTGCAAATTGCCCTAACTGAAAATTTAATTGTTCCATTTTTGGTTGAAAAAGTCATTTTTTTATTCAAATATATATAAATTGTTGATAATTCATTTTTATTTTTGGCTTAACATTTATTTTTCTGACATTTTAACCATTCTAATTTTGGTTGAAAATGTATTTTTTTTTAGACAAAAATTCAGGTATTTTTTTCAAAATGAGCCTATTTTTGGTAGAGAATTAATCTTTTGCGCTAAAAATTCAACTAACTATTCGATTACAAATTCATATTTTTGGTTGAAGATTCATCATTTTAGTTGAAAATTCATAACTTTCTTTGAGAATTTACCTTTTTCTATAGAAATGTAATCTTTTTTGTTGAATACTTATCTGTATGGTAGAAAATTTAATAATCTTATTTTTTTCAAGAATTTATTTCTTTGGCTGAAAAAACTATCTAGTTGAAAAATCGTTCTTTCTTGATGGTATAAAATTCATGTTTTGGTTGAAAAAACCACTATTTGGTCAAAAATCCATATTTTTTGTTGAAAATTCCTCATTGTGATTAAAAATTATTTTCTTTGGTTAAAAATTTGTTTCTTTCCAGATGCAAATTAATTTTTTCTGCTGAAGATATAACTATTTCACTTTTGCTTGAAAATTAATTTATTTTCCTGAAAACTCGTTTTTTTTATAAAATCTACTCCTCTAACTGCAAATTGAAATATTATATTTTTGGCTTGTAAATTTATCTTATTTTGATTAAGATTGCATTATTTTGTTGAGAATTAATTTTTGTTGTTAAAAATTGATTGTCCTAACTGAAAATTCATTTGTACTTTTTTTTTGCTAAAAAACAATTTTTTGTATTAGAAGAAAAAAGAAATATATGTTGAAAATTTGTTTTATTTTTGGCTGAACATTTATTTTCCTGACATTTCAACTATTCTAAATTTGTTTGGAAACTGATTTCTTTTTACGAAAAAAAATTGATGTATTTTGTTTAAAATCAGTCTTTTTTGGTAGAGAATTAATCTTTTGGGTGGAAAATTTCAACTAACTATTTGGTTACAAATTCATATATTTTCGGTTGAAGATTAATCATTTTTTTAACTCATTTCTTTGGTTGAAAATTTATCTTTTTGAATTGAAACAATAACTAGAAAGTGTTTTAAATATATTTAGAAAAAAAATTGGTTTTGCATTCACATTATTAATCTTCTATGTTTATGATTGGTTTTATACCTAAAAGAATTTAGAAATTGGGATATTGTAGCAACCCTGAATAAGGAACTGTTTAACGCGAACAATGTTTTCTATTACTTTGACTTCTTTTATCATTGAAATTAAGCATCCTCTCCAATTTGAAGCTCTGCATTTTCCCGCGAAATTTAAACAATTTAATCGTTATTAGTAAAAGTACAAAATACGATTTTCAAAATCCCAATTCAAAATGCATTAAATTCTCAAAGCATATAAAGGTCGAGTATATTATCGAGCATATTCTCATGCTCGTGAGAATTTCTCCGAGCACTTAAACTCTTCAGAACACTACATCTCTTGGACAACACATATAGCATCCTAGATATATGGCGAAGAATTTTCAATACAGGGTGGAAATGTAGCACAGAAAAAAGTATGGTTTCACTGAAGTTCAGAAATCATATTGTATCATATACTATTCTAATTGCGATAATATTTTGTATATTAATCCTCTTCATTAAACTATGTCCACCAAAGTTCGATTACATGTGTGCCTCAAAGTAAAGTTGCATTATTGAGTAGATAAGACGTCGAAGTGGGCAAAGAAAAAGTGGGTTCTTTGGAAATAGGATTTATAAAATTGGGTTCCTTTAGAGATCCGAATAAAGTCTTCTTTGGAACTAATTCAATGTTTTTCGATTTTTTTCAGCAAGAGGAATTCCTTTTTGTTGCGGCTTCCTTTGGAACCAAAAATTTGTTCTAATGAATACCTCAAATTTTTTTCTGTGAGATATGGATATCTTCTGACAATTATTCATATTAAATCGTCTGAATAAAAACGCATCATTCAACAATATTAAAGTTTGTTGTTTTTTTTCCTAAAGATTTTCATAGAGTATGGCATTCCGCATTAAAAAGTACAAACATAAGTTTAACTATTAAGAATTGAGGTGTTTCTAAAAACATTGTTCTTAATTAACCCAAGTCTCACGCAAATCCATCAAAATCTTTGAAATCAGATAACATCTGTTGAGATCCATTGAAATTTGTAAAACCCCGCATAATGTCTTAAATAAAATCCCTTGGAATGGAATATAATTCATTTCGTAAAATATAAATCATATGAAATCCCTTGAATATAAATTGAAGCAAATTTATTAATTAAATTTCTCTGTAAAAAAAAGTTAAAATCCCTAAAAATCAATAAAATTCCTTGAAATCCTTGAAGATTGATTGAAATCCTTGAAAGATTTGTGAATCGTTCAGAATCCCTTGAAATCCAATAAAATTTCATGCATTTCCCAAAGTTCTCTAGAATCCTATTAAAATTTTTAAAAATTCTTTGAAATCCTTGACATCATCTGCTTTATTTCAAATCCTCTAGGATTCCTCAAAATCCTTCGCAATGTTTGAAAAACGTGAAAATCCATTTTAAAAAAGTATCAATATTTCGAAAGCCCTTGGATATAAGTTAAATTAAACTTATTCATTACATTTCTCTGAAAAGAAAAGTTAAAAAACTATACAAAATCTTTGAAGTTTCATGAAATCCTTCGACCCCTAATACAATTCTTACATCTTATGAAACTCCTTGAAATACCTAACATTTCTTGAAATATTTGGAATCGATAGGAATATCTTGTGATCATTTATTTTCCAAAGTTCACTTGAAACCGCTTGAAATCTCTTTAAATCCTTTGGAATTTCTTGAAATCCCCAGAAATGTTTGGAATTATTATAAATGTTCTAAACTCTCTCGGAATGTTCCACAATCCTTGAAATCTATAGAAATATTTTTAAATCTCTTGAAAACCAAAGAAAGTTTTTAGAATGAGTTGAAATATTGGGCAAGTACTTAAAATCCTTTCAAAAGCCAAAAAATCCGTCAAAGTCCCTGCGAATGTTTTGAAATCTTTTGGGATACTTTAAAATTACCCAATATGTTTAGAAATCATCAAAATTCTGTGAAATGCTTATGGAATCTGCTGAAATAGCCTAAAACACATGCAAATTCTCTGGAATTCAAAATGAAATAAAACACAACCACCAAAGTTTTCTAATTTTTAAATACTAGAAATCCGTGGAAATTGCTTAAAATCCATAGAAATTCTATGGAATTTTAATTGATTTGAACTCGTTCATTTAAGGTTTATAAAAGGAACCTTTAAATCCATATTAATTTCTGAAATCCTTCAATCATGTCAAATTCTTTGAAATACTTTAGAAAACCTTTGAAATCTTTAAAATCGCTAGGAGAACCTTCAAATGTGATGTAATGTAATTTTTAAAGTTTCGTAGGAATATATAAAAATCTTTGAAAATCCTGCAAACAAATTTGAAGTACGTTTAAATTCAAGAAATCTCTTGAAATCCTTTGAAATTCTCTAAAGTCCCCGAAAATTTGTGGAAATCTTTAAAAACTAAACTCGCTCGGAATATTTCGAAATTTCTTGAAACGCGTGGAAATATTTTTTTTCTCCCTTGAAAACCGATTAAATCTTTTAAAACTAGTTGGAATATTTGAAAAATCCTGACAATCCTATCAAAAGCTTTAAAGTCCGTGGAAATTCTCTGGAATTCCTTGAAATTCGTTAAGAGTCGAATTCTTACGTTAAATAAATAAATGAATCATTCGTTGATACCTTAGGGGAGAGCACCCTACAGTAGATAGGGAAAAAATCAACAGCATTTAACTGCATCAGTTTCCAAAATTAAAGAAAGATGATCATTGTTAAATAAAGCTTACATATTTAATTAGGTATTCTTATAGAAAAAAATATCACGAAATTAATCAATTAGCTGTATTAAACTTTTTTATTAGACCTGGTCAATGGTACGATTTTGACACCTTTGTCCATCAATAGATAATCGTTTCTGGTATTGCTCCTGGGCAAGTTAGAATACTCAATTCTGGATAATTATAATTTATTATTAGTATACTTACAATTAAAATCAATTTATTGAGTAAATAATACTTGAAACTACGATAATTTTTACAAAAAACGCAAAAGTTTAAATTATTGGCATTTTTTTATCTCTGATATTTCGTAAGGTTGGTGCGATTGGTACAAGATGTTTAATCTTCATACAATTTAACCTGACTTGCGATGACAGAAAAGTGCAGTTTTTGTACATACCTTAATCCAAAAAATTATACCTTTTCTGAAAGGCTCCTTGAAACACAATTAAAATTTATGAGCTTTTTAATAAATAATAATTTACATTATCTTCTTACTTTATCATTTGAAATAATTTTAATTTAAAAACTTCACAAATCAAAATAAACAAACAAACACAACCTTTAATTTAAAACAACTGCGAGACAGTCGCAGAGCTGCCAATTTTGACAGAGACATTTCTTGTAATTTTCCGATTATCTACTGTTGGTTATCTACTGTTGGAAAATGTAATATTCAATGAAATGTCCTTAAATATTTATAATTATTGAAGAAAAAACACTTTGTATTTATAAATATTGTTCATTAAACTTCAAGCTTTGATTCTAATGTATTAACATGTCATGAAAATGTTTCATTAAGTTAAAAAGTATGAATAAAGAATAGGTGAAATTTTTTTTTTCAGGTTAAAAATAAATTTTTTGCTCTCACGCATTAATTAATTATGAAATTTCAATAAAAGTTCGTCAGAGGATATAGTATCCTTGCTGAAACGTTATACTAACAAAAGTAATGAACATTTGTTGTCAGTTTTCCAGTTAATTAAGATTGTCTACTGTAAATCATTATCTACTGTAGGGAGGTTTCCCCTATATATTTTTTGCATCAATTCTTCCGAAGTTTCAACATTAGGGTGGTCCAAAAATTTTTTTTTTTTAATTTTTATGGGGACACCCCAGAAATTTGTCCGGATCCACAATAAATAAATCCATTTTTTTGTTTAAAAAAAAATGATATTTAGAGGTGCCGCAAGCCCCATGAAGCTTAACATGTATTTCCCATAAGGAAATACCAACACCATAAGTCTGTTTTATAGGGTGCCAAAGAAACCCCATAAGTGGAAAAATGGGTTTTTTCCAGAGAAAATTATTTCTGGAACATGAAAGTCCATTTTATACTGATGCTTACATGTTGACATAAATTGTTTAAACAATTTATTATTGTTTTTAGCAATTTTCTCATATAATGGAGTAGGATAGACGCGTTTTTTTCACAAATTTTCCATTCGTTGTCCAATTTTCAATTAGAGGGAAGTGATAGTTCATCAATGTTAACGAGAGTGATTGTTCAAACAATTTATTATTAATGATAATAATATTCTCTTAGATAAATGCTACAAAATTGCAGTTTAAAAAAAATCACTTTTGCTCAAATTTCCGTTCAAGATAAGTTGAGTAATGAGAGTTAAGAAAATTAATTGTTTCAACAATTTATTATAATTATTAATAATATTATATTTGAGTAATGCTAGAAAGATGCGTTTTTTTTTATTTATGGCTTTTTGTCCAATTTGCAATTGGAATGAAGTAATAATGAATTCAAGTTAACAAAATAATTGTTTAAAAAATGTATTATCATTGTTAATAATATTCTCTTCGCTTAATTGGTAGAATGTTGCGGTTTTCTCTGAAATTTTCAACTGTTTCTCTATTTTTTATTAGGCGTGACTTAATAATTAATTAGATTTGGCAAAAATGATTTTGTAAACAAATTATTATTGTTTATGACTACCTTCATCTATATGAATGCCTGATAGTTGCGGTTTTTCGCCAATTTTTACCTGTCTGTCCTCTTTTCACTTAGTGAGGCAATAATTAAATAAAGTTAACAAAAAAGTTGTTTAAACAATTTATTATTAATTTCTGCCTCTTGTGTTACAATTTTTTTCCAAGCATTGGGAGAAGAACAAGAATAATTCACTTAAGACAACAATACTATTCGAAAAATCATTTTTGTTGTGGTTGACTTATTATTTTTTCATAAATAAATAGACGATGCAAAGTTGAAGATTTTAGAAAAAACCGCCGATTTCGAGCACTTATCTAAGAAAAGATAGTTATAAACAATATTAAATAATTTAACTAACTTTTTTGTTAACTTTAATTAATTACTGACTCAGTAAGTGGGAAAAAAGGACAGAAAGGTAAAAATTGCCGAAAAAACTCAACTATCAGGCACTGATATAGATGAACATAGTAATAAACAATAATAATTCGTTTAAACAATCATTTTCGCTTAATCTAATTAATTATTAAGTCACGCGCAATGAAAAATAGACAAACAGTTGAAAATTTCAGAAAAAACCGCAATATTCTATCAATTAAGAGAAGAGAATATTATTAACAATGATAATAAGTTGTTTAAACAATCATTTTGTTAACTTGAATTCATTATTACTTCACTTTAATTAAAAATTGGACAACAGGCCAGCAATTTCAGAAGGAATCGCATCTTTCTAGCATTATTCAAATATAATATTAATAATAGTAATAACAAATCGTTTAAACAATTAATTTTCTTAACTCTAATTACTTAACTTATCTTAACTGAAAATTTGACTAAAAGTGATTTTTTTAAAGTGCAATTTTGTAGCATTTTCTAAGAGAATATTATTAACATCAATAATAAACTATTTCAACAATCACTTCTGTTAACATTGATGAACCATCACTTTCCTTAAATTGAAAATTGGACAAGAAGTGGGTAATTTGTGAAAAACCCGCGTATTTCTAACTCCATTCTATATGAAAATTGCTAAAAACAATAATAAATTGTTTAAACAATTTATTTGAACATCTAGTTACCAGTAAAAAGTGGTCTTTCGTGTGCCAGAAAGAATGTTCAGTGAAAATTAACAAAAAAAGTCATAATTAGCGCGAAAAACTCACAAAATCTATTTTTTCACTTATGGGGTTTCTTTGGGACCCTATAAAACAGACGTATGGTGTTTATATTTAGAAACGGATATTTTATCCGTATTACGGTTAATTGTGAAGAGAAATGTTGAGTTTCAATTCGATTAAGATAATATTGAGGATTCTGAATAAGATTTACATAAACTTATTTTTTTCTAATGGGAAATACGTGTTAAACTTCTTGGGGCGTGCGGCATCTTTGATTATCATTTTTTTTCAAAACAAAAAAAATGGATTCATTTTTGTGTAGATTTGAACAAATTTCTGGGGTGTCCCCATAAAGATTCAAAAAAACATTTTTCCAATGCATTTTTGGACCACCCTATTGAACATTCTTTATTCCTATGATGATTGCCTTTAATGGTGTTTATAAAGATTTTTCTATAATTTTCTATAATATTTTTTCGTAAGAGGGCATTACAAAGAATTGCATGGAATTGCATGAGATTGTTTAAGATTGCAGAGAGAGAGAGTAATTACCAGATTGCAGGAGTAATTAACCCCCCACCTTATACTGATCATTATCCTTAAAAAAACCTTAAACGTACAATATTAATAAATAAAAACGGAACTAAACGAATTCTGTTTAACAGAATTTAATTATATGCAATTATAGAGGATAGAATACAATTCGATGTCTACACCATTGGATCCACTGGATATAGAGCACAAAGCATAGGGGTAATGTCCTTTAACCCTCATTGGAGAACACACGTGTGCGCCTGGGTGTTTAGTCATGGTCGAGAACGGTGACAAGCGTTAATGGGCTTTATAATATCTTTGTGTGTGTGTGTGCATCCTAAACGTAATTATGTACATAAGAGCGTAATCAAGGCCAGTTATCTACTTATTTGCAGAACACGCTTTTTTCATCTGTGTAAACACCAGTTGGCTAGTACCCGAATTTTCAATTACGAGAACATTGACTGATGCAGAGCTGCTAATAAAAGCGAAAATATTGGTAAATCATTAAAATTGGTACAACTTCGCATTGAGAAAAAAAAAAATTAAGTCACGGTAACAAAATAATTTTGTCAAGCATTTCTTGTTTGTTACATACAAATTTGGTGGTGATTACCAAAGATTTGGTTGTGATTACTAAAAATGTGGTTGGTGTGATTAAACAATTTATTTGGCTGAAAAGAAAATTCTTGTTAAATCGCCGTTTGTTAGCTGTACGAAAGAATTTGTTTGCTAATATCAAACTTGTTTTGGTATGCAATATCGTTGATGGCAGCTGATATTCCAGAGAAAATAGAGCACTCTTGTTTTGATTATTGAAATTTTTTTCATCAGTTTTTAGTCATATGAAGTTTGATTGGGTGTGATGAATTTTTGGTATTCTTTGGGGAAATATATATGCTACAACTATTTTGTGGAAGAAAAATGAATTTGGAATTTAGGATATAATTATTTGAGAAGCCTTTCGGATAATCATAGATTCGTATGTAATCCTGAATTAACATATAGTTGTGTATGAGATATTTTATTACATCTACAAAATTTCCTTACGAAACGATATTGTTACTTGAACCTAATAATTGCATTGATCATACAAAAATATGTTCATTGCTACAAAATAGGTTTGTTTAATGACCAACGTTTTGTTGGGATCAACCAAAGGGTTTAACAAAATAATTTGGTTGGCGCGAGCAAACGGTTTTGTTACTGCTATATCAAACGATGAATTTGGTTGGAACAGGTAAACTTTTGTTTAGTCAGCCAAACATTTTTCTCAATGCTTGTTGGAAAAGCTATAGAAACCGTGGCGAAAGTTTCAGACAGAAAAATTTCGACCTATCTCATACCATTTCTTTCCCGAATCTCTACCCGAACTAATATTTTTCCTCGTCTCTTGCTTTCTGATTTAATTCCGGGTAGGATATGTTTTCTACTTTTCTTTTCTGAAACTATCCTACCTATCCAAGATGTTTTTCTTGATTATGTGTCTGAAATCCCTTTCGACTATTTTCCAATAAACACCAAAATCTTTCCACCATTAGTGAATAAACTTGAAATAATCTGATAATTGTCATCATCATTCTAGATTGAATGCGTGCGATGAAGAAATTGAGGCTGGTCACTTTTTTTTGTATGAACCTATATAAAATCGACCCTCCTGACAAATTTTCAGACAGTTTCTCCATCATCAATAAAGTCCTTCTACGTGGTTCAATCTAGTTCCTAACATCCTAACTCCTCCCAGTTTCTCGCATCCGTCATCATAGGGTTCGTCCAAGATGGGCAGGTACAAGTATTCATTGAGGCGTTATGAAATTCTATATGAAGCACACGTCGCCAGACTCCTTAGGAAATTATGATGTATTAGATTTTGAATTGGACCAACTAGATGTTCGATTTTGCTTCGACACAGCGGTCTCATTTAACACCTCGTGTCAAAAAATCTTTTTCGATCGATCATGATCGACAATGCTAAATTGATAGCAGGAAGAAAACTTCATCAAGTGTGAAAAGCTTGCAGAATATGCTAATTGTTTACTTTGATGACTTTTTGGAATTTTCGAGTGATTCGTTTGAAACCTTTCGAAGAATCTTCTTTACTGTGACAGTCACGCGTTACTTATTTTGAAAAGTAACCGTAACATTAAAGCGTTACCATTTTCGGGTAAAAATGATAATATCTGTGGAAATATTCTTGCGGACAAGAAGAAAACAACTAAGAATGTTTCAATATCGGAAAATATTTTCTGCTTCTCATCAGGATAGACATTTTTTACTTCAAAACTCTTGAAATAGGAATAATATTATATTTAAACAAGAATTATTTGTGTAAAAAAAATATATATATATATATATATATATATATTGAAAAAATAATTTTCAATTAAAAATTTTATCTTTTGATATTACTGTTCAGAAACATTTAGAAATAAACTTGATCATGAAATAGAATAACTTCTTTCAAAAATTTGCTTCATAAAATCAATAATGCAGAAATCAGGATTCCGTCAACAATGTATGCAAAACCTTTTTATTAAAACTTTTTAAGAAAAGGATTACTTAAATGATGTAAAAAATTAAGGGTAATGCTCGTAGTTTTTGTTACAATTTACCAGCATTACCCCTGTTTGTGGTTATCTAGGATGGGTAGAATAATAAATAAAAAAGGAGACAGAAGGTCGTTGAGTCTGAAGCACCCTTCGTCAATCGTCATAAAAACTATTCGTATTCACAGACGCATTTTCTCTCGGAAAGAGTGTTATTGCTTTTCAGAGCGGATTTTTTCATCATTTAATTGGATTGCGCTCGGGAAAAAGAGGCCGATTTAGCAAGGTAAATTTACCTGGCACAAGAGGACCTTGTGGTAGTATATCTAATTTTAATATTTTCCTCAATGATACCTTTATTATTCAGTACCACAAACTGACAGTCTTTCATTTTAAATTTATCTTTCAATAACTTAAATCTGTTAATCTAAAAATTTTTAACCCAATTTGATATCGGTCAATTCAAATTTTTTAAATCCTGAATGATTTTCAATCAAAAAGTTTCCACCAAGAATTCTGGTATATGGGTCGTTGCCAAAAAATCGCGAAATATAAATTACGGCTGCTTTACCAATTTCCATGATTTTTTTAATAAGAAAATAAAAGATGACATAAATTTCCACTCGCTGACATGTCCCCAAATATAAATTAGAAACACACAAAATAAAAGTTAATGGCAAAAGAATTCTGTGAATGATTTGTGCTTGTATGAATCATTTGTGTTAAGGTGAAGAATCTGAACAGTTAAATTTTCAACCGAAGAATTTATTTCAAAGGAAGAGAGATGAATTTTCAATCCAGACAGATGACTTTTTCTACCATAAAAGATGAATCTTCCATCTGAAAGGACGAATTTCCAACAGAACAGATGAATTCTTGACCCAAAAATACGAATTTTCAAACAAATAGTTCAATGTTTGATAATAAAGACGAATTCATAACCATGGAATATGACTTTTCTACCATAAGAGATGAATTTTCTACCGAAACACGAATTTTCAAAAAGTTGCATTAAATGCAAAAAAATTTCAAAGAACAATAATAATTTTTTTACCCAAAAGACAAATTTTCACGGAAATACAATTATTTTCTACGCAATAACTGAATTTTGAGTTCATAGAGTATAAATTCTAACCAAAATAGGTAAATTTCCAGATAAAAACCTAATTTTTAGAAAATATTTAATTTTTTAATCGAAAGTTTTTTTTTCAGCAAGAAAATTAATGTTTCAGCCAAAAAGACGATTTTTTCATCAAATGATATATGCATCTTCCACAAAGTTGTTTAATTTTGCAAAAGGTGAATTATCTCCAAAACAGTTGAATTTCTCAACCAAGAATAAAAATTTTCCATAAAAAAGTTAATTTTCAACCAAATAATTAAATTTTCTTCCAAATAGTTAAGTTTTCATCAAAATAGTTAAACTTACATAGAAATAGTTTGACTTTGAACCAAATATAATTGGATGTTTAACCAAGAATATGAGTTTACAACAAAAAAGTTAATTTTCAACTCGAAAAGTTTAACTTTCAACACCAAAAGCTGAATTTTCAAGAAAAAAGTAGATTTTCACCCAAGAAAGAAAACTTTCCTACCTTGAAAGATAAATTCTATATCAAAAGACGAATGTAAGTAATATGTAGTTGACGCACCAACCAATGAGTATTTGAATTTGAAATAAAAAAACAGTTGAAAGATCAAAAGTTTTTAAAGGATACGAAAATAGTTAAAAATTATAAAAGATTTCAAGGAAAATTGTAATTAATTTTTTATTATAAAAACTCAATTTTAAGAGAATATTTAAAAATTTTTAAATCATTTCAAATAATTTCCTGGAAGTTTGGAAAATAATGCAGGAGATTTTGAAGTAAAATTTTCCAATTTATTCTTCTTGATTGCAGCGAGCTCAAAACAATTTCTGAATTGTTTAATAAAAAGCATCTGTAAGCTGAAATTCTGGCGAATTTAATGACATGATCACTCTTATCGTAAAAATACTTTTTGTTAGGAAAAATCTGAAAAGATTCACAGATACCCACTGAACATTTATGCGACTCATTTTCGGAAATTCAGAAATGTGCAGTTTTGGGATGAGAGTGCAGTTCAATAATTAAATTTATGATAAAATATCTCTCAAGCTCTCTTACTCCAGTGCTTTCTTCACTCACATCTGTTGAACGGAGTCGACTTTCTTCTAGACCTAAAGTAACTGTTGTCATTGGAATAATTTTTTTTCTGCTACTTATTCTGCTGTTCCTTCCACGCGCCAGCACTGATTAAAGTCAAAAATATTCGAAACTATATTTTCTGCAAAAGAATTATTTCATCAAAAATTTATTCATTAAACTGCACTCGCATCCGAAACCTGCACTCGCATCAGAAAACTGCACACGGGAAGCCATTAAACGGCTTCCTATCTATATTGGTTCTCAAGATAAAGTATTTGTAAATAAATGCCTGTGAAAAGTAAATTATTATGTAGAAAACAATGATATGGTCATCAGCATTCAAATGAATGATATAAAAATATTGAAGAAATTATTGTCGGAATCAGATAAACTAGAGGGGAACAAATTATTCTAGACCAATCGATTAATTTCACTTCTCTTATATTTTTCAATTATCGTCTTCATATTTATAAGAAACCTGAAAAAAGTGTAGGGCAAAGATAGGGCAATTGAAAGTTATCTTTTTTTTTCATGGAGATACATAAAGTTTGTTGAAATATTCGACTGTTTGTTTCAAAATTAACTTTTTCTTTGAAAGTTTATATTTTGGGTTAAAAATCGACTGTTCTGTAGAAAATTCAACATTTCGGTTTGAAAATTGAATTATTTAGTCTAAAATTAAATTTTTCAGTTGAAAATTCATATTTTCGTGTTAAAAAATCGACTGCTTTGTGAAAAATTTCTCCTTTCGGGTTGAAATTTCAACAAGTTGGTGAAAAATTGAACTATTTGGTAGGAAATTCAACTATTTGGCAGAAAACTAAACTGTTTTGTGGAAATTTCACTTTTCTAAATTGAAAACTATTGTTTTTCAATGAAAATTAAACGATTCCCTTTTGGTTGGAAAGCGATCTTTGTGGAACTGAAAAATTCAAGTATTTGATTGAAAAATTCGTTTTCTTTGGTAGACAGTTAATATTCTTGGTTGAAAATTCAACAATGTGGTTAAAAATTTATGCATTTTGTTCAAAATTGGCCTTTTTTGGTAGGATTCTATTCTGTTTTATTCAAAATATATATTTTTTTAAATATCAACTATCATATTTTTTATTAAAAATTTATCTTTTTAGGCTAACAATTCAACACTTTCGCTGAAAGTTAAACTACTTGCTTCAAACATTAATTTTTTTTCGAAATTACGATTCATAATTTTAGTAGAAAAACTTTAGTGGAAATTGAACTACTTTGTGGAAGCTTTTTTTTGGGGTAAAAATGATTTTTTTCAAAACTAAAAACTTAACGATTTGGTTGTATAGAAAACTTGTCTCATTGTCTTGTTAATTCAACAGTGAGGTAGAACATTCAACTATATGGTGGAAAATGCACCTGTTTCGTGGAAGATTCGTTTTTTCTTAAAAATTAATTTTTTGAAGTGGAAATTTAACTATTTTATTTTTGGTTGAAAATGGATATTTTTAGTTTAGCGATTCAAACCATTTGGTTAAAAATTTATGTATGTAGTTAAAAACTCACTTTTTTCGTAGAAAAATAATGTTCTTGGTTGAAAATTTCACTTTTCGGTTAAAAATATATACATTTCATTGAAAATTTCTTCATTAAGTTAAAAAGTAATTTTCCAAATTGAAATATAACTATTCGATTGAAACTGAACTCTTCTGTTGAAATTGCATATTTTTGGATTGGAAATTCAGCGGTTTTTTATCTAAAAAAATGTCTTTTGGTCTCGAAAATTCAGTAATTTGGTGGAAAACGCCAATAATTAGTGAAAGTTTCGTTTCTTTTTATACTAAAAATTAATTTTTTTGAATGAAAATTTAACTGGTTCATTTTTGGTTGAAATTTGAGTTTTTCCGTAAAAAAATTCAACGACTTGGTTGAAAATTGATGTAGTTTGTTGAGGATACGTCCTTTTGAGTGAAAAATTAATTTTCTTTGTTAAAAAATCATCTTTCTTATTGGAAATGTAATTATTAGATTGAAAACCTAATTGTCTTGTAGAAAGCCCGTCTTTCAAGTTCAAAATTCCCAATATTTGATTCAAAATTTATCTACGTTTAAGCTTAAAATTTTCAATATTTTATTCAAAATGTATGTACATTTAGGCATAAAATTTTCAATATTTGATTAGAAATTTATCTATCTTGATGAGAATTCGTCTTTTATAGTAGAAAATTAATCTTCTTGGTTAAAAATTCATCTTCTTTTATTCGAAAATTCTACATTTTGAGATATTTTTTTTCTTTATTGACTTTACAGATATCTGGGACTTTTTAAATATTTTTCCTGAGGTCCATTTTGTTCTGGAAACAGGTGACAGTCGCTGCTTGAAACAATTGGCAAAAAACCTTGTTTTGGGGGATTTTTTGGTTCATAACTATTGACCAGAATTTGTTAGGATAAAAGAAACCATATCGTTGAATTCGTGAGACATTAAGCTTCTCGATTTTTTTATTAAACAATTCAGCTCCTTTTTGGACGAGTTGATATCAAAAGACGATTAGGATTAAGAAGACTTTGAAAAGAAAAAAAAAAAATTGCCCCAACTTTTGGCCCTGACTCTAGTATAGACAAAATTTCAATTATGTACTCAGTTGTCGCTATCACATCAAACAACTCATTCGAGTGTGATAAATGGTTCGCGGATGCAATGTGTACATAATAACAGGTAAAGTATCCGATATTCGATTATGGAAACCCATACCTTTTCAGGTTCCAGATGTTTAGGACATACACCCTTATCTTTCAGAGCACATACTTCTTGCTATGTTTTCCCTCCCTTGATTCTATTATTCACTATACTCTCTCTCTTTTTCACCCTCGTAAAATCGGGATTTCTCTCTTTTTCTTTCCCCTCTCTTGGTCATTCCTAATTCAATACCGGTCTTCCAGGGGGTGCGGTAGTTCGAGGGCTCTTTTTGAATTCGCTACTTATGCGAATGGAATGACGCCCCAATGCTTTCATTGGAGGTTTACACTCGTGTCCCTTCGGAATGTTTAATTTGCCAGCACGCTTGATTTACGAATCCTAATGTCACGATAGTGATGCTGTTAAATTGACGAAAGGGGATTGCTTGTTTAAAGCACCAACTGCATTGCATGTGATATTGTGATTCGGATCAGGAGAGGACATACACTTTTTCCTGCTGTACATTCCATTTCGAAAGGGAGAATTTTATGATCGATCAATCGCCTTTTATGATCCTGCAATAAAACGTCCTGGTTTATTTTCCTCACGGCTATAGATAAATTCTCAGGTGTAAAGATTCAAGATAAAGACACTTCACTTTTATGTGGATCATGCACTTTGAAGATGATCTTTTTACGATTTTTAGAAGCAAGTTTTCGAGATTTAAAACACCGAATTCAAAATTGGAAATTTTTGTATATTATGATTATTATATCATTAAGCTCCATTACCCCTTCCGGGGTAAACCTGACTCACTTGGTTGGGAAGGGAGTAATGTGGGGGAGGGCTACAAATTTTTTCAGATCAATCTACAATACCAGTGTTGTTTATTGGAACAACACGTTTGTTCCGCAACACTATTCCGACCAATATCCGTCATTTGTTGCATATTGTTTTCTCACCCTTTCCTTCAAACATCGCAATTTTTGTTTTATTTCCGTTAATTCTGAGGCCCATTTTCGTCTTAGTCCTGCTTATATTCAGTTTGCTGAACATTCTTTCCAAGTTTTCGATTGACTATGCCATAGCAACTTAATCATCTGCGAACACTATTTGGTGTCTAAGAACGTCCCTCCTTGACGGAAAAGGTGTGGATCTCGGAACTGTGAGGGTACGTGGGTTAGCGTTACCAACCCACGTACCCTCACTGTCCCGAGATCCACTACTTCTTCGTCGAGGAGGGACATTCTGAGACACCTGTCCATGAATATAACAAATAGCCATGAAGACACAACACATCCTCAACTAAATCACCTTGCATTATATCGAAACAGTCACTCAGTCCATCAAATCCGTACTCTTCCGGGACTTCCCAAAGTTTGCTTCTATCTACCTTGTCAAATGCTTTTTCCTGGTCAACAAATTCACAGAGCACTTTTTCAGGTACATGAAAAGTTTGAGGCCTCTTAATTCTTTTTAAAAAATTGAGCCCCCCAATTATCAGACCTTATCTTTTTTTTCTGAAATTTTGAACAATACACTCCCCTCTGTTAGGGTCCGTAAGTTGTGACTCTTCCGCCTATAAACCTTTATCTAACGTAATTTTTGTAGACTGAATTTTTTTCGTGAATTATTTACAGGTCATCCGAAAATACCATAAGACGATTTGGGAGAGGAGAGTTTGGTCAAATCTACCTGTTTCTTATCAATTAACAAAGTGTTCAATTTTCAAACAAGAATTTCCGAATTTTCAACCAAAAAAGGTGAACACACAAAAAAAATATAATAGTACATATTTTGGCTAAAAGAAGATTATCTTCTTTAGTCAGAAATAGTTTAGTTGAACAAGAAAAGAAGACATTTCATGAATATACTTGAATTCTGGACAAAGAAATATTCTAAAGTAAATAAAGAGAAAAAATTTCATAAGAAATGTAGAATTTCAAGTCTAAAAAGATGAATTTTCAAACAAGAAAAATAAATTTTCTACTATAAAAGACAAATTCTCGACAAGATAGATAAATTTTCAAACAAAAAGTGGAATTTCAAAGCGAAAAAAGTGCGCTTTCTACAAATCTGTTGGATTTTCGTCCAAATAGTTGCATCTTCAACCAAGAATATTTTTTTTACCAAAAAGACGAATTTTCAACAAAATACATAAATTTCTAAACTAATAGTTAAATTTTCAACCAAGAGGATCAATTTTCTACAAAAAAAAAGAATTCTCAACGAATTACATAAATTTTCAACCGAATAGTTGATTTTTTATCACCAAAAATTAACTTTCATTTGAAAATGGAATAGTTAAATTTTGATTGATGAAAATTAACATTGAATCAGATAAAAACGAATCGTCTGCCAAAAAAATAGAATTTTCTACCGAACTTTTGTATCTTCAAGATAAAAGGACAGACTTTCTATACAAAACAGTTGAATTTTCAGTCTAAAAATATAAACTTTCAACAAAAAAGTTCATTTTTAATCATATAGTTCTATTTCGAGATGAAAAAAAATATTTTTCAACCCAAAGAAGAAATCTTAAATAAAATACATCAATCTTTACCAAAAAGTAGAATTTTTAATCAAGAAGATTATTTTTCTACCAAAAATTAATGATTCCAAATAAACTACTAATATTTTGGACCAAATAGTTGAATTTCTAAACTAAAAAACTTCATTTGGAACCAAAAACGAATTCGAGTTGAATTCTCACTCAAAACAATTCATTCTAAATGAAAAAGCGAATCTTCTACGGAAATGTTAGATTTTCTACCACATAGTTAAATCTACCAAAAATTGTTGAATTTCAATGACAAAATTCAGCAGCAACAAAATGAAATTTTCACGAAAAAGTAGTTCAACTTCTAAAGAAGCAGTGAAAAAACTATCCTAATTTTAGATAAAAGACAATATAGTTCAATCAAAAAGGACGAATTTTCAACAAAATGCATGCATTTTTGACTGAATAATTGAATTTTTAATCAGAAATATTAACTTTCTACCAAAAACAAAAAAATTCTAACTAAATAGTTGAATTTTCAGTATAAAAAAAGATTACTTCTCATATAAAAATGGAATAAATAAATTTTCATTTGAAAACAATCATTTTCAATTTTGAAAAGCAAACTTTTTGAAAAGCAGTTGATTCTTCAATCGGAAATTTGAATTTTCTATTAACTTCTTGAATTTTTAAGCTCAAAAATATGACTTTTCAACGAAAAAGTGGAATTTTAGACCAAATAATTGAATTATTTCCCAAGTTGTTGAAAGCCAAAATCATGAATTTTATAACAAACAGTTGGATTTGCAACTCAAAATTATAAATTTTCAGACTAAGAAGTTAATTTTATTTCAGTGGGAAATGCAGAAAAATTGTGAAAAATATTGATATTCGAAAAATTGCAAAAGACTATGCATAATAATTTTTAAATTAAGGATCAAGAAAATATTGTTATCGTTAATTGTAACTAATTTTTTAAAAGAACTAAAAATAAACTTCAGTAAAAAAAGGTTTTGGGTAAAACAGTTAATTTAAAAATAGTCGAACGATCCTCTACAAATATCTGTGGAACGTTTTTATTTCAAAAGTGTTTTTAAAAAAAGGTTTTTTGCAAGATGAACAATTGTATGATTCTCAAATTAATATTTTTGATAAAAACGCACAAAAGAGCTATTAAAGATATATGTATATTAGAGATATGATTTAATGAATATATTATTTAAATATATTAGATATATTAAATATAAAATTTGTAGAGAATCTTACAAGATACAAAAATTAAAAAACCTTCAATTCTTGGAACTCCTATTCAAATTGAAGAAAGGTAATGAAATACTTCGGGAGCTTTTAAAATTCCTTGGAAAAGTTCAAAAATGCTTCAAAAATCCCTTGAAATCTTTTAAAAATTCTTAAAACCTTACAAGTCTCATGAAATCTTCTTTAATATTCCGAAACTCTAAGAAATTCTTTAGAACTACATAAAATTGTTTTGAATTCCTTAAAATCATTCATTAATTGAAAATTATTTAATTTTAATTGTAATTACTTTGAATTTAGAGGAGTTTTAATTTTTCGAGTATTTTAATTTTGTAGTTAAGGCCATGTGCCACGTGACCAGATTCCTACCTTACCGGCACTTTGAAAATTTGGAATAATAAATAAGAAGCATTAAGAAAGGCGGCTCTGGTCCTGAATTGTAATAATCATGAAAAAAGCAAAAAAAAAACAAATTTCACAAAAAAACTTTTCCCATGATTATTACAATTTAGGACAAGAGCCGCCTTTTTTAGTGCGTTTTATTTATTATCTCAAATTCTCAACTCGATATGGCTATTCGTGGGAAAATAAGCTGACAAATAAAAAAAGTTTCGGTAAGGTAGGAATCTGGTCACGTGACCCACTCTTCACATCGCCTTAAGTATTCAAAATTCAAATTGAACATTGTTCCAGATATGAAAGTTTTCATTCTTCTAGTTTTATGACTTCGAAAAATGTTTGGTAACCGGGAAATGAGAAAAGACTTCTTTTTGATTGTCAAGACCATCATAAATAAAATTTTCCGATATTTTTCGATCACGCCTTCGCTGATTCCCAACAATCTCATTTTTATCTCCACTTAGTAATTGCATTCCACAGCGGAGATAAAAGGTTTTACGAGATCGTTATCAAAAGAGCTTTTTTTTATGTAATAGTGGAATAAAAATTGAAAGGAATATCCCAAAACGTATGAATTGTTCATAAAGTAAATTGTCAATTATGATTGAATTTTTTCTAATCAAACAGGAAAAAGAGTCCTAGACGTTTTATAATATAAAAAGCAAACTATCCTCTCGCTACATCCATTGTTGTTCTTTTTTTCTTGCTTATTTGTTACAGCAACTTTTTCTTCACCTCTTGGCATATTTTTACTTTTCTTGTTTGAAAGTTTACCTTAGCTTCTCTTATAATATGATGAGTTTAAATCGGATGTTTTCAGTCTTGCGATATTTAATTAAAACTTAAGATGCTTTAAGGAAGATATTATTTAAGTATTGGTATAAAGTTTTGTAACTTTGTAAAAAATGACATGAATTGAGAGTGACCATTCTGAACATGATATTAACCAAATTGAAAAATATTTGAAGAGTCTACTTATTTCCATTAGATCCAAAAAGTGCAAGTAAGGACCAAACCAGTAATGATCGCATACCATCAAATACCCGGAAAGAATAATAAGCTGATGTCTATCGATACAAGCAGATTACTTGAATGGCGAAACTTGGGTATAGTTCAAAAATATTGTTAAAAATATGTTAAAAATAACATTTGATGGTAGAATCCATGTTTTGCTTCCTCATAGGAGAAGCTTTGCAATGGTAACATTTTCGAACATTTTTTAATTTATTAAATTAAACGTTCCTCAATTGAAAAATCTCTGATACAATGTTCTACGCAATTATCCGGGTGTGTGTATGTGTGTATAGATGTATGGATGTGTGGATGTCACACTTTTTTGTGAATAACATAACTTGAAAACGGTTTTTATGGCGAAACCTTCTGCATTAACGTAATTCAAAGTTTATGCTAAACATAAAGGTTTTTCTGGTTCTAGACGAATCCATAGACCTTTAATATGAATACATATCATTGAAAAATCGGGAAGTTATGATCATTCATATTATATTAAAAATCGATTTTCACAGTGAAAGTTGAGTCACTCTCATAATTCAAACTTGATCCGAGAATAGAAAAATATGTTGATTCGACACGAATCGATCGACCTATAATATTGATACATTTTGTTGAGGAGTGAGAAAGCTATGGTGATGCATAATATTTGAGAAAACGGTTTTTTTATAGCAACAATTTTTCCACTAACATAACTTCAAATTGATGCAGGAACGGAAAAGATTCCATTATTCGAAACAAATCGATTAGCCTGCAATATTAATACACTTTACTGAAGAGTAAGAAAGTTATTCTCATTTATAATGTTTGAATCATCTATTTCAAATCGCAAAACTTTTTTCATCGACATAACTCAAGGTGCATGCATGAATATAAAATACTTTTCCATCATAAATTTCCAAATACAATAATTGTGACAATTTTTGTAAAAAAAAATCATAAAGCTGTGAAAGGAATAGGGTGCGACATAACTTTTCCGTTACATTCTCTAGCTTGAAAAATTACCATGTCCGAGAAAAAATTTGATTTGTCCATGTATTTTAGAAATTGCTTGTATTATTCAGTAATTTTGTGTTTTTTGTAAATTTGTATTTTTGAACTGCTCAAGATGAACACTTGAGTTTATCTAATATTCAAAGAATCACTAATGCTTTCTTTATAAGGATGCAAAAAGCAATTTTGAAAATAGCTCTTACGTTTAATACCTTCTTTCCCACCTCTCTCCAGCCCCAAAAATTGCCTTCAAGTGCGAAATCCCCTTGTCCGGCTGTCCTCAGCTACGAAAATCATTTTTAGAAGTAAAATTTTCCTGCTCAACTTTCTTCAGCCTCAAAAGTCACCCCCAAGTACCAACTACACTTGTGTAGCTCTCCTCAGTCCAAAAAATTACCCCTCAGTGTGAAATCCCCTTCCTCAGCTCTCTCAAGGGACAAACACAACTCATAAGTGCAAACTCCTCCTGTAAAGCTCCCCCGAGTCCCAATAATCATCTCTCAATATCAGCTCTTGCCGCCCACGTCTCCGAAGCCCAAAAATATTCAAAAGTGTCAAATACTCCTGTTCAGCTCTACCTAGACCCAAAAACAAACCCAGTTCAGCTCTTTCCAGTCACGAAAATTACCCCTCGGTGTAAAATTTGATTTTAAATTTCTGCGCAGCTTTGAGAATCACTCTTACGTTTATCATCTTCTTTTCCAGCTCTCCCAAGCCCTCTAAGCGTGAAATCTCCTTATCAAGTTCTCCTCTTTTTCAAAAACAACCTCTTAGTATAAAATGGCCTTATTCAGGTCTCAAAAAAATGCGTTCAGTAATGATGAAAAAATTCCGAGCCGCAGTGCCACCCTTAAAATGCTTTCTTCAAACACCTTCAGCCTAGCTTCCTGCTTTGCGAATCAAACCTGCACCAGCGTGGCTACCAAGGCTGCAGTATGTTGGAACATAAGACAATCAGATTGTCTAAGACACGATGACTTTCTAATTATGAGCATCTTTTTGAAATTTGATTTTAAATGTGGTTGAATAGGAATATACAATTTTTCTGTACAATAATTGTTTGAAAAATGTATCTTAACTAAGTCTGAATAATTGGATTCTTTCTTATGATTCATGAACTGAACACATTACCTTTCTGTATATCAATGTGTTGGAAATCTTCGTTTCACTTATTATTGTTATCGAATATATTATTTAGATAACCTCATATTCCTCATAAGCCTGTATTTTGCAAACTTGTTATCCAAACGAAAAAAAAACAACTTAATCTAATTGTGAATGCAGGTTTTTCTAGAACAATGGTTTCTAGATAATAATCGAAAATTGTGCGATGTGCTTTTTAATAAAAGGAAAATTCTGTAAGACATTCAACTTTTTTTTCATGCAGTGAAGCAAAATTGCAGATCTGATATTAATTACTCATTCAAGTTAAGTTATGAACAGTTTATTCGAAATTATGGAATTGACTTCTATATTTTCCTGCATATATACATTGTCAAATTTAGGTACTGCATACCTTCAGCAAAAGCCGCCGGAAAAATCACATTATGGGAAAACCTCCAAAAGAAGTCTCAAATATTTATAATTACATAAAATTAGATACATATTCGACATAATCTAGGCAATTTGAATACACTCTTTTGCGTTTGAAAAGTTAATTAAATACACCAGATTCAATATAAAATTAATCATACTTCTATAACAGATCAGTTTACACATTTGAACTAAAATAATACTTCCAATCATACCTAATCATACTTCACATTATAATTTTACTTTCTCAATTTTTCCTAACTTATCTTCTCTAAACATAACTTCACTTTCTTCACTTTCTTCAGTTTAGTTATTCACCTCTTATTTCCCAACCAATCTTCTTTGATCATGTCGCTAGCTTTTTCAGCAATCATAATAGTTGGTGCATTCGTATTTCCTCGCGGAATAACTGGCATGATAGACGCATCGATGACCCTTAATCCTTCAATTCCATAAACTCGTAATCTCGGATCAACAACAGCTTCTGAATCTCCTTCAGGACCCATTTTGCATGTTCCAACAGGATGATAACTAGTTTGTGTGAAATGCCTCATCATGCATTCCCAATATTCATCTGAATTGAATTCGAACTTATGGCAAGGTTTCACTGGATGGGTATTAAGTTCGTAATTATTTTGTTTGATAACATCAGTATCGAACAATGTAAGCAATATTCGAACGCCGTGAATCATTCTTTTGACATCAGTTTTTTCAGTGAAATATCCAGGATAAATCAAAGGCGGTCCTCTAACAGGATCCTCACTATTAAGTTTGATAACTCCTTTACTCTTGGGGGTTAACAATACCGGTCTAATATCAAAGAACGTTGCATTATTCAGATAAATATAATATTGTATGTCCGGAATCTGGCTGTTTCTTGAAAACTCTGTTCGAACAAATGCAACAGGATATGCTGGTTGTAGTGCAGTTAAAGGACCCTTCTGCTCCAGTACGTAATCAAATAAGTTCTTTACATTCACGTTACAGTCAACAGTTGATGTGATATTTTTTGGTTTGCTTGAAATACCTTTAAAAACCACATGATCCTGTAAATTTCGCCCAACTGATAAATCCTGTATGACATTGATATTGTGTTTTTCAAGTTCATCCGTTGGTCCTATACCCGAATTCATCAATATTTGTGGAGAATTTATAGCACCTCCAGATACAATTACTTCTTTGTTTGCCATAACTACTTCAGTTTTTCCAGTAGAATCTATGTATTCAACACCAGTTGCTTTTTTCGTGACTGGATCAATCAAAATTTTGGTTACGTAAGTCTTATTCTTAACAAACAAATTCCGCCTTTTTTCTCTAATCGGACGAATAAATGCCGCATTGGTACTGTGACGAGTTCCATTTTTCATTGTTAATTGTAGATTCATTGCACCCAACATATTTTCAGCATTTAAATCTTTGGTATCGTATCCAATTTCGTTGAAAGCTGATAAAAGCACATTTCCAGTATTAGTGAAAATGGGAGAGCTTTCCACTGATAAGTATCCTCCTGTTCCATGGTACTCCGGATTTTGTTCAACAATCTAAAAAAAGTATTTCTTAATAAATTGTTCTTATTTTTAGCGGTATGTGATTTTTTACAAGCATTTCTGTAACTTACTTTCTGATCTCTGTTGTTTTCTGACTTCTTAAAATAAGGTAAAGTTTCATCATAACTCCATCCAATGTTTCCCAGATTAGCCCAATTATTATAATCCTCTTTGTTTCCTCTGATGTACATCATGGCATTTGTTGAGCTTGAACCACCCATCACCTGAAGATTGAATGGCGTTAGCATATTTCAACTCAGAAATAAAATTTTTTTGTTGATTTGAAATTAGTGTCGTTTCAATTTAATTCAATTCAGTAAATACCTTGCCACGCGGCCACGCGCATCCTTTTTTGTGTAAACATGCGGTATCTTCCGGCTGCGTTTTATATCTCCAATCAGTAAGTCCCGTTAATAAATTTCGTTCAAAGAAACGAGGTATATCATGTGCCATTGATTCTTCTCCGCCTGCTTCCAGTAAAAGTACCTGATACAGAATAAAAAAATTGTATGTAAAATTTAAAAAAAAATGGTTTAATACAAAAATATGAACACACAAAACTATGGGACAAACAGTTGCATAGTATTCTGATTCTCAATTAAAGATTAAAATGATCTTTATTCATATCAGCCTAGTGACAGTTGCTATACTTTTTATTAAAAGTAGAAGTTAATTGAGTCGTGATCGGAATAATATTTATAAAGTAAGAAATGTTTTTGAAAATTTAGAATTCTAGGGTTAAAGAAAACTTCCAGTTTTCTAGATTGGTCTCTAAATCTCTATGAATGTGGAAATTCATTTTTTCTTTTCTAACCTCTGGAACATTTACAGCTTCCTCGGACTAACTGAATTTTTAAAGTGAATATTGAATTTTCAACAAAATACATTATTTTTCAACTAAAAAAGATTAATATTTCACCGAAAAAGACTGATTTTCTAAAAAAAATAGAATAGTTGAATTTTAAGTGAAAAAATTAATTTCAAACTAAACAATACCGAATTCGCAACACAAAAGTTAAACTTCTAACCAAGACGATGAATCATCTACTAACATTATGTATCTCAAAGTATAATAGTTGAATCTTCAGTTAGAATAATTAAATTTCCATAAGAAATTGAAAGAAAATGTTTAAATTTTAAATCAGAGATGAATTTTCAACTAAAATGATGAACTGTTAAGCGAAGAAATCCACTTTAAGCAAGGGAGTTCAACCTCCAACCAATTAAATAAATAATTAACCAGAAATATAAATTTTTCACCAAGGAGATCAATTTTTTACTAGAAAAGACGAATTCCGAACAAAATACTTAAATGGACCAACCCCAAATATACATTTTGAACAAGAAAATTAATTTTCAACCCAAAACGAATAACGTGGAAAAAATTGTAAAAAATTAGGCAACAAAATATTAGACCTTTAAATAAATAATATTATTCTTAACAAAAAGAGATATATTTTCAACTAAATGATAGATTTTCAACTAAAATAGTTAAATTCTCAGTTTAAAAAATAAACTTTCTGCAAAAAGAAAAAAAAATCCAACAAAATACTCAAGTTTTCTACCAAAGAGATAAAATTTAAACTGAAATGATACATTTTCAGCAAAAGGGTCCAAATTTCAATCAAGTAATTGAATTTTCAACCAAAAAGATTCATTTTTTGACGATATAGAGGAATTTCCAACCAAATAAATAAAGTTTTAATCAAATAGTTAACTGTTTAACTAAAGAAGATGAATTTCTGACCAAAAATTAACAAGTTTCATTTTCAGTAAGAAATAGATTTTGAAAAAATAAAAATAAATTTCCAACAAAATAGTTATATTTTCTACCAAAGAATACGAATTCTCAACGGAAAATGTGAAATTTGATATTTTAACCAAGAAAGATTGTGATTTTAAATAAAAAATAGTCCATTTAAATCAGAAAAGAATTTTCCACTCAAAAAGATAAGATGTCCACTAAAAACAGAATAGGTAAATTTTCACTAAAAAATTAATATTCAGGCAAAAAATGCGAATTTTTAACAAAATAACAAAAAAATCTCAAACTCGAAAAATTAACAATAATCAAACGAGTTAAACTTTGAACCAATTAGTTAAATTATAAACTGGAATGTGAAATTTTCATCAAAAAAGTTCAATTTTTAAGCAAAAGTAAAGTAGTTTAATTTTCAGTTGAAAAGTTAACATAGAAGCTGGAATAATTAATCTCATATAAAAAAAATTGTTAACAGAAAAGTTCTATTCGAGACCAAATAATTAAAGGATCGACTGAAAATACAAATTTGTAACAAAGAAGATGAACTTTACACAAAAAAAGTATAATTTTCAACCAAATAGTTGAATTTTCAACAAAAAAGATCAATTTTTAAACGAAAATTGATTAGTTGAATTATCAGTCAAGAAAGTTCATTTTCAAACTAGGAAGATTAATTTCTAAGCCAAAAAAAAAAACATTTTCAACACGGCAGTTCAACTTCAAACAAAGAAGTGGATTTTCACCTAAAGTTATCTATTCTTAACAAAAAATGTAATTGTTCATATTTCAACCAAAAATTTTTTTTCTCAAATCAAAAACAGTTGAATTCAACCAAAAAAAACGAATTCTAAACAAAAAAATTGAATTCTCAACCCGTAAATATGATTTCCCAACATTAATGTTGATTTTCAACTCAAAAAAATCAAGTTTCAACCGAGAAGTTTCATTTTCTACTAAAAAATACGAATTTCCAACAAAATGCAAGAAGTTTAAATCACATTGTTGAATCTTCAACTAAAAAGATAACATTTTGACAAAAAAAATTAGTTTTCAATAAAATAGTTAAATTTGTACCGGAACAAGATGAAGTTATGTTTCATATTTTAAATCAAAAAAAGAATTCGAAATAAAAATAAATGGTTACTCAAATTAAAAAGGAATAATTCTCAACAAAATGTGATGTTTATATTACAAAAAACCTAATTTTTGACAAAAATGTTGAACCTTCAACTGAGTATTTGAATTATTATCTAAGAAGATTAGTTCTCTACTAAAAAATATGAAAAGGCTCAACGAAAATTGTGATATGTCGTATATATTTTAATCAAAAATGATTTGAATTTAAAATAAACAACAGTCAATTAAAAAAAAGAATTCTGAAATAAATAGTTGAATTTCCAAGTCAAAAAGATCAATTTTCAACTAAAAATTGAATAGTTGAATTTTCATTAAAATTTTTTTTTTTTTTATTCTGTTAGCAAAATGTGATGAATTTATAACCAAAAAATAATTTTCCAACTAAAAAGTTCAACATGATACATGCATTTTCAATCAAATAGTTAAATTTTCAAAAAGAAAAAGTAATTTTTTAACGAAAAATGAGATATTTAATTTTTCAGCTAGAAAAATCAATTTTCAACAAAAAAAAAAACAACTTATTTTCGAAAAAATGGTTTCATCTTCAACGAAAAAGATTAATTTCAAACCAAAATACTGAATCTTCAATCTTCACTTAGATTTCACAATTGAAAAAAATATTTAAAAAATAGCTTACATTTAATTGTGCGTCTTGAGAAATTATGTTCGGTATCTTTAGATTTTTAAAAATGTAGAAAATTTCTTCGATAGCTCAGTTTTCAAATTTCTGAATCTTAAATAGCTTTTTAGATTTCTTCTGAAAAATTGACCACCTTGGAGGAGAAATAAATCGGATAATATTCCGAGTGGATTTTTTAGAAAAAATTCTCAATCTATTCATGCATATTCAAAAATATGTGAATTTATTAATTTTTTCATTAATCTATTCCACTGACTAGGTTGTCTCTAATAAATCAGGGTGATCCAAATTTATACTTGTACAAATTCGACTTTTGAGTTTTGGTATTTTCCCTGGTATTGTGCCCGGAAAATGCCCCAAAAAATGCAAAAGAGCAGTTTTATGTAAAATTCATGCTAAAAGACGTTATTTTCAACAACTTTTTCAACATGAGTTTTTTTTGATAAGTGACAGGTTTTGAAGTATTTTATTATTGATTATAAATTTATTTCAACAATCTTCATTTGTTTAAACAATGTGTTTGCCTTTAAATCGTGAAAGGTCTTTATTTTTCGGGATAAAGGAAACAGTTGATGAATTTTGATAGAAATATTTCCAAGTTAATATGCTTGGGAATTGTTCAAACTATTTTTCTTGTCCAAACAATTTTTGCATAACAACTGACACTTGACAGTTTATAATCAAGAAAATTTATGTTCTGTTTTGAATTAAATCAAATTTTTTATTCATGTTCTTCATTTATATTTATTATTTATCATCAGATAATTCTGTCACGCAATTTACTGAACAAGTAAAAGTCATATGATATGAAATAATTTTTTTCATTTAAAATTCATGATAAAAAAATGAATTATTTATTTATTCGACTTAGGTTTCGAGAGACTTCTACGAATTTTAAGGATTTTTCAAATATTCCAACTAATTTAAAAAGATTTAATGGGATTTCAAGACATTTGAAAATATTTCTATAGATTTCAAGGAATTTCAAAACATTTCGAAAGAGTTTATGAAATTTTCAAGATATTCCAAAATTTCCCAGGATTTTAAGAAATTTCAAACGGCTTCCTATCTTGATTTGTTCTCAAGAAAATTATTTGTAAATAAATTCCCGCAAAAAATAAATTCTTGAACATTTCAGAATTATTAAAAATGTATTGCATTAACGAATGCTGAAAAAATATCTCGGAATTTTTTCCGATTTTTCCTAACGTTGATCTCGTTCTGGAAGCAGATGAAAGACGAAGCCTAAAAAAGGAGGCCGAAAAACTCTGTTTTTTACGACACGGAAGTTTTCCACAGATATAGATTTAAAAGTTTTGTAATTAATTTAACAAAAACCTAAGTCATATCAAAAAACGAAAAATACGTACTTATTCGTCTCTGCAATATCTATGTGTGGATTCTTTGTTTTTTTGTTCAAACAATTCGTAAGATAATTATATTATTTTGTATAGTTCTGCAATTGGTATAAAAAAAACTGAGCTCTGGATCAAACAATGAGCAACTCCATTTAATTCGTCTTGAAAATATTTAAATGTTGTTTTTTTCAAACATTTATCAAACAGTTAGTGGATTTGTTGCTTAGAGACGCTTAGATAGTTTTTCGATATGACTCTCAGTTTTTTTTTCAACTATTTGCAAAAGTTTCAACTCCACATCTGTGACATGTCTAATAGATTCATCAATTATCAAAGCACATCTCGATTCGATCAAATTTGAATTGGTATGTTCTTAAATTATTTTTGAATTTTAAATTCATGTTGAAAAACTGCCTTGTTGTCTTGGACATCTCACGATTTTCAACAAAAAAAATTAAGAGAGTTGAAAAAAAAATCAAGGAGTCAAACTATCTTCGATCCTTCTTTTTCGGTCTTACGATCCAATTTGAAGAAATAAAACTCAAGGTTAGTAAACCAAGAGTCAAAATTTAATAGCCTGGACAATACAAAAAGCAACTTTCCGGCGATTAAGTTATTTCCATAAAAATACAGTGATGATTTCGACGAGTTTCAGTTTGTACCTTGGTTTGTACATTTCTGATAACTCAAAAAGATTTAGAGAAGTTCCCGAATTTTGGTTACATAAAAAAAACGAAAAGTGAATTATAGTGGTTTTAACGGACAACACGTGACATGAAAGACATAACTCTTCGAAATCATTATTGTCTTTTGAGTTTATTCATCTTTCCAAACATTTTTTCATATGAGAAATTTGACTTTGGTTTTCCTAAAAATGAGTCTATTTTTGTTAAATTGGATCCTAAGATCGAAAAAGAAGAAACGTATGTCTTCCTGGTTTAATCCTACACTTTGTCTAAAGTTAACTTTCTGGAGTTTAATTTAATTAAACTCAAATGTAAATCGAATCGCGAAGATAATGGGTTCTTAAGATTTGAATGAGCTTTGACAAAATAGGGTCAACATTTGAGTTTACGTAATTTTGAAGAATAAATACAAGCTAGAACTGATAATTTGCCGAAAGTGAATACTGTTGAGCATATTTACATTCCACTCGTTTATCTCTGTGAGTCTGTTTGCCACTACACATCCAGCAGATCCAGCTCCTACAACGATGAAATCGTACGTCTCTGGTTCAGATCTCGTTATCTTAAAAACATATATTAAACATAATTACATATTAACATAATTTTAAAAATCATCTTTTGAAGAATCAGTTCCATGATAAATTACATACGCCTAATCATGAATTAGCTTTTTTGATTATATACGAAAAGAAACGTGTAATTCAAACAGAAAAATACTTTCAAGAAAAATCAATAAAACATAAATATGTTTGAGATGTATGTGATGTAATGAATAATTAAATTTAACTAATTATAATAAACTGAATTATAATAATTAAATTTGAAAACAATTTTGAAACCGAGGGGTGTCTCACTCAGGATTCAAATGAAATCGTTCGAACAAAGTAAACGAAGTCGTACGAATCCTAACGATTTTCATGAATTCTGACATTGATGAACCGGAATCCTTTTTTTGGAATCGGGAGCTCCGAACGCTATACAGTCACAGCGTTGCGGAACGTTGTACCTACGAATCGAATCCGAACGAATCCAAGCAGTGACTGCGAAGCGCGGAGTCGTACAATGCGTATAACGTACGAGTGACACACTCAGTGCTGAAATATTTCCTTTTTTTCTAATGATTTCTGAACATTAAAAATTATTTAAAGAACATTCACAAGTGGTTTCAAGTTGAAGTGGCAATAGGAAAACTAAGAATAAAAATTAATATAAGAATTTAGTGATTAATATAATAATGAACTATTAATTAATTCTTTAATTTTAATTAATTTTAAACATTAATTAATTAATTAATTTAAGAAATTTGAAATAATTAATTTTTTAAATAATCAATTTAATTAATTCTGGAGTAAAAGAAACTTAATTTGACTTTGTCCTTGATTTTTAACGAGTGAAAATTAATTGACCAATTTAATTAATTTATTAACGTATAATCACAAATAGTTTTATTAATATTCAATAGTAAAATACCTTGAACATTTTCCAGAAAGTAGGTCTGAGCAGAGTAAGGGTTTTTTATCATAAAATCGCAGTTTATTGTAGAAGTCGTTTTAAATCTTTCTGGGAAAATTTTTAATGGTTTATATTTAATTGAAAAACAATAATTTTAAGTTTTGAAGATTGCAAAATGTATAAGGAGAAGGAATATCGAAGACTTTAAGACAATTATTTAAATTTTTTAGGATTAAAAATAATTTTAGGTAAACTCAATTATGCAGGGAGTCAAGAGAATGCAAAAATATTCTTAATCTCGTTCTAAAGATTCATGGGAAAATTTCAAATGACTTTTTCCTCAATGAATTCTAAGACAAAATTGAAAAAGAATACAAAATTTTTTAAATTAATTCCTTAAATTTTGAAAAAGAGTGTAAAAAATTTAAAAGCAAAATTTTGCCACAATACATAATATTAGAACAAATTTGAGTAAGTATAAGAGATACTTAAAAGTTTTGGCAGGATTGAGAAATAATAAAAATTTATAAGATATTTTAGGCATTTTGCAAGGTTTCAAGAAAATAAAAAAAATTCTTTAGGCTTTCAAAAATTAATTTTAAGAGAATATTTAAAAAGATTTCAAGACATTTCAAAAGATTTCGAAAATTTTCAAAGAAGAATCTGAAAGATTTTAAGACAATTTTTTAAATTTTGCAGAATTAAAAAAAAGTCACGAAAATATTGAATAATTTGTAAATATCAGTGGGCTTAAAAATTTTGAAAGAATACAAAAATGAATTTCTCAAGATTTATGGGCAAATTTTTGAGGATTTTTCATTTTGAAAAACGAACTTTGAAGACATTTTTCATTTCTTCCAAACCTCTAAAAGTCCTAAATATCTTTTTAAAAGGGTCGAATTTTTACTAATATTCTTTTAAATCCTGTAAAATAATTTTTTTTTCAAATCTTCTGGATTATTTTTTAACACATCTGAATTATGCAAAAATATTTTAAGAAGAAAATTTAGAAACACAATATTATCAAGTCAGTCTGTGCAAAAATTCTATTTTTGAACAAAAAGACTCAGAAACATTATGAATCCAAAAATCAGTTATTTTGGAAAAACATATTCGAACAGCTCAATATATGAAAAAATAATTGCATAGAAAGGCCTCAAAATATGTTTCCAAAAAACGTTTTAATCGGCTTATTAGAGACAAGTGTATAACTAGAGGAAAAAAGAGGGAAAGAATTGGAAAAGAGATAACCAAGCCATCCTCACTCTCATTTCCTTTCTCTATCTCCGTCTTTTTTATACTACTTTTGGGAACCAACATGTTTCGAGATTATTTAAATCTCCTCATCAGGGAAGGCGGCGTTAAAAAAGATCGAAAATAACGTTGCGTAATATGTGAACGCTCCCCAATTAAAATAACACTTCAATTTCTGAAAGTTTATCTTGAAACCCCGTGAAAAACGGTAGTAATATAGTATGATTTTATACTCGTTTATTTATCTCATATATATTAAATATGTATGTATAATATATTATTATTATTATATGTATTAAAATGAATATCAACACCGGCGGGAAAAAACAACAATGCTTTTAATGTGTGGCGAACAGCTGATATCCGTGGATACTGCGCAAGTCCGAGATTTGCCCAATCGCGCGGTCGCTGCGGGGACTCATCCGCTCGAATTCTCTACGAATTCAAGCATGAATCCCAATGATTCCCTGCGATTCCACTTGAAGTCCTTACGGACTGCTACGAATACTTAACGATTTCTATAAAAAACCAACGGACTAGTACGAATTTTCCGTTTTCAAACGATTTCACGAATTCGTGCCTTCACTGATGATTTCCTACTTTGATTTTCACGGCATGCATTGCCTTACCGGAATTCTTACAGATTGCGATCGATTTCTGACGGAGTAAGACGTGAATTTTTGAGTGAGACGCCCCACGTTTGAAACTAGTTCTGCTTCTACTTCCACTTGTTTCAATTCGAAAAAGGTCCTTATAATTTGTTTAATTGTAAGGTAAACTGTTAAATTAATTATAAATTAAATAAATTTTCATATTGAGGTCACTTTCAATGGAAACGATTTCTTTTGCAAAAGTTTTTGAAATCGTTTTTTTTCGAATTCAAGCTATTCATTAATGCTATAATCAACCATTTCAAAAGTATTTGGTCTTAAAAATACTTCTTTAATTTTTTTTAAGCAATGTTTTTTTAAATCTCATTGGTAATTTTTCAGAATTTGCTGTATTGCTCAAATTTCCATAAAAACGAATTGGACATGTGGGAAAAATTTTGGAAATTCAATTAGTCTAATCCAATGCAGCGATTAAAATTAAAAAATGATCTCCGTTTCACGAAAATGGGTATCCTAAGATTTTCGGGGTCGCTCAATTCCAATATAGTAATGGTGTTTCTACATTTGAAATAACTGATTTAATACGTGAATTAGGAGTCTGGAAAAAAGTATTTTCAAGGTTTTAAATTGAGATTTATTTAATTTTCAAAAGGTATAAATAAAAATTCTTAAATTTGGTCAAGTGCTATAACTTTTTAATTAGAAACCTTCTAAAGTGAAGAAAATTCAAATTTAAATTATTCAAATTACAAAATTTGTAATTATAACGCTTAAAACATGGTTGATTTAAAATTTTAAATTTTCAAAATCGAAATCTCTTTAATTTCAGAGATTTTTAATCCAAAGTTCTCCAATTTTGAAGAGCTGTAATTGAGTATTCTTGAAACTTGAAAATATAGAATAAAAAATTATTCAATTGCCAAGATTTATGATTCAAAATGATTTAATTTTTAAAGTTTTCTTGGAATATGTGTTTCAATTTTGAATTATTTTTTTGGTGGAATATTTCCATTTTGGAGATTAAACCTTCCGCAAAAAACAAAAGAATTTTTCAACAGAAAGATTCAGCTTTTGATTAAGTAATTGAATTTTCAACCGAAAAAATTTATTTTCAATCAAGAAGTTTCATTTTCTGAAGAAAAAGAATTTTCAACAATAATATTCAATTGAATTTTTTAATTTTCCACTAAAAAAGATTAATTTCAACCAAAAATGGAATAGTTACATATGTAGTTAATAAAATTATGTATAACAAAAAAAAATGAAAAAAAATGTCAAGAAATTATAATAAAGTTTCAACCAACAAAATTACTTCGTTCAGCCAAGATGATGACACTTTCACAAAAAAAGACTGATTTTTAGCTGAATGGTTGAGTCTTTAACAAAAAAGATAAATTTTCACCAAAAAATAGAATAGTTAAATTATCAGTTCAAAAAATAATTTTAAAACTAAAATGATGAATCTTGAACCAAAAAAAAAAATCATAAAGATGTTTAACTTTGAACAAAAAAGTTGTGAATTCGCAATATAAAAAACTCTTTGGTTTTAAAAATTCACAATTAAAGAAAGCCTTAATTGAAAATTCTTGAAATTCGAAAATATGGAATTGAAAATTATTTAATTTTTATGGTTCATAGTTTAAAATGATTAAATTTATTATATATTCAGCTTTTTTTATTGTTTTTTTAATATGCAGTTTAATTTTAAAGACTTACAATGAAAATTTTTCAATTCTGAATATTTGAGATTCAATGCTATTCAATGTTAATTTGTATAATAGAAAATTATGCAATTTCAAATGTTTTTTTGTTTCACAGATCCAGTTGAAAGATTACAAATAAAAATTTTTGAATTTTAGGATTTACAATTAAAATTTATTTAACTTCAAAGATGACACAACAATATGTAAAGAAAAATTCAATTTTTTTTTCAAATTAAAACCGCGGACTCTTGTGTTCAGGTCCTATAAACTGAAAATTTATATGAAAGAATAATAAATTTTGAGACATACTTATAAAAAGTAACAATCAGAATTTTTATTTTATTAACCTTGGTTTCGAAAATCCTCCTGAAACTTGGCAATTTTTAAGTAGAGAATAAAAAAGTAATTTGTTCACATATTTAGCGCTTGTTTAATATATTTTGTGTGTTAAATAATCGTTAACCCATATAACATCTTTATTCCAACAATTTATTTATTTATTATTATTATCTTGTTAAGCCAGCCCACTTGAGTCTCGTAGCACTGCGGTTACAAACCTATTGTACTATCCCTCTTATTTTAAAACCTTAGCGACATTTGCTCTTTGACCAGGGGAGAGGAAAACTGCAGAAAACTACCGCCCGAGTCTCGCCGTTTTTCTGACAGTCGAGTTGGAAAGCAGACATTCGACTCTACCAATCGAATGCTCGCAATCGTCCTCGGCATCAAACCTCCCGCTCGACATTAGTTAAAACGCACTAAATACATAAACTGGTCGTCCGTCGCAGATGGTCACCCATCCGAGTGCTATCCGCGTATAATTAATAATAATGATATTAATAATAAATTTGTCTGTAAATTCCTGCTTTAAACATTGAAACAATATTGTTGGTTCATTCGCTATAAATTCAAAGAAATATATAAAAATAATATTCGTTAATTATAGTTACCTTTTTGAAACGATCATCCACAGAGCGTCCATATAAGTATGAAATAAGTACAGAGTAAAGGCAGACGCAATAGTTTGCAGTACATGCTTCTGTTGGAACTGGTAAATTCATCGCTGAAATAATCAAATTTGAAGATGGTTGGAATTTGTTCTTGATATTGTTGGTCGGTTTTGTTATTAATTACCTTTTATATTAAACCTTTGTTTATTATTTTTTATCCTTTGGACTAAGGAAATAGATCCACTTTTTTATAATAATGCAAAATACGATAAATCCCAGATAAACTTTTTTGCATATGCTGCATGCAACAACGCATTGCAAACATTTTCATATAATTTCAAGTCATGAGATTCCAATTTTAAACACGAAATAAAATGAAAAAGAAAAGGTTGCTGATGCAGAAATCATAAAAGCGGTATAAATTGTTATTAATCATCTGGCACATGTTCTTTATCAGAAGATCAAAAATAACATGAAAATAATTTACTTGATTTTCTCAAAAAGTTGGCCAAACCGCACTCTTCTGAATTGTGACGATGAAAGTGATTTTTTTTATTCACAAAATTAGGAATAAAGGGGTTTTTTCTCACCTCTTGCGTTCGAACTTGTTTATATAATTGAATTCAAAAATATTTTTTCTTTATGTAGAAGCATACGGGACAAGAGCTTAATATAATACTTTCACTGCTCGAGACTAGAAGTTACTGACAAAAAAATCACACGGATTGCCTTAATAAATCCTCAGATAGGTTGAATATACAGTCCTCTATCTTATTATACTTTATTTGACAAATTTTAATTAGGTTGATCATATAAATGTCGAGATAAGAATGATATAAAAAGTATACTTCATATGCGGGATGGAGTGTAACCTTGAATACATACGAATTTTCATAATTATCTTGTCTGCTCTTTTTTTCAAGAACGCTGTTACCTTAGAAGTCAGAGAAACTGATAAAATCATTTTCAATAACTCTTAATGACAAATTATGACAAAAAATTGTTTAAAATATTGATTATTAGTCAGAAATTTACTTTCCAGGGGCTGTGCATAAATTACTTTTATCCGAAATGACGAAATTTTAACTACAGAAAATTAATTTTCAACCAAAAATTGAATTGATGAACGTTCAGTTAAAAGAAAATAATTTTCGATAAAAAATGTCAACCAGTTGAATTCAACTAAGAAAGACAAAAAAGTTGAATCTTCAATCAAAATGATGAATTTTCAACAAACTAGATTAATTTTCTACAAAATCAGCTCTTCAGATAGAAGATTAATTTTTTACAAAGTAGTCCAATTTTGAGCCAAGTTGTTGATCTTTCAACCAAAAAAATTAATTTTCAACGGAACAGGTCATAGTCCACATTTAAAGCAAGGAAGATTTCAATTTCAAATAATGAAACTCTTGAAATATTGACAAAAAAGTTCATTTTTAGCCAACAAAAGATCATTTAAAAAAAAAAAGAATTTTCTACTATAAAAGATTAATTTCGAAACAAAAAAATTTGCAACAAAACAAATTTTGTAAATAAGTCTTCCTTCTGGCTTTAAATTTAAAGAACTTTATTGAAAATTGATGTATATTGTTGGAAATGCGTGTTTTTTGGTAGAATATTGATCTTCTTGTTGGAAAATTCATCTTCTTTTGGTTGAAAATTCAACTATATGGTTAGAAGTTGAACTAATTTACTAAAAATTCCCATTTTGTTAAGATTCACCTTCTTACTTAAAAATGTAACTATTCCATTTGGAAAAAATTAATATTCCGGGTTAAAAAATCATTTTTCTAGTTTAACTCTCTTCTGAAAACTCATTTTGTTAAGATTCATCATTTTAGTTAAAAATTCATCTTTTTGGTTGAAAATTGCTCTTTTTGAAGAATTTTGGTTGAAAATTCATTTTTTTATGGAGTATCAATTTTTTTACATAACAATGTAACTATTCCACTTTTGGTCGGAAATGTATATTTTTATTGAAAGTTCATCTTTTCTAGTAGAAAATTCATGTTTTTTGTAATAAATTTGTCTTTCTGGTCAAAAATTGATCTCCTTCGTTCAAATTAAAAATTTTTTTAAAATTTTTCAAAAATTAAAAATTCGTCAATTTGTTGGTTCTAAATTAATCTGACTTGGTTAAGGATACATCAACTTGATAAAAAATTAATCTATTTGATTAAAAATCTACTTTCTGTTGAAAATTCAGGCTTTTGGTTTATATTTAACTATCTGTTGAAAAATTAAACTATTCTTATGAAAATTCATCTTTATGGTAGAAAAACAACTTTTTTGGTGGAAAATCCTACTATGAATGAAAAATTCAACCGTTTTGTAGATGAATAGTTTTTTTTTTTTGGCTTAAAAATTCAACAATTGTGTTTTAAATTTGTGTATTTTTTTGACAATTTTTTTTCTTCTGGTAGAAAAATTCAATCATTTGATAAAAAATTCACCTTTTCAGTTGAAAATTGAACTACTTGGTTAAAAGTTGAATAAATTTTTTGAACATTCATATTGGTTCTGAAATTCACATATTTTGTTGAAAATTTCACTTTTTTGTTGAAAATTGTTTTCTTTTCGTAAAAAGTTAATTTTTCCACTTGAAAATTTCTTTTTTCCATTTTTGTTTGGAAGTTTATCCATTGTAAGTTGAAAATTCACGTATTTTTCTCTGAAATCCGTGCAATTTTCTTAATTTCCTGAATTTCTTGAAGTTTCTGAGTTCCTGAAATTCCTTAAATTTTCTCAAATCCCTGAATCCCGTAAGTTCTCTAAATTTCTGAAAATATTCCTCAAGTTTTCCTGAATCGTTGAAAGGTTCTTAATTTCTGAAATTCTCAAAATTCTCTGAATCCGCTAAATTTCTTGAATATTCAGAATTCTCTAAATTTCTAAAAATAAAGTTTTCTGAAACTCTTGAATATTCTGAATTCCATGAATTTAGAAAATTCCTTGATTTCTCCGCGTCCCCTGAATTTCTCGAATTCTCTGAATTTTCTGAAGTCTTTGAATACCCTGATTTCAGAATAATTAAGGAATTCAGAAAATTCTCTTGATTACCTGAATTCCCTAAATATGTTGAATTCTTTGAAATTCCTAAATTTCTTTTATTTACCTGAATCTCTCTGAATTCTCTTAAATCTCTTGATTCCTTCAGTTCTTCGGAATTCTTTTCATTATTTTGAATCCCTTGCAATTTAGAAAATCATCATATTTCAGGAGATTTTACAAACTCAAGGAATTCAGATGTTTAAGAAAATTCAGCGAATTTAGGGAATTTAGACGAATTCCGGAAATTCAGGTATAACAGGGAATTTTGACGAATTCAGAAGATTTGAGGAAGTTAAAAGAATTCGAAAAGTTGTGAATAAATTTAGAATAATAAAAAAGTAATTAAAACTGAAAAAGTAATTAAGAACTGAATATTCTTGAGGTAGTATTTAAATTTTTCAATCTTCTTTTCACATGATTCTGTGAAGGAGGATACAAATTTTGTGATCAAACTGTACGATATAACGTAATTCTAGCAGTCTTGTGAGAATCATGACATGGGTATTTCCTTTTCTTGAATTCGTGAAAATTTTGTTTCTATAAATTGAAAAACCTATGTTGTCAATCTGCAGACGATCGCGTTAAATGAATTTTCAGAATTACACTTAACTCCCGATACAAGCACCTCCGATTTACGATATTCTTAGAACTTTCGGCCTCCGCAGTTTCCTGATGAGAGGAGCTGAATTGCCTAAGGAGGGCCGGTGCTTAGTCAAGCGTGACAAAAATGATTAATATGACCCTGCCTGTTCACATTTGGATTACACCGATTCAGGATCAAGGCCACTGCAAGCTATGACCGAAATCAGTCATATATAGAGTTGAGTGTATCCTGATAGTATAGCATTTCAGATCATGAGACATTCAACTCTATTTTTCGTGCATAGAAATTATTTTAATTAGGAACTTTCCACCTGGTCTACCCGGGAAAACAAAATGGATGTAGAAGAAAAGATACGAAGACGAAGAAAATCAGAGAAAATCCATTTTAACTAATATAAGAATGTATTTCAATTTACGTTGAATTGAAAAATGCAATTCATGTATTTACTTTATCTTCTAATGCGAGAACATTGTGCGATTTGTGCGCAATATGCGCGCACCAATTTCCCTTTCTTGAAAAAAAGCAGTTTATCTTTTGGCATTTTGTTATAGATTTTATAGAAAGTCTTATATGATTTAAAAACGTTGTATATGATTCACAGAAGTTTCTTTATTGTAGCCAGAAAGTTCCAGTCAATTAAATACGAATGACACCATCTTTTTCTTTACTTACGATTCTTCAAATTATCTGATAATTTTTCATGTTAACAAATATGTCTCGCTGAAGGTGAAATTATCCGATACAGTACTTTCAATATTTGCTTAAACTTTCAAAACTTGGAAAAATACATTTCGAAGGTATTTGCAGATGAACTATTCATCAAAGTATAATTCATTTCGTCTATTTGAATTTAATTCAAATTAATTGTAATATTCCATTTACCACATTTATTGGACATATTTGTCACATAGATAAATCAAATTATTTTATTTCTATGTCAACATTTTATTTTTCAAGTTCAGCAGTAAGAAAACGTAACATTTACGTGCATGCTGAAACTGAAAAAAATTCAAAATCTACATTTCAACATTTTATTTAATCAAGACAGACGCATTTCTAGAATGAATAAAGAATAATATTTTTTATATATTTTTATTCCTTTATTCACATTTAAATAACAGTTTTGAAAATTGAAACTCATTACAATCGCTTAATTTCTACTAATTCTATTAAAAATTTGATTTTTTCTTCAAACTTTGATCCTGTAATATAACACTTTAGAGGAAAAACGTTTTTTGGTTCAAAGTTCATCTTTCTAGTTGTGGAACTAATTTGTTTAAAATTCATTTTTTGTCGATAATTCATCATCATTTTAGTTGGAAATTTGGTTGAAAATTTTTGTGCTAAGTTAAAAATCAACCTTTTTGGCAAAAAAATAATCTTCTTGTTTCGAAAATCATTTCATTGAGTGAAAATTAGTTTTTGTTGAAGAATAGTCTTCTTAAATGAAAGTTCAACTATTTCATGTTCTGTGAAAAATAAATTTCTTTTGATAGGCATTCAAATTTCTTGGTTGAAACTTCACTTGCTTAGTTGAAAATTTATCTATTTTGTTGAGAAATGCATCAATTCTGATGAAGATTTGTCTTTTTTTTGTAGAAAAATCATCTTTTGGATTGAGAATTCAACTTTTGGGTTGACAATTTATTTTTTGATTAAAGGTTCATTATTTTAGCTAAAACTGAATTTCTTTGCTTACAAATTTAAATATTTCGTTAAAAGTTCATCTATTACATTTTTGATGTAACATTTATCTTCTTCAGTTGAAAATTCTGCTATTTGTTTGAGAATTTCTCCATTATATTGAAATTTGGTCTATTGTGATAGAATATTAATCTTCTTTGTGACTCATTCACCTTTTTCATTGAAAATTCGTATTTTCGGTTAAAAATTAAACGACTAATTGGAAAATTCCTTTAAAAATTTATAATTTGGTTGAAAATTTATGTATTTTGTTAAAAAACAATCTTTTTTGGTGAAAAATTAATTTTTTGTTGTTAAAAATTCATTTCTTTGATTGAAAATTAGTTTTTTTTTTCTATAAAAAAAATTAATTTTTCCAGCTGCAAACTTAACTTATCCATTTGTTGGCGGAAATATATCTTTTCTCGCAGATATGCAATCTTCTGGGTTGGAAATTCAGCTGTTCGGTTGGAAATTGAACTTCTTTGTTCATAATTTATCTATTTTGATGAAGATTTGTCTTTTTTCGATACAAAAATGACCTTTTGTATTGAAAATTCAACTTTTGTATTGAAAATTAATTTTTGTTCATGGAAGATTCATTATATTATTACAAAATTAATTCCATCGCTCGAAAATTTCACTATTCTGCTGAAAATTCCTTTTTTTTTATAATTAATTTTTTTTTGTTCACAATTTATCTTTTTTAGTTGGTTTTGGTTTCCGAAAACAATTATTTTAATTTAAATAAGATAATGACAATGTTGAAAAATGATGTTTTATTATCTGTTGTAATAATACAACTTTTGATTGATATTTGACAATTAAGTTACTTTCGGTCATGTCAAATACAAATCTTAATTCTTCTGAATATGTCTGGCTTTGCTTAAATGATAAAAATTTACATCTATAAATTTCACATTATAGTCAGTTTTATTATGCACATAAATTTGAAAAAAATGTTCACTGTCCTTCAACTGAAACTGAAATTCTTAATTATGTGTGTGAATTTGTCAACATTCTTTCCTTCAAGTTTTTTTTAATTACCCAATCGGAATTGAGGAAAAGCGACAACAATCCTTTCGAGATTTTCGATACAAACCTCTTTTCCAGAGAAGGGTTATATTATTTATTCATTTTTTTGTCACAATTTTTATATATTAAATGAAGTGTTATATTATTTATAATTTCACTTTCTGCATGTATCCTACGCCGCGCTGTATCTACGCATACGGCCAGATTTCTTTTTAATTTCCTAGCATGCTGGGTCCGTAGTCTCAACTTTGGCCTTTTTCTTTCTTTGCTTATTTCAATTTCTGCTCTTTTTTCATTTTTGACATTGTTGTACCCAATCTTCTTTAATCATGTCACTAGCTTTTTCAGCAATCATAATAGTTGGAGCATTAATATTTCCTCTCGGAACAACTGGCATGACAGACGCATCAATAACTCTCAATCCTTCAATTCCATAAACTCTCAATCTCGGATCAACAACAGCTTCCGAATCTTCCTCAGGGCCCATTTTGCATGTTCCAACAGCATGGAAAAACGAAAAACCTAATTGTCTCACGACACAGGTCCAATAATCATCTGAGTTGAATTCAATCTTATCGCAAGGAGGCATAGGGGTATCATCAAGTTCGTATTTATATTTTTCCATAGTCTTTGTATCAAATATGCTATTAGCCATTCGAACACCTTGAATGATACGTTTTAGGTCCTGTTCTACAGTTAAAAATCCAGGATATATCAAAGGTGACCCCCATACTGGATCCGTAGCATTAAGTTTGATTACTCCTCTACTCTTCGGGGCGAGCAATACCGTAATGATAGGGATTTTACTTTCATCTGATTTACTCTGAACAATGAATTGTATATCCGGAACTTCTTCCTTCTCTTCATACTCTGTGCGAACATAAGCTGAAAGAAATGCTGGACCCATTGCGGAAAAAGTTCCTTTTTGTGTTGTTGAATAGTAAGTCAAGTTTCCCACTCTTTCTTTGCATTCGTCAGCATTATCCGAATTTACATTTTTTATCATTCCCGACACACCATAAGTAGCAAAATGATCGTGAAAATTATGACCGACTGACAAATTCTGAATTACGTTAATTCCATGTTTTTCAAGTTCCTCGGCTGGTCCCACACCCGAAACCATCAGTAACTTTGGTGAGTTTATAGTTCCTGCTGATAAAATTACTTCTTTATTCGCCATAACTACCGTAGTGATGCCAGTTTTTGTAGATGTATATTCAACACCAGTAGCTTTTTTCGACGACGGATCTATCAAAATTCTGGTTACGTAGATCTCATTTTTGACAATCAAGTTGGGCCTTTTTCCTCTTATTGGACGGATGAATGCTGCACTGGCACTTTGACGAACATGATATTTCATAGTTACTTGTGTATTAGTTATTCCTAATTGACTTTCGGCATTTATATCTTTTGTTGGATATCCGAGTTCGTTGAAAGCTTTTTCTATTTTTTTCCCCGTTGGAGAGAGGAAAGGATATTTTGATACTGAGAGATACCCTCCAACTGAATGATAGTCCGGGCTCTGTATCACGGTCTGAAAAAATGTTAACTCTTTTATCAGGGTGTCTATCTGACCGGAAAGTCGGGGAAAAAGTGGTTTCATATATTGTATTCCTGTTATTCTGAATCGAACCAGGGAATTTGAAAAAAAATTATAATTCTCTTTCGGAATAGGGAATCTTCCAAAAGAATAACAATTCTGACTTTGAATAGGTAGTTTTCTAAAAGAGTCATAATTCTCAGTTGGTACATGGGATTTAAGTGATGAATTATGATTCTTACTTTATGCCTAAGAATTTTCTAGAAAATTCATAATGCTGAATTAGACTCGAAGAATGAATAAAAGAAATATAAAAGGAATTCATGTAAAAAATTACAATTATTCTGACTTGGCATACTGAATCATCTGTCCTTGACTTAAAAGCAGCTCAATCATAAAGTTTTATTTGCTCAAACCATTTAGTTTTGCGTCGAAAAAAAATATAAAAAGAGAATTCACAGAAACAATCTCTATTCAAAGTCAACATGCATCAGAATTTGAAAATTTGTTATTCCAAACTAAAATTTTGATAGCATCTAAAAATTACTTTCCTGAGCAAATAAAAATTTGCCGGAACTTTTGAAAATAAATGTTGTTGCGACTTGAAGCGGGGAATTTTCGTAAATAATTATAATTTTTACTTTTGGTGAGGGGATTTCTGTAAAAATGTATGATTCAGAATTAAGTACTGATAATTAGTATATGATAAGAATTAAGAACAGGGAATTTACGTGAGGAGCTTTGAAAAGTAATATTAATTCTGATTTGGAAGAAGGAAATTTAAAGAAAAAATTCTTTCCAAATTCAGAGTTATGATTCTATAACAAAAGCAGATGTTCAAATTCTGAATTGTAATTTTTATGATGAAAAATTATCTAGTTTTCCAACACAGAATTATAATCATTTTTAAAAATTTCCTGTGCCAAATCCGAAATCTTTGAACTTTTTTGAATTGACCAGGAGAAAGACGGAACAAGCCGGGAATTTAAAATCATCCTTCGAGTAGACACTAGGGTCATCCAAAAAGCATAGGATTTTTTTTTCAATTTGCATGCATATTGCCCAGCAATTGGTTCTAATCCACAAGAAATACGTATTTCCCATAAAAAATACGTTTTTATCAAGTTCATATAGAATCTTCAATATTATGTGAATCGAGCTGAAACGAAAAATCTTTCTTTCAAATTAGCCATCGAAAACGAATCAATAATTATCTTATAAATATTACTTCCATGAGTGTGTTTTATAGGGTCCCAGAAAACCCTTTATATAAAAAATTGGGTTTTTGAATTTGTAGCGCTAGTTTTTATATTTTAATATAAATTGTTTATAATACATAAAATACTACTTCATAATGATGATAAGATTTTGATATAAATTGTTCAAACAATTCATTATTGTTTTTAACAATTTGCTCTTAGAATAGATTTAGAAAGTCGCGGATTTTTCAAAAATTTCCAACTTATTTTTATCTTTTCAATCAGAACAAGGTCATTATTTATTCAAGCTAACAAGCATAATTGTTTGAACAATTTAGTATTATTTTTGATAATACTGTTCTTGAATAATTCTAGAAAGTTGCGGTTATTTTTGAAACTTCAAATATTTTGTCCACTTTCTATTTAGAGCCAGGTAATTTTTGATGCAGTTTAACGAACTTAATTGTTTTAAAAATTATTATTGTTTATAAGTATCTTATCCTATATTAATGGTATACAGTTGTTGTTTTTCCTAAAATTGTAAGCTTTTTGTCCACTTTTCACTTAGTGAGATGAAAATTCAAATAAGTCAACAAAAATTATTGTTCAAACAATTTATAAATGCTTATGAATATATTTTCTTATATCATTTCTAGAAAGTTGCGTTTTTCCTGAAAATTTTAACGCAGCTTTGGCAATTCAGTTATGAAAGAATAATTAAGAAAAATTGGGGAGATTCATTATTTAAACAACGTATTTCTTTTTCGTGAATATATTCATCTGAAATCAAACAGGTATTCGTGAGATTATTATCTGAATTTAATTTAAATCCTAATAGTAATGAAATTCAGAAACAATATTCACTACAAGTGGTGACAAAGTACCGGAAGCAATAAAATTTGTGTTGTAATTGAAAAAAAAAATTTAATTTATTATTTGTTTATAACTAAAAAGTCAAACCAGAACAGAAGATTTCAAAAAAATGTGCAACTATATAGCATTACGCTTGAAGGAGATAGTTGTGAACAATAATCAATCGTTTAAAAAATTATATATGTTAAATTACATTAATTATCACCTCACTAAGTAAAAAGTGGACTCAAAATAAAAAGTTTTTGGAAAAACCGCAACTATCTAGCATTTGTATAGGAGAAGATTGTTATAAACATTATTATTTTGTTTAAAGAATTATGTTTGCTCAACTGAATCAACTCTTACCTCAGTCTAAGTACAAAGTGGACAAAAAGTTGAAAATTAAAAAAAAACCGCAACAATCTAGCATTACTATATGAGAAGATAGTTATAAACAATGACAATTTGTTCAAATGATACGGGTTGTTATATTAGAATAATTATTGCTTCACAATCATCAGAAAGTGGATAAAAACTGGATAATTATAAAAAACTGCAGCTTTCTAGCATTATTATGAAGGACTATTTTTATAAATGATAATAAATTGTTCATACAATTATTTATGTCAAGCTCATAATAATTATAATCACACAACAACTAGGAAGTGAAGAAAAATTGGATAATTGTACAAAAACCGCAACTTACTAGCATCATTACAAGAGAATATTTTTATAAATAATAATAAATTGTTTATACAGTGACTTATGTTAATTTTAGTTTATTTTCGGTTCGCTTCAACTGGAAAGTTTAAAATAAGTTCAAAAATTCGAGAAAAAAACATTTAGTTATTAGTATAAAGTAGTATTTTATGTATTAGAAATAATTGTTATTTAAAAAAACCGAAAAAAACATAATTAGCGCCAAAAACTCGCAAAACCCTATTTTTCACTTATGGGTTTTTTTTGTACCCGATAAAACAGACCTATGGGGGTAGCATATAAGGAATAAGTTTTGAATCGTATTCTATGGTTAATTGTAAAAATAAATGTTGAGTTTCAACTAGATTCACCTAATATTGACGATTCTGTAGAAAATGTACAAAAACGTCTTTTTCTCCTATGGAAATTACGTGTTAGACTTCATGGGGCATATGGAACCTCTGAAAATTATTTTTTTCTGGGCAAAAAAACCAAATCCATATATTTTTCTGTAAATTCAACCAAATTTCCGGGCAAAATGCAAGAAAATTGAAGAAAGAATTTGGACCACCCTAGTAAACACCCTATTAATATTTGATCACACATAAAAGTATTTTTTGAAATTATTCAGTAATTTACATACCGTTGGGTCTCTGTTGTCCTCTGATTTTTTGAAATAAGGTAGAATTTCATCGTAACTCCACCCAGTATTTCCCAATTCGGACCAATTATTGTAATCTTCTTTATTACCTCTGACGTACATCATGCCATTTATTGTACTTGATCCACCCATTACCTTGAAGTTAAATCGAAATTAAAAATCACAATTTCTTCTGATTCCTTACAATTTACAAATATTTAATTTTCTTTTGAAAGTAAACAATTTTATAAAATGCACAAGAAAATAAAAATTATACTTTTCCACGAGGTAGACTGCAGCCTTTGTCCTTTAAGCATGACCCTTCTTCTGCTTGGGTTGTATAATTCCAGTCGATTGCTGTTTTTTCAAGATGTAGGGCAAAACCAGGAATTTTAGCAGCAACTGGCTCCTCTCCTCCCGCTTCGAGAAGCAATACCTGATAAAAAATTATAAACGAATGGTATACTTCCGAAAAGCTCACCCAAGAAAATTGAATTGTTACTTGGCCTCAGGTTTCCTTTTGCAATCTAGTTAAAAGATCTGTAAGGATTTTTGGGGACGACTCAAAAATTTCTAAAAACGAAATTATCGACACTGTAGAATTCCCAAATTGAAAAATTCCTGAATAATAAAATTCCCTAATAATAAAATTTCCGAATAATAAAATTTCTGAATTGAAAAACTGACTAATACAAGTTCTGAACAGCTTATAATATTACCGAATTGGGAAATTTCGTATCAATGAAATTCCCGAACAGTTTGTAATAGTACTGAATTCGAAAATTCCCGAATAATAAAATACACGACGGAAAATTCCCGGATTTGAACAATTGAAAAATTTTTATTCATAAGATTAATAAAATTTGAAATTATTATTATTTATTTATTTATTCAACAACATATGTGATAATCTGCTGCAATATTTGCTTAGGTTCAAAGACCTGTGCAAAGAAGGTGAAATATGAACTTCCAGTTAATTAGCTTTTACTAACAAATATAGACTTATTACGCTAGGAAGGCATGATAAGGTGCTTGACTCTTAGGAAAGTAGATACATTGCAACATGATATGATTCTTTTTTATCTGGAGAGTTTAACAGTGCTATCCAGAAGACACCAGAGGCTGTAAGACCGATCGCGGGCCTTACAATTGAATTTTTTTTATTTCAGGGATTTTCTAGTTTGGATATTTTATAGTTTGGAAATTTTCTGTCGGAAATTTCATTATTCAGGAATTTACAAATTTCGTGATATTATAAACTGTCGATAATTTTCCAACACAGGAATTTTATTCTTTGGGAATTTTCTCTTTCAGGAATTTGATTATTCAGAAATTTTATTCTTTGGGACTTTCATCATTTAGAAATTTTATTATTCTGGAATTTTATTAACAGAGAATATTATCATTCGGGAATTTTATGATTAGGAAATTTTATCATTCGGGAATTTTCTAATTCAACAATTTTTTTATTTTGGGAATTTGATAATTAGGGATTTTTATTATTCTGGAATTTTACAGTGTCGGGAACGCCATTTTTGGGGATTTTTCTCGCCTCCCGATTTTTGGGGCAGGTTAATACGAAATAAGTTATTAATCATGTTGGATTAAAATTTTTTTAAAACTTTTTTTAATGATTAATATTTTACCAAATTTTTTACATTTTTCATTAAAAAATCTAAAATTTTATGTTTGCAATTTTTTGTGAAAAATATCCATATCAGGGAAAAATCGTAAACACAAAAATGTGTTTAAGAAGATCTAAAATTTTTACGCACAACATTTTTACCTCCGATCAAGATTTTTCGAAGTTTTTGAAAATGATTAATTTAATAAAAGTAAAAAATGTTTATAACTAAATTTCTAATTATCTGCGGCAAAAATCCTTTTGTTATTTTGAACTAAGATGAAAAAGGAACTCCTGGGTTAATTACCAAGTCAGTGGTCTAAAAATACATTAGAACATTTTCTTTTGTAATTTTCATACTCTTGCCTTCCAAATTTGTTTAAATAGAAGAAATTTTTTTCCATTTTCAAGTTTTGGCACTTAAAAAATTTGATAATCATTTATTTTGTCTTTGTCTGTCTGCATGTCTGTATATCTGTATGTCTGCATGTGTGTTTACCTAATTGTTTTTGCCACGCTGAATTTTAAAGGATTTGCCCAATCAAGTCGGCCTTTGGTTCACTTTTTGAAGGTACCAAAATAAAGGTCAATTTCGCTAACCACATATTTTTGACCAAAATCAAAAATTCAAAGCAATTTCAAAATTAGGAAAATTTTTTTTTCAAGTTCCAGACATTTTTACAGAAGTTTATGTTACGTGACAAAAAGACTAGATCAGCAGATAATCTTTAGAAATGTTGTTTTGAATAACAAGAGGTAGTTTATTACAGAGCCGGAAATAAAAATGTAGAGTGGCACAGCTAAATCATAAATAAACAGCCCTAAATTCTCGAATTCCTAGAGAAAACGAGTTTGTTCAAAGTCTAGTGTGTAATAAGGGGTGAATGAAAAACGTATAAATTTTCATTGTAGACAACAAATATCTACAAAAGAATGAGAATGTTTGTAAAATGATTTCTTTTCAAGTTTTTTTTATATGTGGTCGTAATTAGAAAGCGAAAGAAAAGTGGAAAATTTCAGAAAAAACCGCCACTTCCAGCCATTACTTTGAGAGATGATATTTATAAACAACACTGACTTGTGTAAACAAATACGTCGTTAACTTACATTAATTGTTGTCTCACTCTAACTGAGAAGTTTACAAAATGTTTGAAATTTCAAATAAAATCACAACTTTCTATCTTTGCTCTAAGAAAAGATGATTTAAAAGAATAATGAACTTCTTAAACAAATAATTTGTTAACTTGAATAAATTATCACTTTTCAAGAAGTGGCCAGAAAGTTGAAAATTACATTTAAAAAACCGTTGCTTCAATCTATGACAGGATAGTTATGAATAATAATAAATTATTGATACAATTATTATTTGTGACATTAATTAATTATTACCTTGTTCTACGTCAAAAGTTAAAAAAAGTTAAGACTTTAGAAAAATTTCAGCAAGCCTACAGTAGAGAAAAAAAAATTTCTGGAATAATAAGGAGTAGGTCGCATGAGTGGGTCAGTAAATACCCTCTACAAATTTTGTTTTGAATTACAACTCGTAGTTTATTGCAGAGCCTAAAATAAGAATTTGGAGTGGAACACCTAAATAAGTGTGTAATAAAAGGTGAATGAACGTTCAAATTTTTATTCCAGAAAAAAAATATCTTCAAAAGAAAGGAATTGTTTGAAAAATAATTCTCTCTCATGTTTCTATATTATTTGTTAATAAATAACAGGGAAAAAAATGGTTGAACATTTCAGAAAAAGCTGCCACTTTCTGGTGTTGCTGTGAGAGATTATGGTTCCAAATAATAATTAATTGTTTAAACAAATACTTTGTGAACTTTAATTAATTAAAAACTTTCGAGCATCATTCTAAGATAAGATAGTTATGAACATTGTTAAATTGTTCAAACAATGATTTATGCAAATTTTGAATAATTATTACCTCTTTATAAGTAAAGAGGTCACACAAAGTTTTTTTAACGTATCACATGTTCAACGCATCACAAAAAATTTTTACAACTTCTAAAATACAGAAAAATCAGAATCAGCGCCAAAAACTCGCGAAACCCAATTTTTCGCTTATGGAGGATTTTTGGGACCCTATAAAACAAAAATAAACTGTGAACATGATTTTCTAAAACATCTTATTATCAGCAAAAACAATTTTTACTGAAGAAGATCGCAAAAGAATGATTGGAGCCAAAAACTCGAAAAACTCAATTTTTTGCTGAAGGGTGATTTTTGGGGACACTGTATAAAACACGAAGTAATTGTTTACACGATTTGAGGAAGAAAATATGATGATTAATATGAACCATTCTTTAAATCGCACAAAAATCAGAATTAGCGTCAAAAGCTCGCTAAGCCCAATTTTTTGTTTGGGGTATTTTTGTGGACACCCTATAAAACCATAGTAAATTGTTTACACAATTTCTTTAAACATCTGATTATTAGTAAAAACAATTTTTATTGAAAAAATATGAAAAAAAAATCAGAATTAGTGCGAAAAACTCGAAACCCCAAATTTTGCACTGATAGTGTTTTTTGGGACCCTATGAAATTCAAAAAATAATTTCTGATTTGCATTCTACGGTTAATTGTGAAAATAAGCGTTGACGGACACACAACAAAAATTGACTTTTGGCACACTCTTTCAAGGCATACAAAAAAGGACGAGTTCTTTAAGCAGTTATTTTTTACCAACGTTTCTGGTATCATCCTTTGAACATGGTTTTTGAAAAATAAGAAATTCTATTTTTCAATAGGACGCGTAGTTTTGGTTTCAATCGCAAAATACGAAATTTAAAATTGAAAAAATTAAATGTTCTGAAAACCAAAACACGATACGAAAAAAATTAATTGACAAAAGTTGTTCACCCGAAAATGATTTCAATATTTGAAGGAATCATTGTGAGAAATAAATTTCAAACTTCATAGGGTTTTCAAAACCTCGAAATATCTAAAAAAAATTCAAAACAAAAAATGCATTTTTTTAGTCGAACAAATTTGGCTGGTGAGGGCATAACAGTAAAAAAAAGTTTTGATTTTCATTGAAATATTCAAATTGACAATAAATTGAAATTATGACATATTTACATTCCAGTGTCTGTTTTCTGAGAGTCTGTTTGCTACCACACATCCAGCAGATCCAGCTCCTACGACGATAAAGTCGTAATCTGTTGGCTCAATCTTCGTTTGCTAAAGAAAAAAAAATGAAGTCAATCTTTTTTTATTTGAGTGCGGAATGAGATTTACATTCTTATGAATAATTTTATGCGACAAAATAAGAGCATGAAAAAGATTCAAAATTCAAAAATGAGATTTCTAAACTACCTCCTTTTCGGCTCATTAAAGACAAATACATGACAAAGGAAAAAAGATGGAGACAAAAGGAAATTTTTTTTTGAAAAAATCATTCAAAACAGGCCCCTCACTTTTTCCTTTTTCTTTCTCAATCTTTTTTATACTACTAGGGAACCAGGATGTTTCGAAATTAATTTAGATCTCATCAGGGATTATTTATAGGAAAACCATAGGTAGAAATCGTAGATATTTCTACAAAAAGTTACTTTGTCTAATTTTGCATTCATTAGTTAAGAATTAATCGTATACAAATCATTTTTTCGTAATGAGGATGAAGAAAAAATTTCAAAAATTAGATAATCCCAAGTTTTTTTTCTTAATTAAATAAACCTCCCAGATGTTTTTAACCGGTCCTTCAATAATATCAGTTACGTTTTTCCACTGTTTGCTTATGAATCTTTTGAGAGTTCTTTTAATTAATGCCAAATAATTTTTACCACAATTTTTTGAAAGAAATCTTTTCATCCGGATTTTTTTTATAAAGAATGTTTTGAACATTAGAAATATTAGAAATTTTGGAAATTTTAGAAATGTGTACATTTTTGGATTGTTCCTTTTCCTATTCAGAAAATGTTACCTGTCAACATCGTTTAGCTAATTAAATTTTTACCAAATCTCAAGGTACACATTCCACACATTATTTACTCTATTAAATCAAAACTGAATCTGCCAAAAATTATATTTACCTGTTTAAAATTTTCATCCTCAGGTGAAAAAACCCACAGGAGAGAAGTGAGGATAGTTGTCAGACACTTGCAGTAGTCTTGAGCACACGATTCTGGTATAAATGGCAAAATCGAGGGCAGATGCATTCTTGAACCTGGTTTTAGTTGAAAAATCACAGATTAATTATTTCATAGATAATTATTAAAAAAAAAACGAACTCACCTTTTTCCTTAGTTAATAATAAAATAACACGCAGCAGTTTATTCGTTTAAACAAAAGTGTAGTTGATACCTACACACTAGTGAATTAGTATTTGAATAAAAACAAATCATCTGCAGCGTTTATATAAGTAACGTGAAACTAGAATAAAGCATACAAAAATTACAGTTATTCTTTTATACGCAATTACAAATTAACATTATTCATAGTGGGTAAACATGCCAAAGTCTCTGTTGCTACATTTAATTCGTCGAATAGGAAATTTGTATGTGTATTATACATTTAATTCAAATAATTTTCATTGATACTCAAGCATCTGCACTCGTATCTCTTTGAAAACGTCATCAATATGCAAAGTAACCACTGCGTGAAGTAGAGCGAAAAAAATTAACATCTGGAATATAATATAGTTATATAATAATGCTTTACCAGCATTCCGGAAAAATTATTATCTATAAAATATATCTAAATGTTTAAAGTAAAATCAATAGGAACGTTTATTACAATGATTGTTAGAATAGTTTGAAGAGGATATCAAAGGATATAATCGTATATAATATTTTCTGTAACAAATGCGTGACTTCAGACGTTTTTTTATAAAACCAGTATAATTTCTGCTTATAGGAATATAAAAGAATTTTAGAAACATAATTTTAATTTTAGTATGAACTAAGGAAAATGAGTACATTTGTGGCTATTTAAGATTTAGGGTGGTGAATCGGCGCCAAGTAAAAAAAAATCGAATATCAAGATTCGCGTCAAGTGAGTCGTCGCCAACTGAAAAAAAAAGAATTTTTTCATCAAAGGATCTTAACTATTTTATTTTTGTACAATTGAATCCTTCTGCCTGAAAAATCAGCTTTTGGGTTGAAAAATGAATTTTGACCTCTTTCTTTGAAAATTCTTCTTTGTTGTTGAAAATTCATCAGTTTAGTGAAGAATTCATCTCTTCAGTTAAAAATTGAATTATTCGACTGAAATTCATGTATTTTGCTGGAAACTCGTCTTTTCCGATATGAAATTAATCTTCTTGGTTGAAAATTCATCCTTTTTGGTTAAAAATGCAAGTTTTTTGTTGGAAATTCGTCATTTTGGCTTGGAAATTTAACAATTTGGTGGAAAATTCAATTATTTGGTGAAATATTTACTTTTTGTTGAAAAATAATATTTTGGAATTAAAAATTTGACTGCTTTGTAGATCATTCATCTCTTTGGATTTTGAGGTAAACAATTTTGTTAAAAATTCGTCTTTTTTGATGGAGCAATAATCTTCTTAGTTGACAATTTAGTTCTTTGGTTGAAGATTCATCTAACAAGTTTAACAATTTTGTTGGAAATTCGTCTTTTTTGGTAGAATAATAATCTTCCCGGTGGAAAATTCATCTCGCTTGGTTGAAAATTCAACTACTTGGTTGAAAAGCCGAACTATCTTATTAAAAATTCAGTTCTTTGGTTGAAGATTCACCTCTTTAGTAGAAAAATTAACAATTTGATTTTTGGCAAATTAATCTCTTTGCTTAAAATGTCATCTTTTGAATTAAATAATGAATATTGACCTCTTTTGTTAAAAATTTATTTTTGTTGTTCAAGGTTCATCATTTCAATTAAAAATGCATCTCTTCGGTTAAAAATTGAACTATTTGGGTGAAAATTAATGTATTTTTTTTAAAGTTCGTCTTTTTCGATAGAAAAATGATATTTTAGTTTAAAAGTTCATTTTTTTGTACAAACTGCATCTGTTCTGTTGGAAATTCGTCATTTTGGCCTAAAAATTGACCAATTTGGTAGAAAATTCAATTATTCGGTCAAAAATTTACTTCTTCCCAAAAATCATATTTTTGGGTTAAAAATTTTACTGCTTCGTAGACCGTCTACTTTGGTTCCAAATTTTGAAATTTTGTTTGAAAATTCATCTTTTTGGGAGAACAATAGTTCTCTTGGGCGGAAAATTCATCTCGTTTGGTGAAAAATTCCACTATTGGTTGAAAGTTGAACTTCTTTGTTAATAATTTAGTTCTTTAGTTGAAGATTCATCTCTTCCGTCAGAAATTTAACTATTTTTTTTAGGAAATAAAACTCCTTTCTTGAAAAATCAGATTTTGGGTTGAATGTTGATTTTAATTGAGAATTCATTTTTTTTTTTTTTTTTTTGATTGAACCATTTGGCTGAAATGTTATGCATTTTTTCAATTCCTCTTTTTTGATAGAAAATTTATTTTTTTGTTTAAAAATTCATCCGTTTTGGTTATAATCGCAAGTGTTTTATTGAAAATTCGTCATTTTGGGTTGAAAAGTCAACGATTTGGTAAAAAATTGAACTCTTTGGTTAAAATTTAACGCTTTCTTTAAAAATTGTATTTTTGGATTAAAAATGTAACTGTTTTGTACATCATTTTTTTTTTTTTTTTTTTGAAAATTGAACTACTTTGTTAAAAATTCAGTTCTTTGGTTGAAGATTCATCTCTTTGGTCGAAAATTTAATTATCTAATTTTTGGCAAATCAATCTTTTTACTCAAAAAATCAGCTTCTGGGCTAAATAATGAATATTGACCTATTTCATTTGAAAATCATTTGTGTTATTGGCAATTCACCATTTCAGTTGAAAATTTATCTCCTAATTGAAAATTGAACGATTTGACTGAAAATTCATGTATTTTGTTGAAAGACTTTTTTTAAATAAAAAAATGGATCTTCTTGTTTGTAATTTCATCGGTTTTATTTAAATTCAACTATTTCCTTAAAAATTAATCTCTTTTGATTGAGGACTTGGTTCGCAGTTGAACTGATGTAGAAAAAAATGTTGGTCAAAGATTCGTCAATAAAGTTGAAAATTCATATTTTTCGGGTGAAAAATTTAACTGATTTGTAAGAAAAATTACCTTTTAAGCTTGAAAAGTCAACAATTTGGAGAAAATTTGTCATTTCGACTTGAAACTTCAACAACTCGATAAAATATTCAACTATCAGGTTAGAAAATCAACTTAAACATTTTTTAGAAATTTGTTGTAAAACAATATTTTTGGTTTTAAAATTCAACAGCTTTGTAGATAATTAATTTTTTTTGCTTCAAAGTTCAACAATTTTGTTGAAAATTCGTCTTTTTTGGTTGAACATTATTCTTGTTGATGGAAAAATTTATCTTTCTAGGAGAAAATTAATCTATTTGGTTGAATATTCATCTCGTTTGGTTGACAATTTAACTAATTGGTCCAAAAGTGAACGACTTTGTTAGAAATTGAACATCTCACTGTTTTTCTGGAATTTCGTTTCTTTATGACAAAACAATTTTTTTATATTACAATTCAAGTATTCTATTTTTGGTAAGAAATTTGTTCCTTATAATTTTGAAAACTAACTATGTGGCAGAAAATTCATGTATTTGGTTAAAAATTCGTCTTTTTTGTTTGAATTTAAATGGTTAAAAATTCGATTTTTTCAAATTATTTTTTTAAACTGAACATTTTACTATTCTATATTCTGTTGAGAGCTTAACCATTTTAGTTAAAAATTCAAGTATTTTGCATTAAAATTCATCTTCCTGGATTGAAAATTCATATATTTGTTTGAAGATTCAACTATTTAGTTACAATTTTTTGGTTCAAAATGAATTTTTTTGTTGAAATTTCGTCTTTTTGGGTTAAAATTTATCACTTTTGGTTGAGAATTCTACAAGTATGCTGAAAATGCAACATAATTTTGAAACTTCGTAAAGTTTAGAATATTTGGAAATTTTGAAAATTTATGGTAAATTAAAGATTAAATTAAATTAAATCATATTAAATCACAAAAAATTAGGAAAATTTCGGAAATTTATGGTAAATTTTGTTTATTTATTATGCATTTATTATTATATCAAATATTGAAGATTTAAAACATTTTAATTTTTGGATATTTAATGAAATACATAGTATCCAGACTTTTCAAAATCTCGTCAGTTTTCGGTATTTAGGTAATTTATCGATAATTTATGGTAACTCATCATTTCGAATTAATTTAAAAAAAAATTTTCAATAACAATTAACAAAAGAGTGGTTATACAATAAAAAAGTATATAATTTAAAAGAAATTTGAATTTCATTATTTACCCCTGACTTTTTCTCTCTGACGTCAATATGCTGAAAAAAACTAGATTAAAGCATTACTCTAAACCCGCTTTTCAGTTTACAGGCGATATAAAACGCAGAGGATAGAATTTATGCATGTTAGTAAAAAAATACCTGCATTATGACGTGACCTAATGCATCTTTTTTTATGATTTCAATCGATATATATTCCCAACTGAATTGGAAAATTAGTGATAAAAGTTTACGGTTACATTTTTTGTTATTAATCGTACATATTTTTTTAATTTACGTTGTGAATTTCTATATGAATGGATTTGATATCGAGTCATGTTCTATGTCATAAAACCAAACAATGAGTGGAAACAGGAACTGAATTGCTTTCCAAAAATTCATTTCGATAGCCAAATAGATTAAACGAAAAATTTCAGTTAAGTTTCGCTGTGACGTGACAGTCTGAATTTACATTTCACGCACACATTGTCGATTAATTCTGATGTCTTTTTTTTTGGAATGGAAATAAATCTAATTCAATACAGTTTCAGCTAATAAATAGCAAATTCTACATAAATTAATTGGAGAGGGTTTATACAATAAATAAATGTACAGTTTTAATTATTTATTGATTTTACTCCACATTAAAAAAAGATGTACAAAAAGTTTGATTGGAACGATAAACGATTCAATCAAAGTCGAATGGGTGTGGAAAATAAAAAAAACGGATTGCTACTTGAAAATATTTCAGGTAACTTCATGCCCAATCTTCTTTTATCATATCACTAGCTTTTTCAGCAATCATAATAGTTGGTGCATTCGTATTTCCTCTCGGAATCACTGGCATGATGGAAGCATCCACCACCCTCAAATTTTTAATACCATGAACTCTCAATCTTGGATCAACAACTGCTTCTGAATCTTCCTTAGGACCCATTTTGCAAGTCCCAACAGGATGATATAATGTGTGAGTATATTGCTTGATCACACATCTCCAATATTCGTCAGTGTTGAATGTGAATATATCACAAGGTGGCAAAGGAGTTTCATTAAGAATAAAATTATTTTGTTTAAATATCGTAGTATTAAATAACTCAAGGATCCTTCTGGTACCTTGCATCAAGCGTTCCAGATCAGATTTTTTTGAAAAATATCTTACGTGAATTTCAGGGTGATGCCAGGTGGGATCAATATGATTCAGTCTAATGAATCCTTTACTTTCTGGGGCTATCAGAGTTGGGACAAGAACAAATGTATTATAGTAAACAGTGTCTGGAGCAGGAAAGAAAAAGAATTGTATATCTGGAGAGCTCTGACTTTTTTCTAAATCAGTTCGAAGTAATGCAGTAGCAGTAGATATATAGGAAGAAAATGGACCTCTGTGTGTTTCAAGATAGTAATTCAAATCATTTAGCCTTTGTGGATAATAAGAACTATTTATCTCTCTGCCTACTATATGACAAGATACTCCCAGATGAGCCACGTGATCTTGAAGATTATGACCGACAGATAAATTTTGTATGACAACGATATCATTTTTCTCAAGCTCTTCAGTTGGGCCAACTCCAGAAAGCATTAGTAACTTTGGTGAATTTATAGCACCTGCAGACACAATCACTTCTTTTCTTGCGAATACCGTTCTACGTTGACCTGTGAGAACTGATGTATATTCAACACCTATGGCTCTCTTTGAACTTGGATCAATCACAATCCTTTGCACGTAAACTCTTGTTTTTATAAACAAATTGGACCTTTTGTCTCTAATAGGCCGAAGGAAAGCAGCGTTCGTACTCATACGAGACGAGTTCCTGGATGTTGTCTGCAAATTCATTGATCCTAACTGGGATTCACCATTGATGTCAATTTTTTTAAGTCCCATTTCATCCAGTCCTTGTAAAATAATTTTTGTATCTAGCGAGGTATCAGGAAACCTTTCTACTGGTAGATATCCTCCAGTTTGATGAAATGTCGAATTTTCTTTCAGAATCTGCAAGTTGAATAAATTTATTATAGGATGCTAGGGGAAACAATTTACGATTTTCAAAATATGATTTTGCCTACATCCCCGTCTCTGTTGTCTTCTGATTTTTTAAAGTATGGCAACACATCGTTGTAACTCCAACCAGGATTTCCCAATTTTTCCCAACCATCGAAATCTTCTCGATTTCCTCTGACGTACAACATTACATTTATTGAGCTTGATCCACCCATAACCTGTTGGAAAACAATTGTTTGATTTCATCACAACTGGTATGTCATAATACAAAAGATTATTGTCATACAAGCATTAATAACTCTAAATTATGTAATCACTTTTCCACGAGGATAGACACATCCTTGTTCTATTAAGCATCCAATCCCATCTGGTTGGGTTCGATACTTCCAATCAATGTCAGTTCCTTCAATTGCAACAACCAATCCTGGTATATTGGTAGCTTCTGGTTCCTCTTTCCCAGCTTCCAGTAAAAGTACCTGAACCAATATTATAAATATTCAAACAATCTCGATAATTTTATACAAAAAACTGAAGTACATACTTTCCTTTCATGAAGATGGATCAAAAAATTGTAAAGCTATGGTAACTTATAATTGAATCCATCTTCTTCAAACTTAAATCATAATAAAAATAGAGTACTTGACATCAAATAGAATTTGTTTTCAACTGAATAGCACACTGTTCTTCGAATATTTTAATTTGAAAATTTGAAAAATTTGCATATCAATATTTACGGTCCATTTGTTGTTCTCTGTCAGTCGATTTGCTACTACGGATCCTGCAGATCCAGCTCCTACAACGATGAAATCGTAAATGTCTGGTCCACCATCTACTTGCTAAAAATGTAAGGTGTTTTAAAACTCTTTATTTTTATCTCGAAAGCTATAAAGTAGTTGCTAGATATAAAAATATTTGCCTGAGTTTGGTACTTGTCATCCGGAGAGTGTTGCATCAAGAAAGTAAATAATGCCATGTAAAGTACTGAGCAGGTCTGATTTAATTCGGCCACATTTTGAACTACGGACGACATATCTACGCAACTTAAATTTCATATGTTACAAATGAACACTGAGATTTTGTAATCAAGTACATAAAATGAGTAAATTTTAAAATAACTCTCAATACTTACTTTGTATCAGTAAATATAAAAAATCAATTGGACGTATATAGTAAATCTCATCAAGAACTTGTCCACTTGTAGCGAATTTGAAACTGTAATTTTTTATGCATTCTTTTATATCTTTCAGAAGACATATAATAAATTTATAAATTCATGAAATATGATAATCGAAAAGTCACTTAGATAGCACTAATTTGCGTACTTTTTGTATTTCAGTGATGAAATTCATGATTATTCCATCATTTTTAATATCATATTTAACAATGTGTAAATTTTCATGTGAATATATCAAGAAATCTTTGGATAATTTTCCAATTTTAGATCGCATAAAATTTTGATCTCCTGATTTTCGAAACTATGAAGAACTATGAACTTTTATTTTTTGAATTAGAAATATATTAGAATATAAAAAATGTATGAACCTTTATTAAAATTTTTTTAAAGATTGTTGCAACGGAGTTATATGCATTCAAAAATATATTATTGGAAATATTGATAGTGCAGCTAATGACCACTATTGAATGCCTTGCTCGAAGTCGCTGCTTTTGAATAAACCATTTTCGAGCATATCTACTTTTTACAGATAGTCCAGATAATGGTGCACACATGTGAAGACAACATTTAACAACAATAAAAAACGGATTGTTTTTTTTTAAATTAGGTATTTGATTTAATCAGAGATGATAATCTGGAAAATATTATAACGGTGACAATACTGACAATTATTATATTATTCATATAATTTATCGTACGAATATAACTTTTTTTTGCATCTGCACCAAGGACTGTACTCGATATTAACAGGCGTAGAAATTATTCTTTAGATTGAATCTTTCACAATAAATAAATATTTTTGGTTTTAATAAAACCGAACTGCAGCTTTGGCTATTTGCGGAGAAATTTCTGAAGCAAATCAGAGGTCATTTTCTCAGCAAGAGGGAAAATTTGTAGGAGTGTCAAGTTGAATTTAGAGAAAAGAAACTGAAAAAATCACGCTCATACAGACTCTAATTTTTTTTAAAGTCGTCATTCATGAGTTACAATAATTTTTTTGCATTAGATTTCACCAGAATGGAAAAAATGACAGCAGCAATGAATAATCGAGAATTCGTTCTTTTTATGTAAATTCGTTATCTTCAAGGCATAATAAAACCTAAATATAATTGTGTAATCTACTCATCCAAGAATTTTCGATAATTAATTCATATTTCTTCTGTAATTTATTTACTAGCTATAATATTCTTATCACAGTATACTGTCAATCATTCTAATAAATGCTGCTCGTGGCTTTAATTTAAGTATACAGAAAAAAGTTTATTTTTAGTTAGATATTGATACAAAATTAAGACAGATTCTCTTATTTTTTGAATTAGGACTTGAGTCGAGTTTTTATACAAAACAGCTTGCCTTATATGTAAAAATATGTTCCAAGAAAATGATATTTTCGGCAAAAAAACGTTATCAAAAATCGAATCATTTTATTTCCTAATTTTCAATAGAAATCAGTGATTTTTTTAATGAAAACTATTTATTACAATTATAATTCTACTTAAAAGGCAATATTGTGGCCAAGATTTCGTTTTTGCACAAATAAAATGTTGTTGCATTTAAAAATGTGAAATAAATAAATTTATTTACAAGTATGAAAATTATTCTTGTTCAATTCACGGTTGTCATTACTTATTAATTGAATTTACATATTTAATGAACATGAATGCAGTAGATGCCACTTGTATATAGTTATTTGTTCATATATATTAAATAACTGTAGAAATCAAATCTATGATAAAAATTTCAATTTTTCGCAGATTTTTTTTATACTATGCTTATTTTTCATTATGATTATGGAAAATGTTATTAAAAATTGAAAATTTCATTTTTCGGATGAACTAAGAAAACATATTACATTAAAATACTATATGATGAAATCATTTCGCCTGAAAAGATCTAAAACATTCCATAAGCCTATTTTTTAGTAAGATGCACAGCTTCTGTTTTAATTTTCCAAAATGTGATTGAAAATAAAAAAGTACATTTTTCGTTCAAATTATGCAAGATAGAAAAAAAAAAATTTCAGAACGAATATTTATCTTATGAAGCTCTACAAATTTGGTAAAAACGATTTTCTGATAAGAAGCATAGTACAAATAGCCTTTTTTCAGCTCCCCTATTCGTACCGAAAAAATCCGGCCATTTGTGCTGAAATTTCAGTACACGTAGCCACAGCCTTAATCAAAATCGAAGCGCGAGACACATTATGAAAATGTTTCCTTCAAAGTCGGAAGAGCTTTAACTAGAGAGAATTCACACTTATTAAATAACAGATGTCAATGGTTCGACTTTTAATTTCAAAAGGCCTGTATAAAAAAGTGAGGGAAGTGCAAGAACCGAGCGCGAAGCGCGAGACTCGACAGACGCTCGTCCTAGGCGCGCTGTGACTGAGCTAGCGAAACGAACCGCGCGCATAACCATGGATTTTAAAGGATTTTATAAAATTTTTAAATATTTAACAGAGTTTTAAAGGATTTTCAAACATTATGAAATTTTCAATATATTTCAAGGAATTTCAAGAGATTTGTAAAAAAAAGATTACCACAGATTTTAAAGGTTTAGGGCATTCCATGGGATTTAGATGATCTAAAGCGATTTCAAGAATTTCAAAAGATTTCACGGAATCTCAAAGAATTTTATGGAATTTCAGGATTCAAAAGATTTCAAGGGTTTTGTAGGAAACTCAATTGTTCGAAAGGAGTTTAGAGAGATTATGTACGGTATCTACATTTATCAGATCTATGTGATATGAAGTATTTCTCAATGAAGAAAAAATAAAATAAATAATCGCACAATGTGTATAATATTAGAAAAAGAAATTTCAACAGACAAAATGGATTCCAATCGCCATGTTAAAAAAGAATGTTTTTGCCCCCCCCCCCCCCCCAAGTATGTATTTATAAGATTCTTTGGACCCCTTCTCAAATAAAATATCTGACGTATTTAATGAACCTTATAATGTCCATTTCAGCTAAAATCGATGAAATAACCAAACCTATCTGAGTGTAAACTTATTGTATTATAACATTGATTAAATTCAGAATATTTTTAGTAGACAAACGAATCCTGTATTTTTATTTTAATATCAAAATTTATATTTACCAATAGAACAGATGATAATGAAACTTGTCTGAATAGAAGAAAAATATGGATGAAGCAAATTTTTAAATAGGAATTGAGATAAAGGATAAGAAAGTAGAAACATTTCAATTCCAACAGAAATCTTAATTAACAATGAACCATATAAATGGCTAAATAAGGAAAAGAAATGAAATCTTCTGCAGATAGTTGGATTTGTATTCACAATGTATTTAATTATTCAATTTCAGTCCACCATGAAAATAAAGGATGTGGTGAGTTAGAATGTTTCTTCTGGCATACGAAAATTATATCTTTACTTCGAATAGTTTATTTTTATTTTTCACGAATCCTATATTTTCATAAAGGAAACATTCGTATAAGAAAAAATCAAGCATTCACATGACTAGAGTTTAACCATAGATTTTTTATCATATCACTAGCTTTCTCGGCAATCATAATAGTAGGAGCATTAGTGTTTCCTCTCGGAAGATTCGGCATGATGGAAGCATCCACTACCCTCAAATTTGAAACACCATAAACACGTAATTGGGGATCAACAACCGCTTCCGTATCTTCTTTAGGACCCATTTTACAAGTCCCAATAGGATGATACACTGTGTGAGTATATTGTCTTGTAACGCAGATCCAATAGTCATCACTATTGAATGTGAATGCTTCACAAGGAGGCAAAGATGTTTCATTCAACTTAAAATTATTTTCTTTGAATGCAGTAGTATTAAATAATCTCAGGATCATTCGGATACCTTGAATCATGCGTTTCATGTCTAAATCCTCCGTTAAATATCTTGGTTGAATTATAGGTGCACCCCAGGTGGGATGAGTGACATTAAGTTTAATAAATCCTTTACTTTTCGGTGTTAGTAGAGTTGGCCATATAAGAAATTGATTGTAGTAGAGAGGATTCGTACTGTCAGCTTGAAAATGTAATTGCATGTCCGGAGCGCTCTGACTTTTTTCATATTCTGTTCTAAAAAATGCAGTAGTAGTAGGGAGACCTGTAGTAGAAAATGGACCTCTATGTGTTGAAAGATAGTAATTCAAATCCTTCAAAATTCGTGGACAATTAGAAATGTCTACATTTCTGTTTACTATCCGAACAGGTAATCCGGCCATAGTTACGTGATCCTGAAGATTATGACCGACGGATAAATTTTGTATGACATTGATACCAAGTTTCTGAAGCTCTTCAATTGGGCCTATTCCAGAAAGCATTAGTAGCTTTGGTGAATTTATAGCACCTGCAGACACAATCACTTCTTTTTTTGCCATTACCGACCTACGTTCACCAGTGAGAGTAGATGTATATTCAACACCTATGGCTCTCCTTGAGCTTCGATCAATCAAAATCCTTGTTACGAAAGTTCTAGTTTTGATGAACAAATTAGACCTTCTTTCTCTAATTGGCCGAAGGAAAGCTTTATTTGTACTTGCGCGAGATCCATTATATGATGTTGTCTGCATTTGCATTGATCCTATCTGGGACTCCCCATTAATATCAACAGACTTGAGTCCTACTTCTTCAAGTCCTTGTAGAATGATGTTCCTATCTGGTATTATATGATGAAACCGTTCTACAGATAGATATCCTCCAGTTTGATGATATGTTGAATTTCCTTTCGTGATCTGAAAGTTAGAAAACTTTTTGATAGGATTCTCGGAAAACGACTTTACGGTAGTTAAAGTATAGTTTCGCTTACAACCTCATCCCTGTTGTTTTCGGATTTTTTGAAGTAAGGTAACACATCTTTGTAACTCCAACCAGGATTTCCTAACTGTTCCCACGCATCATAATCTTCTCGATTTCCTCTAACGTACAGCATGATGTTTAATGAGCTCGATCCACCCATAACCTGAAGGAAAACAATTTTTTATTTCATGAAAACACATGTCAATGAGATGATTCTCAAATAATCAATAAATATAACAAATCAGGAAATTACTTTGCCACGAGGCCAGGCACATCCTCCATCTAATAAACAGGCATGTGGGTCTGGTTGAGTTCGATAATTCCAGTCAATGTCAGTTTTTTCAATTGCATAAATCATTCCTGGTATATCTGCAGCTTCTGGTTCCTCTCGTCCAGTTTCCAATAAAAGTACCTAAGCCAATGTCAGAAATATATCACTTTCTCATATATAATTATATAATATAATTTGATTACTTTCTAATAGTAGAAATTGTAGGTCATGTCAGTTTTGTGGAACTAATAAAAGTGTCATGTGCGATATTTCTCTTACACCTTCAAAATCTGATTTTATAGTCAAAAAAACATTTTATGGTAGGTGCATGTATACACTAATTCATAACTCGGCCATTTTTTATTCGATTTCCGTATGTTTTTAATTTTCCAAATTTTCAATTCAACTATAGACTGTTTATTTTGTCACCGTAAACAATCATGAAGCAAGAATCGAAAATATTTCAAAGTTTCTAATTTTTCCCCGATTTTTTCAACTTGAACAACGATTCAATTACATTTTTTTAGATTGAATATTTTCGCTTTTTTGATGTGCTGAAAGCACGTCCAATTCCTGACGGAATGAGCGTTTTTATTAGAATTGGTGTTGAAATTTGATTAACTAACTGAATTCCCAACTATAGCGAAAGCTGATATGAAATTTTTGCTTTTGTTCGTTGAAGTAGTACTCACTCAAATTTCAACCAATTCTAATAAAACGTATTGCACGCAGAATTGAACGCACCTTTACCA
>CAKNXH010000498.1:81415-113303 GCA_932178445.1 Andricus quercusramuli | reverse complement strand
GACATAGCTATAGATATACTGAAAACAGTACACGCCGTATAGTATATCTATATATATATATATATATATATATATATATATATATATATATATATATATACGTGACGTACGCGTATACAGGATTGTCGCAGCATCCACGAACGTCGGCATAGGCCCTATAAAAAGTGAATGGATCAACATAGGTCAGTTAGTTTTTAGTCAAAAATTTAGAAGTTACAGTTCCGTACAACTCTTCTCTATTTCCTACGGTTTTCCCCGATTCGACTGTCCAGTGTCTAGTGTGTCAAACCTGTATCCTTCGCGTGTTAGTGTGTGTGCCCTTGTGTCAAGTGTTGTGCACCGGGAAACCCGAATCTGGGATTTCCCATCTTGGATTACTTCGTACCCATTCAACCCTGAATTGGAACCCTTATTGTTTACATCAAGGTGCACAACCCCTTTCTTTCACACCACTACACGGAGACCATCTACATATCATTTGATTCTTCAATCGAATCAATAAACCGGTAAGTTCTAATTTTAATAAATCCAATTTCATTATCTAACTCCTTTTGGGCCATAATACATGAGTCTCCTTTATTTTAAAGGTCCTGGCCAAGGATTAGAGTGTCTACATGCCTTCCTTCAGTTTCTTGTGCTAAAGCCCTAATAAACAATACGTTTCAAGTGTAATTGATTATAATAAATTGTTTAAACTAATCTATATTTATTTATTGGCTACTCTTTCCTCTTCCCTGTGCGAGATCTTCGATCTCAACTAAAACGAGGAACCTAATTAAAAAGGAAAGTATTTTACGTTTTCCATGACGTAACAATATCTGTATTCCTTGCCGGATCTTAATTTTCTCTTCCGGCAGATTTTGCCGGATTTTAAGTTTCTCTTCCGGCATGTTTTAAATAACGTAATAGTTTTCCGTAAATTATTATACATTTCCAAAAATTTCATAAATTTACGCAAACATAATAAATTTTAAAAATTTAAACACATTTAATAAATTTTTCAAAAAATGTAATAAATTTTCACAATAATGATAAATTTCCATAAATTTTAGAAATTATGGTAATTCATCAATATTTTCATGGTAATAGATCGGTAACTTTTGTGACCAGTCACAGGCGTGCCTTCCCGCCCCCACGAGACGTTGGAAAGGGGTAGGGGTTTAAACCAACAATATTACTGTAACCAGTCACAGAGATGCCTTCTTTTCCCACCCACCCCAAGAGACATTGGAAAGGGGTAGGGGTTTGACCAACATTATTTCTGTAACAGTAACATGGATGCCTCGCCGGAAGAGAAAATTAAGATCCGGCAAGATATGCCGGAAGAGAAAATTAAAATCCGGCAAAATATGCCGGATCCGTATACACTACGAATTTGATATGCCTGCACTTGTTGAGACGGGCAGGTTCCGAATTTCTTATTTAAAGATTAGTTATTACAAACGCAGTGCCTCGTCGTCCCGAAATTCGGGATGACTAGTGCAATATTTTTTATAAGCTTGGCTAGTCGTCCCGAATTTCCGGGTGGGGCGGGAAGGCACCCCTGTGACTGGCCACATAAATAATATTGGTCCAACTCCCTTAATTTTTCGGGACGACTAGACACAGCCTATTACAAAATTACAAATTTTATCGGTTATAAAATTTTAATCCTCAGCAGATCTCAACTGTTTAGTCCTAACCTAGCTACCTGATTCCTGGAAATAGCAGGCCCCACTGGTGAGGTCCAGAATTCATAAAGGTCGGAGTATGATGGACAATTGAGACGCTCAGAGGAAAAACGTTATAAGTTCTATGTTTTAACATGGGACTTATCACGTTTTTCCTCTGAGCGGCTCAATTAACTCTTGTAATTTTGACCCTGGCAAATTTTAAAGCCACAAATCGGTAATATAATTTCCTTCGAGAACAATTCGGTATATTTATCAAGGCTTACACTTCTTGTCTTAGGACAAGCCTACCTGGTCTTGTCTTGGCACAGTTTACAGCCATAAATGCAAGAGAAGTCTGTATATCTCCACTGTCTAGCTTGTGAGACGTAACCAGACATCATGGTCCTGAAGACATATGGAATACATTCAAGAGAAAATCAGGACCAAATACTTTAACCCGGGCAGAGCTACGAAAACCTAGAAATGGAATGAAAAATGTCATATTATATGAGAATTCGTGAAGAAAAATACAAAAATTGTAACCATAAGAGTTGTTCGTATTTTTAGAAGAATACAAACCTTTGGAAACGTTATACTACTGACTTAATAACATACTATGAAACATTTTTCATTCAGATTCAAAAATACGATGGAATTTCATCTATCTCTCTATAAAATAAAACTGATGGGCCAAGAAAAAACTCGCGATTTCGATATTTCATTGCTGTTGGCTTTCCGCAATACTTATTGGCCACATAAGACTGCGTTGAATTCAAGTGATAGTATATTGTTTTTTTCGAACTATATGGTTAAAATTCAAGACTGTGCGATTTGACCTTTTAGGAATTTGGGTACTGTATTCTTTATATGTACAATATACAAAAATCAATACACTCAGTAAATAAGATCAAAAAAATCATTACTATATTTTATCCATAAGGGGAACTATAAGTTGATTCAAGTGCTGACGTGTTTATGTGTGTATATAAGTAACTCAAACTAAAAATATTTTTTACATTTTAGCTTTTGAAATCTGTACATAGTAGATTCATACCGCAAATGATAAGCCGCCAAGATTTTTTCAACAAATCGAAAAGTTATAACCAATTTTCACAAATTGTTTACGAAGCTTGGTCATTAGAAATAGAGCCAAATCTACATTGGCTACAAGAAGTAAATTATTATCTAAAAATATTAATCTTGATTCCGGAAAAGTTATAGACCTAATATTACTAAAAATTATTTCAAAACTTTACATGCAGGAATTGAGAACTATCATTCACATATATGGTTCCTGAAAATTTGAAGTTTGATTAAAATTGTATTTTTGTTCGTTAATATCTCCGGAAATGAAAAAGGATCATTATTGTTGAACTTATTAGAAATTTTAATCATTTTGCTTCCTCATAGAGGGAGGTTTGTAATTACCTAAATTTTCAAATATACTTTTTTGACATATTTTGATATAATTCAACCCCAGGAGCTCGAAAATCAAATTTTTTTAATATGTCCATGTGTGTAACGAATTTCTTCTCACCATATCTCGAAAAGTGAAAGAGCTATGATCATGAAATTTGGATTAAGTATAGCTCGGATTGATATCCAGGTCTGATAGGATTTGGAGCTAGATCGACCATTTAACAATATTTTTTTTTGCGTTTCGAGACCTGAAAAGAAAAATTTTACCTTGTTTACATAAGAAAAACTTTTTTGATATTCAAAATACAATAATGCGATATCTAGCGTATTTTTCACGTCTCTGAAATGCACTGATGGACCTACACTGAAAAAAAGGATTACTTGTACCAAGTGAATTTTATTTGACTGAAGTAAGTGAAAGTCCTGTTTATTTTCAAAGAAATATGTTTTTGAGGCAAATAAAAATATGCACATTGAATGAAAAAAGAATTTCTTTCAGCCAGACAAATGATAATAGGATTAAGTTAAGAAGTTGAGAAATATTAATTAAAGACAAAAATATACATCTTAAACCAAATAAATGACTGATTGTTCCAAATTAATGTGCCATGAATGGGATAATCAACATTGTTATTATCACACATATTAAATTTAAACAAAGCATATAATTCAAAATCTTGATGCAACTGAAACAGAAAAATTCGATGAAAAATCCACCTTCAGCAAGAATCGAACTAGGGTCCGTCGAGTGTCAAGTCCAAAGCGATGAACACGACGCTGTCGCAACATGGAAATGATAAGGCGGAAAGCCGTATTTAACCCTCACCATAAATGCCAAAGAAATATTTCTTCAAATCAAAAACATGCATATTGAATTTAATAACATATTTCTTTGATCTAAAGAAGTATTCAACTGAAACAAATTATGCCAAATTATTAAATTTTTGATTTGAAAAAATAATTATTTCGTTGGTATAAATGCTTATTTGTTATGAACAATTTCATTCTAGTAAGCAAATGAAACATTTCCTTCAACTAAAGAAATAAATATTTATGTAAACACAATATCTTGTTCATCTAAATAAATGCTTCATTGATATAAATGCATGAACTCTTTGTAACGAATAAATATATTTTATAATTAATTAATATCATTTTGAATTAAAACATTATTACTTTGATTTAAATAAACTTAAAGACTTGATTCAAGTATGCACAATTAATTGATTTCAATGCATCCGAATCAATTAAAAAAATCGAACTCATTGAATCAAATAAATATATCTTTGAAGGACTAATCAGATTTCAACGAATCTAGACCTTTGGAATCAATGAAATGGTTTTCTTGAATATAAGAATTATTTGTTTGAATCAAGAAAACATAGCCGTATCCAAAATACGACAATATTATATTCAGTGTAATTGTTCGCGTCCTTGAATCGTATTGATTGACCTGTTGATAAACCTTTTATAACCAACCATTACCTTTTTACGAATTACAAAGAAAAATGGCTTATCCTGTTTACATGATTTTTTTTTTTTTTTTTGACATTCAGAATACGACAATATTACATGTAGAGTATTTGTTCGCGTCCTTGAGACGCATCGATTGACCTATTGATGGACCCTCCAGGACCCAACAGTAACGATTCATAAAGTTTAAAAGAAATGGTTTATTCTATTTATATGAAAAAAACTTTTTTGATACTCAAAACACGACGAATGACGTATCGATAAGCCTTCTATGATCTCTCATGATATAGCAATACCGTTTCTTAAATTTATCAAATATATTGTTTATCTTGTTGATATAAGGAGACCTTTTTTAGTATTTAGAATACAACTATAATGGATATCACATATTTTTTCGCGTCTTCGAGAGACGTTGATTGTCAATAATCATTTTAGCGAACTTTCAAAGACCATTATTAATTTATTAATCAATAGCTAATCAGAAAGTTTTGACAAAATTAACATTGTGTCGATTAGGTTTTAATTTGAAATATAAAACTAACTTGGGTTGAGAATTTATTCATCGTAATAGAATACATCAATTGGCATTTTGATGGGCCCTCTGATTGTCTGAAAATAGAATTTTCGGAAAGACAGAAACATAAGCTTAAAAAATATTGAAAGTATACATTTTTTCCTTTTGTTAGGGATAACATCCCTCTATGAGGAAGCAAATTCATTTGATACTTATGAGGAAGCAAAATGCTCATGAAATAAGCACAAATAAATACACCCAAAGTGAATACGTCCATAGTACTTCGCAGCCGTATTATGTACCTATACGTATTTACAAATCATTTTAAAGGCTAATAAAACTGCTAATCATTAGTTTCATTAAGTTATTTAAAATATCTTATTTATTCAAAAATATTCAATGATTTTTTATTTTTAATCCTCATGTTCAGTTTTCAATTTTTTTCGTGAAACATTTTTTACACGAAAAAATATATATTAAAATATATCAAAATTTTTCTTATAATTACTAGCAAAAAACTTGAAACTTTGGGTCGAATCCATATAAAACTTTCTCGAATGTTCAGAACCTGGAAATTTCGAATACTCAGAAACTTTCGAGCGTTTGAGAAAGCTCGAACCCAGAGCTGATCAGCAATTAGAGAAAAATGGAGGCAACGCAATTTGAAATTGTGCCAACTGTGGATAAAATTAAAGCTAATGCTTCATTTCAGATAAAATAAGGATTAAGTAAATGGTTTTATTTCCAACTGAAAACCACACAAAATCTTCGAGCACTTGAATTGAATTTCGAGTCAGTTGAAACTTTCCAGCTACCCAAAAATTTATTATCCAAATTTTCGAACTTTTGTGAAAACTTAAACCTAACCCGAACTCCAGTCTAGCAAAAGTCTAACAAATTAGACTTAACTCTTTCGAAATCCGAATTTCGATTTTTTACACACATCTAATAAATCCAAATATCCAACATTGTAAAAGTCAATAGTCCTGTAATACCCATCAGAGCTTTTTCCTGCCAGTTAGGGGGGGCCCCCCCCCCGCCGTAATGCTTTTTTTATATCAAGTGTGTGTGAGTTTAACGTCGGCGTAACGTTCAAGGTGACATCCTTCCACCCTAAAGGCGTTACGTATTTTTTGAACGGCCCTTATTCGATTTTAATAAATAGATATAGAATATTGTAAAAATTAATTGCTTTTTAATAATTAAAAAACTAATTCTTACGCACATTCAATCCAATTGGAACCATGAATAAGAATTATATGATTACGTCAATTTATATTCCTTTTTTGTACAGGGGAGACCACCCTACAATAGATAATGATCTTGCAGTAGATAATCATTAATTAAGCACAAATATAAGTAAAATAATCAATTTTTATTTTAATATATTAACAGGTCTCGTGTCATAATTATTAAGTACATTAAAATTATTATTTTGCATACATTAGTATTTTATTCTTATACCATTAAGCCTTTCAGGGTGGGCGTGACTTGATCGGTTGGAACATAGTAAATAGGTACGTATTTAGGTATATAATAGGTAGGTATATAGGTATAAGGTAGATAGGTTTATAGGTGTTAGGTATAGATATTTTAGATTGATCTGGAATTCTCGTGTTATTTATTTCAATTACACGTTTATTCCGCAACACTGCTCCGACCCAGGTTGCTGATCAATCTCTCTAGCGATCACTTCAAGTGAGGAGCCTCTCAAAATTGCTATGCATGGTTCCCCGCTTGGGCCCATTAGTATCCAAGGTCTTTGTTTCAGGCATCATTCACTCTATTGTCACTCTGTTTACAAATTATTTGTCGCCACACTTTTCTGTCCTGGCATACTACTCTAGCTTTCTTCACGTCAATGCATTTTTTCATGCAAGCTCTTGTGTTTCTATGGCTTCTTATGTCTCTTCGGATTAATGTCTCATTCACAGATTCTAGCTATTCTTTCGGCGGTCTACCTCTGGGCATTCTCCCATTTACTTTACCGTTATACACTTGTTTGGTCAGTCGTTCATCTTTAATTCTTTCAAGATGTCCGAACCATCTTAACTGATTTCTTTCCCATTTGTCAACTAGTGTCTCTCCTGTACCACATTCTTTGAGGATTGTCTCGTTCCGGACTTTGTCCATCAGTGTTTTCCCGCATATCATGCGCAGACTTTTCATGCCGATCGCGTTAATTTTACTCCTGTCCTTTTCTTGACAGGTCCATGTCTCGCTACCGTATAGTACAGTCGGTACGAATATAGAATTATGTATGGCCATTTTAGCTTTTTTTATATGTTTTTATTTGTGAGGATGGACCCTGCTTTACCGATAACCTGCTTACCCTTATTTAGGTGCCTTTCTATCTCTCCATCTATTTTTCCGTCATTAGTGAATAGACTACCTAGATATATGTACTTGTCAACTTGTTGTAATTTCTAATCATTTATGTCAATGTTGCACATTGTTTTCTCACTTTTTCCCTCAAACACAATGATTTTCGTTTTATTTACGTTAATTTTGAAGCCCATATTCTTCATGATTGTATTATGTTTATTCAACATTCTTTCCTAGTCCTCGACTGATTCTGCCATAACAATCTTATCATCTGCGAAAGCTAACCCAAATTAATGATTATCTGCCGTGTGCTCATTATCTACTGCATGGTGGTCTCCCTACATATGTAAAATTGGATATTTCTGTCAAAAAACAAAAGCTTTGTTCTAGCCTTTTTAATACCTGGATTTCTGTGAGTCATAATTGTAAGGTTAAGTCAGCAAAACTTATTTTTTTGACGTAATCCAGACTTTGTTGCCTGGATAATATAAGCAATCTGCTTATAAAACCTTATGTAATCTACATGAATTGTTAGCACGTGAATGCAATGTAATACAAAGCGGAAATAAATATTCTATAAAATGATTACGACACAAAATTTAGGCAGACCATCTTCATATTTTTAAAGCTAAATAGGCCAATTAAAAATCACGTCTAGAGTTCTTTTTTTTTGTACGCCTTTTTCATTCCTTTGTTCAATCTTCCCCTGACTCCTTCACCCTATCAAATGAACCTGCTCCAGAGAAGATATCATCCGATCGATACGCTGGCGGAGGTGTATAACTCAAACACCAGTTCAACGAACTACACGTTTTTAAAAAGCAGAGAAAATTTTCGAAGTGAGAAGAAGCTGGAAACTTGGTTTAAATTACTATTATTTGAATGCCACGGTTGGGATTACAGGATATGTCAAAGGATATTTAAATAGAGAGAGTCAAAAGTCTTCAAAATTGTCACAAGAAATCTGCCGACCTGATGAAGAAACTATACAACTGCATTTGAGAAGAAACGAGATATTTAATAAAACGCGTTTACATCTGTACCTTAACGTATGAGACTTTTTGAAAAAAATTACTGTTCTTTTGTAAATCGTGCATGCTCTATTCATTAAAACAAAAAAAGGGCGAATTCCAATTATTTATATGCAAAACTGTAGATATGCTAGATATTAATGCACAAAGTCACCGAGAATCCTTACTTATAAACACATTTGCGCAGTTGTACTGCCGAATACATGCACTTGTGCTATTCGATTTCAGGAAATCGGACTACAGAAAGACCGAGGATCCTTATGAGCTTTTGCTCATGTGTTTTTACACATCTGCGCAAATGTGTTTCTTTTATCAGGATCTGAGGGGTCAGCACCACTCAGCACTATCCCAAATCCTGGAATTCGTGTAGATATGCTAGAATTTCTGCAGATGTATTGTTTCTTCATCAGGAATTCTCGAAAATCGCTGTAGATATGCTAATTGAGACCTAATCATCTCGAGATTTAATTACAATTTTTAACAATGATTAGCATAGTTAAATTAGTCTTTTCATTACGAATACAACTATATAAAAAACTCATTTTTGATAGAAATGCAGTTGTACAGTTTCTTCATCAGGACGGCAGAAATCGCTTGTGGCCGTATCCTGAAAACAAATTCTACAAAAATACTCTAAAACACCTTCCAATTTTCTTACAATTGAGTTGAAATTCAAATAAATCTGCCGTTTCTTATAGACTAATAACTGCAGACTCTGGGAACAGAAGCAGGTACCTCAGAAGGTATCCTCCAAACACGCAGAAATTGACCCAATTTTCGAATCATAGAAATACTTCCAACCTCTGTATTCCAAATGAAGACGCTCACCCTCCTGGGTTTCAGTAAACTTCATAAATCGGGCTATCTCCCGAAGCAAACGATGAAATGTGTGGGGATAGGGTTTAGCCGTGACGGAGACGAGAGTGCTGCCTAAGCTTATTAAGGCTTGGTGACTATGGCGTGGGGCAATCTTCCTTCTCCGTCCCCGGGCCACACGGTGGTTCCAGATATCGCGTCGGTATCTTGGCTTGGCGTAACTGCACCGGCGCCGCTAGAATCAGGGGAAGGGCGAGCAGCATTGCAAAAAGATAGGATGAGGGTGTGGGTGCTGGAAGGGGATTTTAGGAGCACAGAACCTCTCGAGAGACAATGAGGCCGAGTGTCGCCACGAGTGGGTGCTCTTCACTATTGCCAACTCAGGCTCTTCAGGCTCTTCCAGGCTGCATCACCTATGGTAGTAACACTGCCAGTGCTGTACTACTACTAGCGATGAGGAGGAAGTGCCGAGGACAGTCGGTCGGGGTGGCACTGAACTCAAGGGGTGCTGTAGCGAGCCTGTCTTCTGACACGTTCTTTTAATTTGTTTATGACCCTTCGACGTACAAGCTTCGGAATTTGATTTTTGTTCGAATTTTCCAAAATTTTGGTAACAACTTTTTAAAATGTTAATTATTTTAGGAATTATTTAACTTTTAAGAAGAGATTAAAGTTTGCACCATTTTTGAAATATCTTCCTAAATAATTGACGAAATGCCTTCTGCATGGCTTTTTTATAGATAATAATCAATTATTGAATTTAATTAATAATGGATAATCAATTATAGGCCATCAGATTTGCCTCTCCATGATTGTCGACCAAACAATAAAAAGTACATAAAGTAGACAATGGTTTGAAGATATTACAGGATTTCACCGAATCCATATCCAATCAGACAGGTTCTAAACTTCAGGTCGCCGAGTTTCTCAGTGAAAAAGTATGCTATTTTTAGACAAATTTGGAAAACGGGTTTGTCCCATTCAATAAAAAATAATGTATTTAGAAATACTAGAACTAATTGAATTTTTCCGTTTGATAAAAATACCAAATTTATTCTCGCAAACATCAGCAGTTTTTAAATAAAATAATTTATTTGAACTTTCTTTCCAGATTATGATAAGGTTTACTGTATTCTTTCCAGGGTAACCGCAAACTTCATTTTCAAAATTCCCTTACTTTTTCCTGACTAGAATCCTAATCTTGTAACATTTCAGATATAAAATCTGATATTGAATGGAACAACACAATTTTGAATAAAAATTTTTTAATTTATTATTCTTGAAAGTTATTTAAAGTGCCTCTTAAGAAAATTTCCTGAATTTTGCGAATTCTTTTTTTTAATCCCTGACTGATCGCAGGATGTATTCCTCATAATAGAAAAAATTTAACATAAAATTTAGGACCAATTCATAGATTTTGCTGAAGCTTAATGAAGCTCGGCACAGTCTTAAAGGAAAATTTTAATGTATGAATTAAGTCAAAAACTCTCGAAGTTTGAAGAAGAAATGTGTATTTTTAGTCTGGGTCTTGATGTCCAGAACCTGCCTGTTTTCAAATTGATCCGAACATTTTTTTATTGCAGATCTGATGAGGCTAAAATTGGCGGCCGAGAGTTAGCAACTGGTGGGTTATTCCGAAAAAAATTTTTTGCCGACACCGACTTTAACTTCTTGTATTCCAAAAAATGTTTAAAGGCTTTTCCGTTTAGTTGGTTGTGACTGTCGAAATCTTTAAAATGCCTTTAAGTACTATTAAGTATTATTTATGAATAAACTTAACTCACATATTAATAAATAAAGATTTTTTAAGTATTTATATTTAATATTCAATTTAACACAAATTTTTCTCAGGAAATTTGCAGGGCTCCAAAGAAAATTTGTTAGCCTCAGCTGCCTCCTAAGCATCTCGCGGTCCTGGATAATAATCCTGGAAGTCCAGGTACCTTAAACAAATCTCCGAGGAAGTTATGTTCCTAACGAAGAATCCTGGTAGTCCTGGTATCTAAAACACATTCAACTCTAGGAAGTTCGTTTCTTAACCGAAATTCACAAGCTTTAGATGCTTTTCTCAAAGTACCGTCGTCCTAAGGAAAACGGACCTGTTTTTTCAATTCCATAGGATAGAAAGGAAAGTATCTTAGTAGACAGGCAAGGGGGTTTCTGGATCAAGATTCCTACCTTACCGACACCGAGGAGCTTTTAACCTGTAGTAGTTCATGTCCGTACTAAGCTTCTAGAACATTCTCGAAGGGTTCTGATGACGTCACAGAATAATATTGCGCAATTGTAAGCATTGAATTCATGTAAACAGGTTCAAGGTCATTACGAGAAATACAAGCTTTATTTATTGCTTTTCTTATAGTTAAAGCATTTATTTAATGTACCAAAGATTCCGAAACATCCTTGATGACATCATCAAGTTATACTGCGCAATTTCTGAAAAGCGTTTTTTTAAGCAATTTAAAGGTTATTTTTAATAACACATTACATTTTGCGTTGCAAAATATACAGCCCGGACGTGTCGATTATAATGTAGTACGTTCTAGAACATTGTTGCATCACAAGATGCAATATTGCACAATTTCGAAAAACGAATTCAACGTGTTTCTAGGTGTATCGATGATAATGCAGAACGTTCTAGAACATTCTTGCATCAAATAAGGCAATATTGCGCAATTTCGAGAAACGAATTTTACGTGTAACGATTATAATGTAGAACGTTCAAGAACATTGCAGCATCATATAATGCAATACTGTACAATTTTGAGAAACGAATTTTAATAGGCAAAGACAGTAAATAATTCGTGAATATAAAAAAAAAAATTAAATTTTGCGTAAATAGCTTCAACGTTGCATTTTTTTATTTTTCCTTGAAGTTGCATCGTGAATAATAATTTACGATACAAGTGCGTGAAACAGGTAATTATTATGAGTGTGAAGTTTGCAGCATGAGCCATAGGCAAATGCTACAATCACATTCGTAATAATCACCTGTGTAGGCACATGCGTTGTACACATATGTTAATAAAGTTGGACAAAGAAACAGTTGAGCCAACATTAAGTGATACTTTTAAGCCCATTGTTAATCCACCGAAGAAAATTGTTGGTGTTCTCAAGAATATAAAAAAAAGTTATGTTAATTGAAAGGAAAGAAGAAGAGAGAGCCAAGAGTAAAGTTGAAGAAAGTATTGATGATGATTTGTCAAATAAATCAATTAATGATGAGGAAGAAGCAGACAAGACAGAAGATCCCAGTAATTTAGAGTTATCAACTCGTTTTGAAGCGGAAAATAACTCAGAAACGCCTTCTCCTTCATGGATTGTTGATGATGATGCAAACAAGTATCTCATATTATTAGGTGAAAGAATTAGAGAACTCGATAATGTGTATGGAGTGAGAAAATTAACGAAAGATAGATTGATGATTGGAGATTCTCTGATACATTTTAGCCAGAACTATATTCATGTGGGTAATTTAAATTCGGCTCCTACTTAGCCTTTTTCATTATATTTATTATCTGTGAGGAAGCGATATATCAAATATTGAATGTTTTAAAAGATTAGCACGGACATGAATCACTACAGGTTAGAAGCTTCTCGACATCGGTAAGGTAGGAATCTTGATCCAGAAACCTTCTTGCCTATGTACTTATCTTTGGTACTTTTCCATCTTTAAAGTCACCAAAAGTGTATTTTCGATCTTTTAAAAGTTCCTATCATGTGGTTAGCACTAACAATTGAATAATTGAACAATATCGAATTACTTGTTTTTTACATATGGAGAATTGAAGTACCCATTCTAGAATGTGGGGGAAAAATATTTTTGACACTTTTTTACCTTCAAGGTCACTAGAAGTGTATTGTACCGGTTTGTCTTCCTGGCTAAGCGGCATCTCTCGCTCGCGGATTGTCACATCTACGACTTGTATGCCAGTGCAACCCAACCTGCAGCACTTGACACACGAACAAAACATGGAAGTTTCCCATACAGCACCGGAATATTGCAGGATGTCTAGTTTATGTCTAAATATATACTACTGATATCATACACATATATCTGCTGAATATTTGCGGGATATCCATATAAGCCGGAAATTTCTATATCCCTGGTATATCTGTACTATACGTGGAAGTTTTTTTGAACGCTCCTTCTACGGATATCTTCAAATATCCAGCAGATATTCATAGGAGAACCTTAAGGATATCTTGTGATTTAAATTGGATATCCTGCAATATCTTGGTGCCAAAATTTAGTCTAGTGTTAAAAATGTTCTTTAAAAAGTTCAACAGTGATCAGTGATCAATAACACCTATATACATACATTTCTAGCAACGATTGGTCGAACTTTTGATCCAATAGAAAGCAGCTGTTCCACGAAAACTTCAAAAGGAAATAAAAATGCAAAAATTTCAAAAGTCGTATATCGTTTTGTAAAGTTATTTCTCCCATTTGTCTATAAGAAAAATAAAAGCAAAAAGAAACAGAATCAAGTCAACGCAAAGACCGAGAGAGATAGAGAGGAAGAGAGAGAGAGAGACGGACAGAGAGCAAGATTATGAGAAAACAAACAAATTTTAGTAGCAAAGAAACAAGTTAAATCTACAGAAGCCGGACTTGCTAGACTTCATCCTTATAAAGTTTATTTTCACCTGTCTCTTCAGCGGTTTCTCTCCTTCTGCCTTCTTTTCAATCGCCCATTTCTGTCCTTCTTTCAACTGAAATAACTTCGACTCTCAGAGTACGCTACAGTGAGTAATGCTTCTTCATTCCGCTTGTATTTAACTTATTCGAAAGTTTCTCGTCAACTCGGCAAAAGAAGAACCCAAGGTATCGTATCACGCTTTTCTCTTTCCTGATTTTTCCTCGAATCGAGAATGCCGCAGGAAAAAAAATCAACCAGAATGCATGAATCGTTGCAGGAAAGACTGCATGGACTACTTCAAAATACGTCGATAGGACAGACCAATCGAGACGCTCCTCTTGAATACTACTCCCCCTACTTGAGAACAAAGTGGAGCACCGGATGTTCAAACGCTATTGAAAATTTTGGCCGAAATCCCTTACAAATTTTACAAAAAGGTACTGGCAAATTTAAATGACAAAAATATCATAAGTACTATATTGTTAAAGGATAAAATTAATTGTGATTATTTTTTAACACTTTATGTCTTAAATTGATATTTTTATTTATAATGTCTTCATATTTAACCCAATATTTCATTTTCTTTCGTAATTCTAAAATGGCCTAATATCATATAGATGATTCTGCACAAACAGGCAACTTTTGCGTCTCCACTTCATAACTTTGGGAAACATAGTTCAATCAGTCTCAAACTTGGTAACATTATTCTTTTTTATCATATTTATGATATATGAATGAGTATTAAAAATGTTTTTGTAATTAATTTCGTAGGTATTTATTAGACTCGCGGGTCTGAAAACTTCGCAAAAACTTGTGAGTTAGAAAAAATGTTATACTTTTATTACGTTTTGCGAAGTTGAATTATGCAACATAGTTTAACATTTTTACATTTCTACGAATGTAGATGGGAATGAATTTAGGCAGTCTAACAGGCTAACTTCCGGCAGTGTAGAACTCTCCAATCAAGGCTATACACTCACTAAAGCCATCTTCTAAAATTCTAGATTATAACGCTTACGAGGCGGGTCCATTAAAAAACCCTCTTTATAGGATGAAATTCCAAAAAATCTTTTAGTCTGATCAATAGATTAGGCGATGATAACTATAAAAAAAAATGGATAGCAGTTCGAACTCGAAAGTTCATTGCCTCACAACCCGATTCGGGTAGGGTTTCTAGGTGGATATTTACTTCCAGTGTGAGCCCACCACACCCACGACGGGCCAACAGCACGCAGTATTCCCGAACGGTCACCCATCCAAGTACTAACCGCGCCCAGCACTGCTTAACTTCAGTGATCTTACGAGAACTGGTGTTTTCAGCGTGTTATCGCCGTTGGGATGATGACTATATTTAGAAAAAAGTAAAATAGAAAAAAAGCTGGTTGTAATAAATAACAGAAATGGGATAGTACCCGAAATTGATCCAAGAATGAGAGAGAACATGTGACTCCGCATTGTTTTCGGTCTAGAGCAGTTTTTTTTAGATTGCAACACGAAGTACTACAAGGAGACCGCACGCCTGTGGCGAAGATGGTGGTCAACAGCCCACAACTGCGATCGCCTGTCCTCGGACTTTCATTTCTTCCCAGATGAGAGCGACACACGTTGCAAATTGAGGAATTACGATTCCCACAGTAGCGGACGACAATTTAGTTACAAATTTTCTCGGAAGAGGCGCTCTCATCTGTGAATAAATCTCGCTATGGAGAAAATTGGAGGACAGGAGTAGAGTTCTTAAATGCTCAAGAATTTATATTGAGCAAATGCATTTATAGAGCATTAAAGAGAATTTAACAAAAAAATTTACAAAAACATTCTAGAGTGAAATAAAAATATATTTTTTTTTAAACTACAGAGTAGCTACAAGTCAGGTAATTCCAGAAAGTCAGGGAATTTCAGGGAAAACGTAACAGAGCTAGGGAATTTTCGATAAATTAAAGTTGAAATTAATTTCAATATTATGGTTGAAAATCGCAAATATTTGATTGAAGATTAATCTGTTTTGGTTGAGGATTTAAACGATTTTGTTGAAAATTCATCTTTTTTCATTGAATTCAACTATTTTGAGTATAAAATTTAAATCTTTTTCGTGGTTGAAATATAATATATCACGTGTTTCGTTGAGAATTCCCCTTGTTTTGTAGAAAATTCAACTACTTGGTTGGAAGTAGAGTGGAACTACTTTGTTAAAATTCATTTATTTGTTTGATGTTTCATCATTTTAATTGAAACCCTCTTCTTTTTTCAGAATTAAATTATTTCGTTGAAAATTATTTTTTCTAGGTGAGAAGTAATTGTTTTAACTGAAAATTCAACTCGCACATGTTTGGTTCAAAATTTATCTTCTCAAGTTGAAAATTCAAATATCTGGTTTACAATTCCTGTATTTTATTGAAAACTCGAATTTTGTGGGAGAATATTTAATCTTCTTGGTGACTAATTCATCCTTTTAGGTTAGCAATTCCTGTAAAAATTTAAATATTTGGTTGAAAATTCCTGTACTTTGTTAAAAATTCATCTTGTTGGTTGACAATTTGAAAATTGATCTTTATTGTTGAAAATGAGATTTTTCTTACTGAGAATTAATTTTCTCAACTGGAAATATAACTTCCATTTTTTGTCGGAAATTTATATTTTTTGATAGAAATTTAATCTTCTTGGTTGAAAATTATACCATACACGCCAGCCCTCCCGTTTGAAAAATCAAAATTTGAATTGCATGACCTTGAAGATCTCTAAATGCGCTGATATGCGCCATCAAACAAAAATTTTGCGCCACATTGATAACACAGTTATCAGCGATCAAAATGGGGGATGGGGGGCTGGCGCGATTTTTCTTAAATAATAACATTTTTTCAAATTAATCATAGCTATCCGTCATGACTTCAAATGCGCTCAAATGCGCCACCACTAAAAAATTTTGCGCTAGCTAATTAACAAAGATAGCAATTCGGGGGGGGGGGGCAATGTGACGCAGGTGTTAAATCTTCGACAGAGATCTGAAATTTAAAATTACGGACATGGAGTTATTCGTCTTCAAATGCGCTCATATGCGCCACAAAATTGTTTTGCAAACTACGAAATTTTTAACACCTTACACAATTATGACCAAGTGATGACCGAAAAAATGAAAAGTTTTTAATCCGCAGTGATTAAGGCCTATGGGGTTTCAAATGCGCTCATTTGCGCCATCGAAATTTTCTGCATATCTTGAAAATTGCCCAAGATATGGAGGTTGTAACATTTCGCAAAGTGATGACTACCAAAATAAAAAGTTTTTAATCCGCAGTGATGAAGGAACTGCCGTATGGGGTTTCAAATGCGCACATATGCACCATCAAAATTTTTTGCATATCTTTAAAATTGTCCAAGATATTGCGCATATGAGCGCATTTGAAACCCCAAACGACAGTCCCTTCATCACTAGGGATTACAAATTTTTTATTTTGTTGGTCATCCCTTTTTTAAAATGTTGTGACCTCCATATCTTGGGCAATTTCCAAGATATTAGGAAAATTCTGATGGCGCATATGAGCGCATTTGAAACCCCATACGGCAGTCCCTTTATCACTGCTGATTAAAAAAATGTTATTTTGTTGGTCATCACTTTGCAAAATTTTACGACCTCCATATCTTTGGCAATTTACAAGATGTGCAGAAAATTTCTATGGCGCATATGATTAATTAGGTGGCACAAAATTGTTTAGTGGTGGCGCATTTGAGCGCATTTGAAGTTATGACTGATAGCTATAATTAATTTGAAAAAATGTTATTGTTTTAGAAAAATCGCGGCAGCCCCCCCCCCTTCCCATTTTGATCGCTGATAACTCGGTTATCAATGTGGCGCAAATTTTTTTTTTTTTTTTTGATGGCGCATATCAGCGCACTTAGAGATCTTCAAGGTCATGCAATTCAAATTTTGATTTTTCAAATGGGAGGGCTGGCGTGTCACCAGCCCCCTTCCCCACGCCACGTAACACCTGCTATAACTCCTGGAGTTTCGTGGCGCAAATTTTTTTATTTTTGATGCATATGAGCGGGGGGGGGTGAAGAGTGGGGGGATGGTGTAACTGACTTTATATTCTCAAAGCGCATAAAGGTCGAGCATATTCTCGAGCATATTCTCATGCTCGTGACGATTTCTCCGAGGACTTAAATTCTTTAGAACACTAGACAGGTGATCGCGAAATGGCGCCAGGTGAAATACATGGTGTGCGGTCCCCGTCTAGTAATTCGTAGATTGCAGCATGTAATCGCTGTGCTATACCTGTTTCCCTTCCTGACAGTTGTAAGAGATCAAAATAAAACAGAATGATATCATTTGCGATAAAGAGTGTTTGATGCTCCTTAAAGTATCATAACTGTATATTCAGTCAGATCCTCCCTTATTCAGCCTTAACTGTCTACACCATTTAGTTTTAATGCGGCGCAAGAGTGGAACGATAATAGCGTGAGACACAAAGTATTTCTAATGTTCCAAACTTGGGTACCGTATGGATTTTGTAAAAATATACAGTTTGCTTGAGTTTACCTAGATTCATAACGATTTTACATTCCATAGTGCCTTAACTTCTTCGACCACTTTTCCTTTTACCCCGGACCCCCTGCTCAGTTTGCTTTCCTTATTTCCCTTTTTTCTTTCGCTCTTCCCTTTCTGCTTTACTTTCTTCTTTCCCGCCTTATTTCTTACTTCTTTGTACTTTCAGCTCATTTTCTTTCTTGATTGTCAGCTCCCCCCCCCCCCCCTCTCTCTCTCTCTCTCTCTCTCTCTCTATCTCTCTTCTTCCTTTACGTTGTTAGACTCTCCCGAAAATAAACAACTCGCTAACGCACACTTGGCCACCCGGAAAGACCCGACATGTACGTCGAACTTTACCTCAATGTACTTCTTTCCAAACAAGCACTATACACTATACAGGGTTCGAACTTGGGAGAAATGTTTGAAACTTTAAAACACAAATTCAAGCTTGTCCTTAGCTACTGGGTCGATTGTTTAAATAAGCAACCATCAGAAACAATTTTTTTCATTTTTTAAGCTAAATTTTAAAGTCTACAGCAAGGTGAAGAAACTGCAGCATGTCTCCGGGAGTCAATTATCACATCTGAAACCTATCACCAGTGGCATTTCTCACCATCAAATTATCAAATGCGCATTCGTTACAATTTTTTGTACACATAACTTTTGATTCGTGTAATAAAGAGTTTAAAAACTCTTCTGTAGCTATTCTGAATAACTAGGACCTTCTTCCTTCACAAAAATGAATAAAATGGTAACACATGCGCGAATGTGTCTTAAACAATTATTAAATTTTAAATAAAAAAGAATTCAAAAACACGTTTTTGTTATAGGATCTTTCAGAATATATACGCATACAATGGTTAGGACTTAGAAATGACGAGTTAAGATTTAATGTTCCGATAACTATGGGATGTTACAAAATATTGCAGATCTTGAATTATTGAGCCAAGCAGTGGTGATATGAATGTAGAAAATTGAGCAAACTTGCAACATATTCAAACAGTATTCAATGCCTGCTCATAATTGTTAAAGTGGGAAATTTTCCAAGCATCGTATCGACTTTATTTGCTTCGATTTAGAGTGAGAATCGCTCAGCACTCATTTCCACGATCTTGCAGATCCATTTCCAACTTCATATGACTTTAGCAAATGAACATATACACTGGTACTGAACTACAAGACCGTAAAGTCACTTTATTGTGTATCTCTTTACAGCATAATTGTACTCAACTTAATTCTTGCATTTATGAAACAAGTAATAAAAAAATATATTCCCCATATAGAGGATAAACTGACATCAGTACCCCATGTAAAACCATTTTTGAACGTCTAAATGAAGTTTTCGAATGAATAACAGGATTGACTGGACGAGACTGATGCTCTGACGGTATAAGCTCAGTTCAATATGTACAGCTGGACTTTTCTATAACCTGGAAATGGATATGGGAATTTCAATAGTCAGTCCCCGAAATGCATGACTGATGCGTCCACAGAAATGATCGAGTCTCGCCACGATTGAAATTCGCAATTTTATTCCACAAATAACTGCCTGTCAATGTCACTCACATTCAAAGAATGGGTTTGAAGCTTTCAAAAAATATTATTCATTTGTATTATTGTATCTTAACTATAAAAACTGATTTAAAATTGACTCAAGCCATTTTTACCCCTTTATTTATTGTTGCAGATGGCCACCAATTTATTTCCAGTTAAAAAATATCTTCATGAGACTGTTACTTCTATCACCAAAAAACAAAGCAATTTTCCGAATCGATAAATAATCGGCCGTTGGAAATAACGTGCATAAAATAGTAAGTGGATGTCTTTTAGGTCGTGGAGTTACAGGGTGGTTCAAGTGGCTGGCAAAGAATCGATGTGTACGTGGGACGCATTAGTTATTTGCGATGTTATCGCTTCGATGCGGCAGAGCGCGGGCGTGTCTTATCTTCATCCAAAATTACTCTGCTAATTGGAGAAATCTTTTTATTGGTAGCGGACTGCTGAGCATTAAATTCGCCAATGCTGTGAACGAATCTTTGAAAAATCTCTCGCTCCAACAGCTTTATCGGTGATTTGTGCCGTAGGATGGCGATTCTTTTCAAACGACACTCGCGCAAACATGAAGTAAAGGAGACAGAGGGGTGCGCAGAGAAACTAGAGGAAGGGTTCGTGAGCAACCAGAGAAAAATACTTCGGAACATTATAAACGATCGACGCCCAAACAAATGCATCCCCACCTTCCCCAAAAAAAGGAATGAAAAATACAGAGAATATCCACTGTTTCTGTAAAACAGAAATATATGAAAGTGTGGGATTTTACATTCCATTCAATAAGAGTGATTGTTAAATTTGATTTTATCCCAAAGAACAGAAATCAGGATTTTGTAAAAGGACCAATCAACACCTCTTGTATTTTCGTTCGCTCACTTGAAGAAGAATATAAAGAAGAATAGAAACAAATAAGGAACACATCGAAAAGTGGTCGACAGGCTTCTTTTGTCTGAAAATCTTGGCAAAGTGATCAGCCTTCATTAGTCGAGAAATGGCTAGTGCAACGCCTTTCTTACGATTTATCTCAAGTTTTCTTATATCGGTCGGTGAGATTTTACGAACTCGCTCTTCCAAAAGATCTTCATCCTTCTTTTATACACCATTCTTGAGTATTTGAGAATCCAAAGACGTCACAGTGCGACGCGACGTCAGCAAAGCTTCGCTTGTTTCATCCCTGTCACTCGCTCATTCTTTCTTCCTTTTTTCACGAAGTGATCAGCAAATCACCCAAGAATGCCGTCGGGCGAATGGAATGAGGGGAAGGTATCGGGGATGAGGTTCCAAGCGGACCAAGAAGCCGATATAACTCGATTACTCGTCGAATGGAGTGTCACTTTGCCAAGTGTACCGGCCAGCGCAAGAGGAACTTCGTTAAGATATCTCTTCTTCTATTTGAAAGAAATAGAAGCTGTGAATGATTTTGTAATGTTAATATAGGAGAAAACTTTATGCTTGTTGAGGACTTTTTACAGTACTTGGAATCACATAATTGGAATGAACTAGCCTCTGCCTCTATTGATGCAACGGTAAATTCCTTAAATATATTTTTATTGGATTCCAATAAAAAATTCTCTACACTCTGTGCATATAAACCTAAGAACCTTCCGGCACCATGGATAACACCCACAATCAGACTTAGAATGAAGAAAAGAGACAGGCTGTACAATTCAGCTAGGCGTAATAATTCCCTCTATTTGATGTCACAATTTCGCTCGTTGAGAAACTCGGTACAAATTTAAATTCAGAATAGCAAAATTGCATATAATACAGCTAGATTGTCAAACATCACTGAACCTCAGCACCTCTGGAATTAATTTCACAGATTGGTTCTTATCAATCCCAAAAATGCCTCAAAATTTACTTCAATTTACTGCTTACGAATTCAACTCCTATTTCAATTCAGTATTAAACGTTTCTACAAATTATAATCAAATTAATTTTTCTCAATCTAATCTTTTGGAAAATAATATGACTTCACTGTTTAACTTTTCTGAGGTAACACTTTTTGATCGTGTGAGGCAATTCAATCATGTGAAAGCGACTCCAAAGGTGTAGGTGGACTTCCAATTAGTTATTTTAAGAGAGGTATTGAGGTGTTAATTCCTCACCTCACTGAGATATTCAATGTATCACTAATGCGAATTATGATTATGTTTTCCGGACACTTGGATGAAAACAATCATACGACCCATACCTAAAATAAAAAATCCAGTTTCTCCAAGCGATTATAGACCTGTCTCTTTACTATGTGCGTTATCTAGAGTTCTTGAAAAAATAGTACACAAAAAGTTTCTTACTTTTCTCGAGACTAATAATCTTCTCGATGTATACCAAACGGGATTTCAGAACAGGTCATAGTACTCAGACCGCATTACTCAAAATAACAACTGACATTAAACAAGCTATTGATTCCCTTAAAATAACCTTATTGGTCCTCTTTGACTTCAGTAAAGCGTTTGACTTAGTAGATCATGGCATTCTTCTTCGTAAGTTAAAAGAAATTGGTTGCTCCGATGCAGCCTTATCTTGGTTTAATTCAAATCTTTCAAACAGACAACAAGCTGTTATATATCCTGATAATGATGAAAGATCGAACGGGCTTCCAATAACATCAGGAGTGCCGCAGGTATCTGTACTAGGGCCCCTACTATTTTTTAATTTTCTTAATTGATCTAAAACTTTTCCTACGTATAGTACACTACATTATATATGCTGATGATCTAAAAGTCTATATTCATTACTTTCCCTCCGAAATATTCCAGGCAATTACCACTATGAATGAGGTAATCGCCCTGCTTGTCTTATGGGCAAATGAGAATAAGTTACAGATGAATGCCTCCAAAACAAAATCGATGATCCAAGGTAATGCTATTTTTCTCAATAATATCGATCTCAATTCTCTCGAACCACTTATTCTAAATGACACGGCAATACAATTAACTATATCTGCTCGTAGTCTGGGTGTTATTTTCAATCCTATTCTAAATTGAAAAGAACTTATATACGTTGTAGTTAATAAAATAAATAGGACATTATATCCTCTTAAAGTAAATAGAAAATTTCTGGTCAAAACACTTCGCATAAAATTGATTTCTGCTCCAATCTTTCCACTACTAGATTATTGTTGCTTAGTGTATGATGATATTTCACTTGAGCGAGACGTTATATTACAACGAGAACTTAATGCTTGCATGCGCTTTATTTTTGATCTGCCTAAAAATTCCTCTATTTCATCGTATTTAAACTCACTTGGCTGGCTACGAATTAAAACTAGGCGCCAATACTTTATGGCCCCAAATCTATATAGTATTCTAACAAAAGGTAATCCTTCCAATCTTAGAGAGATGTTTATACATGTATGTAGATGATGTTAGGCTTCGAACTACAAGGCGAGATGGAAATTTACTTTACATTCATCCTTCTAGAACTTCCATGTACAATAACTCCTTTTCTATATCTTCAGCTTTATTCTGGAATTCTCTTCCTGAAAATATTCGTAATGCGGAGAATTTGACGATTTTTAAAACTAATCTTTTTCGGCACCTCTTAATTGAGCAATCTCTACTCTAAGATCAATTCGTTCCGAATGCTGCGACTATATGTACATTAAACTGATATTTAATTTAATAGGATTTAATTATTTGATTTAATTTGATTTAATTCAATTTACGGAATTATATTTTGCTTAAGACTACCATATTATTCCCAATTCTAATGTCTTAGATTAAGTTATAGCATATATATATTTTATACGAAATATATGTACCTATTCATGTAAATACCTTTTTGCCTGTAGGGGACTTGTCCCATGGCTTTAATAAACTCCAAACTGAACTAAACTAAGCCATTGAAACCAATCCACCAAATCATTTAATGACATCATTCACTTATAGAACTGCCTCGTTACAGGCCGGTCATCCGAAACTAAGTGATTTTTCGGTATTCGAAATCATTGTTGTGCATGTCCGATTATTTATTTTTCTTCTACTCCCTTTCTCTGTTTATTTTTCTAATGCAATTTCTGATTGCAATTTTGTTTCACATTTCATAAAATGTGTGCCCGACATAAAACATGAGGGAAAGAATGTAAGAAAGGAGCTCAACTTTATCGCAACGGATGTTGCGCTATTCGATTTTCCACCATTTTCAGCAGCAGTGCCGAGCATCCGTGGATGACTGATAACCTGTGAGGCCGTAAAATTTTTACGGCCATTAAGAGGTCACAACCGAGGCGCGATTTCAGGGTGCAAAGCTTTAGTGTGTGCCGATACTATGTGTTAGTGTCGCATTTTAATTGGGCCACCCATTATAATCTGTCATGCAGCCAGACGTCTCCACCCAGCTGCTTCAACTCCCTTTGCATAAATTGCTTCATATTATGCAGGCTTGCATTTTAAACGGGAGCGTCTTATCGAGTTTTCATTGTCTTATATGTTTTCCAGATCCAAATGCAATATGACGCTTGTTAAGAGTATCTAGTTGAAGTATCTAGTGATTTTTGATAAATGTTAGGTCATAACATACTTACAATAATTATACCCCAATTGTCTCCATTTTAAGGTGTACAGTATGACTGCCTTTTGTGGTCTTACGAAAATGTAAAGGTGGCGGGAAAATCTTGAAAATCTGCTTTAATGCTTGTGTAACCCTTCGTCTGCAATCAGAATTCGAATTGCATATTTGTTCCGGATTTTCCCCGGCAAAGGTATGAGGCGTTCAAGTGACATTAAGATTTTTTAAATAATATGTTTATGTGCAATCAAAGCAGTGTTTGATACTGATTAGGAATTTTGAAATTCTTTGATGGTATTCGCCACTTGAAATCTCTTATTTTGGATGCAAATTCAGATATGTTGGGAACCTAATTAATAATTTGAATTAGCTAATTAATTACTGTGTCGAAAAATGACTATGTAGAATACAATTTATAACACAGGCCACAAAAAAAATTATGAGTCTTGGATGCCACTATGATATTTCCATGTATTTTTTCTCGCTGAAACCGAATCCGCAACCCGCTTTGCCCCTGCACGTCGCGATTTTGACATAGCCTCAAAAAACACCTGAAAATCCCTAAAACCGATCAAATCATTTACCCCATACCTCTTTCACCCCTCCCCCAACCCAAAACGGGAAAACAGAAACAGAAAAATTTCGTTAGTTTTTCTTGTGGAACATAGAGATGGGTAAGTAACTCTGTGTGAATGTGGTATGAGGTAAATTATTTTACTGGCTTTAGTGAGTTTTCGGGTGTTTTTTGAGGTTATGAAAAAATCTGACGTGTAGGGGTGAGACGGGTCGCGAACTCGAATTGAAACTGCTCACAAAAAGATATATCAGAAAAAGTTGATTTCATAAAAGAAAAATTTTATCGCATCTTTAACTTTAATGACCCAAGGGAACCGGCAACTGGGTTAAATAAGTTAAATAGCCGTGAGGTAAGCTCATTTCGAAGCACTAGATACACACAAGATCTAGGGTACATATATCCTCGATCTCGGTACCTCATATCAACGCGTACACTATTCTCCTTCGATTTCAGAGCCCTGCAGACGCCTGAGCAAACAAAGTTAATATTAGCAAGCTACCTGAGATTAGACTTTGCAATGGGGTTTCATCACCCACCTCTTCCGTTTCCTTCTCCTCAGCTCTTTCCTTTCCTCAAATCTTCATACTGAATCTGTACCTACAAATTCCAAGTTCTAATATAACACTTTGATCTTCGTCACGTTGGAAATTTGTCCACCGTCCAAGGTCGTAAACTCAAATCAAAATTCCAAGATCAATAGATAATACAAAATTATACGAAAGTTTCTGAATCGCAGCAGTAAATTTGAATTAAGATGTAGTGAGAAGTCTTAGGTATAACCAACAAATAATTCTGAAATTCTGAAATTTATAATAATTCAAAATTCCAAAAGTTTCAACACAGGACCACAGTAAGGAGTGGTGAGCGAGCACGCATGCAATAAAAACCTACTGCTCAGGAAAAGCGACGGAAACATTTTTTTCAGCATAATCATCCCAAAGTATAGCGTTGAAGACCTATTAGGCGTCTCGCATTCAGATTGAGTCACTAAAAATCTACGGAAACATTCTTGATCCCACACGGAAAAAAAAGTGCTGGAAATTTTCATTGACCGACTCTGTAACTTTAGGATATGTCTAAAAGTATTTGATTTGAAAATACCGTACTGGAAAATTATGCAAATAGTGCTTGAAGAAATATAAGACTTCTTAGATTGCGTCCAGCATAGTAAATGAAGCACTCCTAGCTTCCACCAACAAAATATCACAGACAAATTTGTAAGCCATTCAACACTCTAATATTGAAATCTCGAAGACAGTCAAGGAAGGATTCACAGACTGCCATGCTAGACATTCGTGCTAATAAAAAAATGAAAAATTATTTTTTGAATTTATATTATTATTATCTTTAACTTATATATTCATTTTAAGATAATCACACACAATCACTACTTATATTAATCGCACGATTCTTACACTCTGTAAAAGCGGACGCACGCTGCGGGGATTAGAACTGCCTATACTCTAGACTCTAGACTCTACCTCAGTCCCTCGGCTAATCATTCGCGCTGAAAACACGGTAAAAAAACTTGGCATTGTGCTACAGCTGAAAACTGCATGGCCGCGTAAAAAGAATCTGGTTCAGGGCTGCGCATTAGACAACGTGCTGCAAGACTGGCTTTAGATAACCAATTAAACACATTGATTAAACAATTTTGTTCAAATAATTGAAAAATATAATTTTTCACGAAAAATTATTTTTTGACCAAGGAATGATTTAACGTAAAAAAATATGTTTTTTATTTATTTAAGCTAAAATAGCTTGAATATTTATTTCAAATTTGAGAGAGATAACATAAAAACTAATTCCATCGTTCGATTCTACGGAAAAAAATTATAAAATCCATGTAATGGAAATTTTTTTCAGACAATTTCACATATAGTATAAATAAATAATGACATAGTACTACGGCGCATAATAAAATTTCCGCTTAAGAATTGAATTGTGTTATTTTTATTTTAAAAATTAAAGAATTTGATTCTAGATTGAAGGAAGTAATAACAAATCAACAAAAAATTAAACTTTTTGTCCTTTGTACTCTTTTCGTAAGACGCACTGTTTATAAGTTTCAGAGTTATAAACAATTTACTTCAATAAAAGTAATGTATTTGACAAATTATATCAATAAATTATTGATAAACACAATTTTGAACTTGTTATTGAAAAAACGGTTATTTTAAATGAAATTTCTGACGAGAAATAGCAATTTTAACAATAATCTACGAAAAGTATTTTGGATTCTATATGAAAATAATACATTTTGTTAAGTAAACAAGGAAATTGTTTGAACAATTTTTGTGTATCTTTTTCAAAAAAAACTCAGATATTCGTAATATCTTGGGGACATATCAGTGCTTCAAGAAGTATTAGTGATGATTAGATTAACTTCTGAAAAAAAAAAAAAATTGATTAGCATTTCGAACTCGAAAGTTCATTGCCTCACTATCCGATTCGGGTAGTGTTTCCAGGTGGATAAATACTACCAGTGTGGGTCCACCACACCCACGACGGGTCAACAACACGCAGTATTCCCCGAGCGGTCACCCATCCAAGTACTAACCGCGCCCAACACTGCTTAACTTCAGTGATCTAACGGGAACTGGTGTTTTCAGCGTGGTATCGCCGTTGATTAACTTCTAAACAACTTTTTATTTATTTATTAAAATTCATTTGATAAAAATTCCAGGACTTTGTTCCTTGACTATGCTTGAAAACCTCCATGAATTTTTCAAAATTTTTCCATAAAAATATAAAATCAGCAGACATAGTTTAAATACAACATATATTGATTAAAGTGAAAAATCTGTAACACGGTCAGTCGGCGCTTGAGAGCCGTGTTGTTTGGGTGAGTATTTTTGAGGTTATTAACGCATTTTACAAATTTTATGCTGTTTCGGTGTGTTTTTGCAATATTGTGTCCGTGAGCAGCTCGCTTAAAATGTTTGTCGCAAAAAAATATCGTTTTTACATGAATTTTGTCATTTTATTCGCAGGATATATTTGAATCATGGGGAAAGCTAGAGACCTTTCTCCAAGAAAAATTTCCGAAATTAAGACTTTATAAGTGCATACTGGGCATTCCCAAAGGAAGATTGCATCGATTGCTAATGTTTCAAGAGCATCAGTCGACCGAATAAAAAAAAAACTTTATGCAAATGTTGAACTTTTATTTCTTCCTATAATGCCAACTCGATTATTTATGTAGGTGGCTCTAATAATATGAGCACCCACTGTAATGATAATAGTAATTCGTTGCAAACCCTAGATCAGGGCTCACCACTTTCGGCAGGTGTTGACTGCCACGACAAGTGTGCGACAGCCAGGAAGTTTTTTGTCACTTTTTTCTTCGGTTTCCAGGAATTCTGGGAAGGGTTACGGTCGTTAGGGTCACGGCTCGATACGGCCCATTGTTCACAACGAAGGGTCTGATTTTTTTCTACTTGAATTCACAACACATTTCATTTTTTCATTTTACACTGTAATTTACCGTAAAGGAATAGGGACATGTCGAAGGACAATTTGGACGAAAAATTATTGTGGCCTGTTTGACCTAGTCTCTAGAGTCTAGACCAGCGTTTCCCAAACTACTACCGCGGGTAGAGTACCCTACCGCCGGTAGAGGGATGCACCCCGCGCCCAGTGGCTCGACAGGCTCCCCGCTGCGAGGAGACGGCTGCTTTCGTATACCTGTCACGAATAACCCTTTCATTATTATGAGATTAAGACCTGTTACAATAACTAAAATTATAAAGATATGGTTCAATTAAATTTTAATAAGCTGAATGAATTTCGTTGTGTAATTTTAATCAAATGAAAAAAAGTTCTTGAAAATCGATTGATATCTGCACTAATGAAGGAAACATTTACAAATCTTATACAAATGGGACTGCTCAATGTAACAAAAGTGGAATAACTCTTGAAGTTATTATCCGATTTTCTTCTATCTTTTTTTAACGTTTTTGTCATAGTCTAACAAATTTAACGCAGCCTATGAAAGTTTAATTTATTATCTTTTTACCAAATTTTCATCTTCCTCAACCGGCTCTAATTTTCTAACAATGGGAATGTCGCGCTAAGCAAGCATCCGCGTTCGAGTGACAGGCGTCCAGTGTCTCTCTTGGTTCCAGTATTGTGAAAAAATTTGACGGGTAGCGACCTTGCTGCTCCCCAGAAAGTGCGAAAAAAGTTTGGAAACGCTGATCTAGACTGCCACTGGCAGTCTTTGCAGTCAATAACTGCCTTCTTGAGAGCCCTGCCCTAGATTCTTCTTTAAGGGGTCAGAAATGAAAGAACACGCTTTTAGGGGCGTCCATATTCCACGTGGATAATTTTTTATCACTTTGCCTCCCTCGCCCCCCTATATAGAAATTTGGACTTTTTACGCCCCCCCCCCCATGTCTCCTCTGTCCTTATTCCATATTTTATTAATATTTAGAAATTCGTGGTTTTGAAAAACCAGAAAGCCAAGGAGCGGTTTTCCATTTTTTTATATTTTTTCTCATAGGAAATCCACAGGTGCAGGAGAACATGCGTCCACCTGAAATTTGTCTAGAACCCCGGCACCCCTCGTAAATAATCGTGAATTTTTGACACCCCCCCCCCCCCAATAAATGTCTACGTGAAATATGGCTGGCCCATTATATAGAACCGAATGGCTCTAATATGGTGTTACTTAATGGATAATTTAAAATATGTTAGGAAAGTTTTATTAATGTGCATAATAATGTAGAACTTACATGATTTTAAAACAATTTTTGCCGAAAGGATAATAAGTATGACATTCATAAATTGTGTGTCTTAAATTATCCTAATTTTTCATTGTGAGTGGTAACGTACTTTCTGTTCAGCCTTTCAAACCCCTCCCATTATGAAATCCTGGCTACTGATGCACATCTCTGTTTATTATTATCAGCCTGAGAACTATCAAGAGTCGAAAATCTAGAAGCAAGTATCAATAATTCAACTTCAAAATATATTAATGGTAAGAAGGGAAGTATATTTTAATAAAATATACTATTTTTTCCATAAAAATAACCAAAATATTATAGAATATAGTTTACATAATATACGTCTCTCCAATGCGCTTCAAGAGAATTGGGTCTTCTCTTTACTTTAAGGGCTTCGTTGGACCCGAGCCACGTAAGAGCACAGACAGACTAAAACAATATGAAATTGTAATACCCCACAAGCACGACAAATATATCAAACATGTGTGCGTATGAAATCATTTTTCGTTGTATCCAAAATATTTGTCTTTCTTTGTGAATGGGGTATTCCCAGGTGAAAATATTCGCCTAGAATTCCACGTGGAAATTAATGTGAATGTCCATACAAATTTATCCAAACACGTGGAAATCTACGTGAAAGTATTGACGTGGAATTTCATAATAAAAAACAATCTCTAGACTTGTAGATTGATACCTATTGAAATATTATTCGAGGTACTCTTGTAACTCAAAAATGATAACCATTTTCTTCCATATTTTACAACTTACAAGATATTTTCAGATGAAAAAAAAGTCTAAATTTCAACGTGTGGAATTTCAAGTGGAAGGTGTAAATTTCTATGAGTATTTCGCCGTGGTTAGATAAATTCACGTGGATTTCCCGGTAAATTTCCACGTGTTGCAAAATGCAACTATTAATTTTACATATCTCTGAATCGAAATCTTAGTCACCTGGATAAATACACATCGAATTTGAGCCCTTACGGAATGCAGTACCAACCCAAGGTTACGGACAGTGTCAACACTAAACCACCACTGCAAATCTACGTAAATATAATCATAATGCATCTGTTTCATTGACCTAGCCTTATAAGACTCTTATCTGCCGTCCTGATGAAGACACTGTACAAATACATTTTTATAAAAAATGAGTTTTTTATAAGGTTGGAATCGCAATGAAAAGACGAATTTAAGGCAGGGTTCTACTTTCTCCGTGCGAAAAAAATGCGATTTTTTCGTAATTTTTTTTTTTAAACATGAAGAAAGATAATGATGTAGGGTTTGTTATGCTTAATAAATATACTCTTGAATTACAATAAAAAATATTTTTCAGTTTATTTTATGCGCTCTATATATATTTAAATGGCACTTGCCTCAAAACCACGTTTTTACCGCTTGTTAAAAAAATCTCCGAAACTACCGAATCGATTGATCTGAAATTTATACCACATATTCTATACATATACATCAACCGGTAGTAGCAGATTTTTTCTTTACCATGCAAAGAAAATAAAATGGCGGCAATTTGACAAAAAAATAACAAATCTCATTTTTTTTTTTTTTTTTTGAAAAAAAAATAATAGTAACAATAATTTTCTTATATAAATCTGCTACCACCGGTTGATGTATATGTATAGAATATGTGGTATAAATTTCAGACCAATCGATTCGGTAGTTTCGGAGATTTTTTTAACAAGCGGTAAAAACGTGGTTTTGAGGCAAGTACCATTTAAATATATATATATATATATATATATATATATATATACAGGGTGATTCACACTTCATCATACACCTTGTATATACAGATTCCTTGTAAAAAACCAAACAACAAATCACAACGGCAAAATGTTGTACGCTCAATAGTTTTTAAACTATTGATAATTGCAGCAAGCCAATAGGAGGTTGTTATTCTCGCGCATTCATGAGCATCTTGCGCGAAAGAACTGTTGATGTCTTACTTCAAGTTAGTATGAGAATGCCTGTTCAAATTGTATAATTTCCCCTCCGTTTATTTTTGCAGAAGGTTTTGACTCTTTGGTGCAACTTCACACTTAAACGAGATTCGAAAATTATCAAGTATGAATGAAGCTGAACTTGTTATTTGAATTCCACAGAATTCTCCCGAA